>VZSV01000266.1:326657-375492 GCA_013398735.1 Nothocercus julius | reverse complement strand
CAAGTCGGATTTTGTTTCCGTTTTTTGCAGAGGCCACTGGGCAGCAATGGGTTGAGCTGGACGGCTTTGCAGACAGGGTGGCTGCAGCGCTATTTACTGTCTGTGAAGCAGTGAAAAGGCCCCTATAGATTTTATTCTGGCAGAAGTGCTCTTCTTGAAAAATAAACAGTTAAAACTGTCGGGCGTCTATCCCTCGCCTTGGCAGGAGGGGAGGCGAACTTGTCGCTGCTTCTCACCTTGTCAACATTTGCGATTTTTTTTTAATATAAAAAGAAAGCAAAGCAGTTTACAAAGGACAGTTCTCTGCTTTTCATTTTAAAGACTGCCAGCACTGCGTGCGGGTGGCATTTGTGGTGGGTTTCATGCAGTGGGATCCTGCCAGAGGGCAGTTCTTGATCTCTCCTGCAGCTCCTGCTCAGGAGGAGAGGTGGTTTTGCAGGCATCCGCGTAAGGGCGAATCCCACCTTATATTTTTTTAAGCTTATGTTTGCCATAGATAAAATTTCCAGAACTTTGATCCATACCGTTAATTCTCCAAGTTCAGAAAGTCATATATCTGTATTTTTGTTTGGTCTAAGTATAGAGACGACCTGCGACGTTTTGGATTTCCGTTCAGAGTGTCAATGCCCCAAAGCAAAGAGGGCGGTTAGGCTGCAGGGTTTGTCTCTGCTGCGAGCACAAAGTCTCTCCTGATCATGCAAGAGCTCCATGCAGTATTTTTAAAAAAATCATCTCAATCCATGCAGCACGTGACGCAGAAGGGCAGCCAAACTGAGCCTTGCTGCAAGGTGCCCTTAGAGATGCCCAGCGCGCCCAAAAAACCACCGATCCCGCCCGAAATCCGTTTCAAAGCACTGGGAGTGGAAAGGAGGAGCTGCAAGAGGGGAGGCAGTTGCCAACCCAGGGAAATGTGAGGGCCTGAGAAATCTGAGCACGGCGCACGCTAAAATTAACCGCCCGGCCTTGGCATGCGCGTGTATATATGGCCCTGCGAGGGCAGTGCCCTCGAGAAGGAGGCGCGCGCTGGACACCAGCAATATTCGCTCATGTTAAATATGCCAATAAGTAGTATGAGCTTCCGAGTCCCCGCTCGTGGGAGAAGTAAATTTTCCTGTGATCACTATAAAACAGTAAGCAGATCTCGGCTCCTTAACAACGGGAGCGGTGCTGGGGAGCAGGGGTCTCATTTCAGCCTCGTCAGGGATTCGTTTTTCCCTGCTGCTGCTGCTGCTTAAGGTTTTCTGTGGTTTCTACTATATCACCTTTTCAGATAAGGCCTTTTCTGTCTCTGTTTGTGTATAGTAGTAGATGTAAATGGGCTTATTTCTTAGATGAGGACTGTGAAAATAATTTGGCGCGCACTGTAGTTGACTTGCTAGAAAATGTGTGTGTGTGTGTGGGGGGGAGTTGATTTGTTTTGCTTGTAGTCTAAGGTCAATTATATTTCATTGGCATGAGATCAGCCCGGGGTCTTCACCATTGCTAAATGTGATTCAGAGAGGGGTTTGCTGCAGAAAACTAAATGTGTTTTTCCTGTGTTTTTATATAGTTCTAAGACAATTCTCAGTAGGGAAACAGTAAAAGCAGTTCAGGTAAGGCAATTTAAACCATGTCACATGTTTAGGCCTCACAAAAGATTCCCATGCTTTTGAATACAGCCCTATGCATGAGAATAGCTCTCCCCAGCTGGGAAGAAAGCTTTAAAGAGAGAGAAAGAAATGGCCCCAGTGGCGGGTGTTTAAATTACCCACTGTTTTATTGAACTCCCAAAGGGTAGTTAGTCCGTGCAAGTGGCCAGTGAGATGGAATATTCATTGGGCTCCCTCCCACCGCACGATTAATAATTTAAAGCTGTCCCAACAAACACTTCCTCATGGGAGTGAAATAAATCCCTTAGATTAGTTCCACTGACTAAAAGAGGTGCAAGTGCCCCCGTCTCCTCAGTGAAGCAGGAGTGAAGACCTCAGTTGGTTCCAGCTTCATTCCCCAAAGCTGGGAATAATTGGAAACACCACTTAAGAAACACCACTTAAGTTAAGAGCGGATATTTTTGCTACTGCTAAGTTTGGTACTTCGGATCTTCCCCTGTGTTGAAAGGTGGTTTTGGTTACTAAAACCAGGATAAAGCCTATGAGCAAACGTAGCCGGTAGCGTCAGGATGAAGTCATGAGGTCCTGACCTTGCTCAGTTCATGCAATAGTGTTTTAGCTCTAGCTCACAACACACGGAATACTTCCAAAATCAATATTTACCTGTAATGTTCTTAATTCAAACCTGACGGGCTCAACATTTACCTGTAAAACTCTTAGTTCAAAACTGCTGGACTGAAAGCAGAAAGGAGAGAGGGAAAAAAATGTCCTTCACATTTGTGTTTAATTTGGTTCCCGACAATTGGATTCCTAAGATCACAGGCTGTGGGGTAAAAAAGCTACTAAACAGCTGAGTCTGCCTCAAACAAAAGCCAGAACTTTGAGCCCAGTTAAACATTAAACTGGTTGAGCTCTGAGCGGTCGCATTTGCTGTGATCATAATGCTCAAATAATGTTTTTTGCTTGCTTTTGGTAACTAAAATAGTGAAGATGCCTTCGGTGATTTTTATACCGCGTAAAATTGCTGAAAAGCTTTAAAAATCTATGCTTGTATATTTAATGGAACAGCACCCGAACTGCTGAAAGTTTTCACTGTGTTTTATCTTTTGAGCTTGTGCATCATTTGTATCCGTATTCTGAGACTAGCGCTTAGGATTGGAAGTATAATTTACCACCCATCAGCTGTCTCTTAAATGCAGACAGTTTTATTTCCAGAAAGATAATTGGAAAATTATGGTTTTCTTCAGATTTATGCGGGCCAAGCTTTTAGAGCTTGCAACAAATTATTATGTGTATGACTTATGTTTCCTCCCTTTCATTTTATGTTTGCTGTGTGCGTTTCATTTGTTGGTTGTAATTGGTTGTGTACTTCATGTCGCAGGGTTTTGTATTCTTTAATGAGAGGACTGTTCAGGTTGTTTTCTTCTGAGTATTAAAACAAATGACTTTGTAATCTGTTTGCCAAAAGTATCCAGGAACACTCAAGAAGGGAACATATCTGAAAAACACTGATGTGCCAAGGTAGTCATATATGAATGGAAAGTTTCTCAGCAGTGTTTTCCTAATCCTTTTATTATTGTTTTTCCAATTATTTGCCTGTTTTTGAACATTTGAAAACATTATGTGCTTCATTTTACTTGTGTCTCGAAATAGCAACCATTGTACGTTTTTCCTATTTGTTTGCGTGGAAAAGGAAAAGAAACATTAGGAATCGTATTTGTGCAGTATGTTACAAAGACTTGCAACAAACAGGTTTTGAAAGCACCCTGGAAGGTTTCCATGATTACCTTGATATATGCCATAAAAATGAGCAGTGGCCATGAGGAGTTACTAAAATTGAGCCGTGGCCTTGGGTGACGCTGCGTCCATAAGGATGCTGCTAAGCTTGCCAATGTGCAGTCCGGGCAATTAAAAAATAAATCGCATTGGCACATGTGTTTTGCATTTTGCAATGTGATACAGTGCACTCAAGTTTAAAATAGACTTATTAAGTAGATCTGTATTTTCCTGCAGAGGGTTTTATTAATCAAGAAGCGGAATGAAATGATACTCCGTTCCTTTAAATACCTCCTAAATAGGTATTTTCTTTGTCGTGGCATGTGTTACTGTTATTTAATGAAATGTTATATGATTAGCATTAAAGCTCTGTTTGCAGCTGTGGGACCAAACATAGAATTTGAGCTTCACACGCAGAACTGCAGAATCTGTTTAGTTGCAATGGACAACTAGGAAGCGCAGCGGGTCCTGACTGCAGCAGGACTTAATGCACCAGGAAACAAACGTGACAGAGCAGCTTTGCGATTCCAAACTCTCCTGCTTTCACATGGTATTTGGTTTAAAGCTTTCCCAACGGGCTCTCAAGGCCCTGCTGTAGTTTTGGGATCTACCAGGAGGGGATTGCTTTTGCCCCCGCTACTCCTTCCCATTCCTGCCTTGTTTTAGCAAAAATACTGTGCAATCTGTAAGCTGAAATTCCTAACCCAGGCCTTTCTTTCTTGTCTTTGCTAAGCCAGCGTGAAGCGATTCCTTTGTGAGTGGTCCCGCGCTGGGGGCTAAGCCTCGCGCCGACGCACCCAGAGCGGCGCTCGCTGCTCCAAACTCAGGCGATATTTTGACTCGGCCGCTCCGCCGCCTTTGTTTTCCACTCGTACGCTTGGGAGTAAATGCTGGTAACTCAGGCTTGCCTGACAGACTAAAATCAGTTCACCAGGCCTCTGGGAAATGGCAAAATGGTGCTTGCCAGCAATGGGAGGCTTCAAGCCCTTGGAGGGCTTGTTAGGTCATATTGCAAGGTAGGTAATATTGCAATATTCCTCAAAGTGCAACTTCTGTTTTGCCTCATCTGGCCCAGAAGCCCTTCCTGGAAAAGCGTCTCTAAAGCTTCTCCATAGCAGGTGTAGGAAAGGGAAAGTGCAAAAAAAAACCTTAGGTAAAAATCGTAAACTGCTCTGCAAACGTGTTACGGATGCAGAGCGCGCGGTTGAGTGTCTGACGAGCCATGCGAGCTGAAACATTTCTAGAAGTTTGCTATAGTCTTCTCTGAGCTTTGATGTCAGATTTCTGAATAGGAAAACCCGCTCTATAGTAAGCTGAAAACTCGATCTGCACAATGCCTTGAATTTTAATGGTGCCGACTTGTTTCAGACGGCTAAAAAGCAGTCGCCTTTTCTCAGTGTCTGCCAGGCTGATGTAAGCAACGATTGCCACTCTGGTTCTGAAGCGTTCTTGCTAACAGTTGCTTTCTTGTTTGTTCATCTTCCTCCTAACAGATTTATACCGACTGGGCTAATCACTACCTAGCAAAATCTGGCCACAAGAGGTTAATAAAGGATCTACAGCAAGATGTGACTGATGGCGTTTTATTAGCTGAAATTATCCAGGTTGTAGGTGAGTGACTTTCTCTTTCTGTACCATGTATCCCCCAGCTTACTTAGAGACACACGTTCTTTGTCTGCTACATAAACATCGAGAGGAAAAACACAATAAACTGCATATAGATAATTTTTCCTCAGAGACTTTGCTAATTAATTTGATAAAGCATTGTCTTAAAGAATTGCGGGAAAAATATTTGATGTTGGTGATAGGATCTCCTGACACAGCAATATCATTCTGCATAGCTGAATGTTAAAAAGCAACTGATGAGGGGTTTTCTTTCTGCTAGGCTGCTTTGAGCCTTCACTGTCTCTCTTTCTTATTCCTTTTTGGGACTGGTCTAGCGTAATTCAGAGCGACAACAGGCAGCTATATTCTTGCAATGGCCTCCTACTTCCAGTTGGATTTGAAACAATCCCTCCATATAGCTTGGAGACAGTAAAAGATACGCGTTTTATGTGAAAGAGCGGAAATCTTCCATAACGAATTTTCAAATGAGGAAGATCATTTATCATTAGGATGCGTCTGTCAGACATTGCTCGGCCTTGCAAGTCTTGCCTTCCCTCAGTTTTCACTAATATTATTAGATAACGGGGATACTAAGCAATTTGCAACACTGGCCCCACGCAAAGCTACATATTCTCCCTCTCCCTTGGGCCTGGATCCTTCATTAGTTCCTTCAGAGGCTCATCCATCTTGTACTGGGGATGCCACGAAACACATGCATGGGCGAGTGGAGATTGATGCAAGCAGAAAGGCTGCTATTAGGAATTAGGATAACTATTGTTAGGAGCAAGACTGGCAGATTTGAGATGCAAATGAAGAAGACAGCAGTGAAGTAACAAGGCATCATTGCATACATATTTACATGTATTCGAGATGCTGTAAAAAAATGCTCGCTCTCAGTTTAAGGTACAAATCTGTAAGGTGCGTACTCAAGAAATCAAGAGACCCAGTTCCACCAACTCCACTAGAGCCGGACTGGCATAAATCAAACAAATTTTCCTCTTTGTGTGTCGTAGAGCAATAATATATCCCCGTAGCTTTCTATGGACTAACCATGCAGCTACAGACACATAAAACTAGGACAGGAGGTTTTGGGTTTCAAAACCCGAGGATTGTTAGGTGCTTACACCTATCATGCCTACACCCAGCTACCCTGTGTTAACAGTGCGGTGCAAAACCTCTGTGTGGCCAAAGGTGCAAGAGTACCACCATCAGAGTCAGCTAAAATGGTTGTATCAGGTATTTAAAAGGAGTTGTTTGAATATTGACTGGTGAAGATGTTCACAAATTCAAAATTCTCCCTCTGATATACTCCAAGTTATCATTTACTGTAT
The DNA here is from genome assembly GCA_013398735.1 of Nothocercus julius. Classification (NCBI taxonomy): domain Eukaryota; kingdom Metazoa; phylum Chordata; class Aves; order Tinamiformes; family Tinamidae; genus Nothocercus; species Nothocercus julius. The sequence goes on along the minus strand of VZSV01000266.1, from coordinate 369,191 downwards.
TTTCATAGCCATCTCTGAGCTACCTTACTCATAATATTAATTAGGTCTGCCAGGCACAGCTTTCCAAAGTTTAAGATAAAAGATTTCCTTTCCAGATGATGTTTTCCATGAGAAAGAAGGTTCGTATTTCAACATGCTCATTCGAATTCTCTAAATTAGCAGAGAAAGGAAGTCATTTGTATCCGACAGGCCTTGCTCCTTGATGGAGACATGGTGGCAGCTTTCACCCCTACAAGATTCTTTAAGAGTAGCCTAGAAAACACCAACTTTTTTTTTTTTTTTTTTTTTTTTTTGATAAACAAGACTGGATACTAAAGAAGCTTCTCAATGCAGGGCAGGAGCTTTTGCTTTTCTTTATGCTGTGCTTTCTGTTGGTGTGAAAGCAGCTATGAAGACGCTGCCTGAGTGGAGTATCTGGAGCTTATTCAGAGTCACCAACATTGGTTCTGGGTCCATTACTAGTGGTACAATTTTATGTGTGTTCGTCTGCAGTTCACCTTGCAGATACGAAATCTTGCCATTTCAATTCCCAAGCAGATGGGTAAAATGAAAAATGAAGGTGTGTTTTTTAATGAAGACTCAATATAGTTAATAATGATGCAGATATAATGATTGGAAGTAAACAGACCTTTCTGCTTACCTTTCTCAAATGAAATAGATGTATATTTAGGGAAAGGGAATAGTTAATAATAGCAGGTAGGTTGTTCTTATACCCTAGCATCCGAACAAGGAGCAAATCTAAAAGATATTAAACCGAGTATTACTTCATTTGACTTCAGAGGCTTTACCTTCCAGACTTTAAAACTGCTAGATATAGTGTGGAAGTGTGTGTTATGTGATAATAGTTTATTCTCTTTGCAAGTCAATTAAAAATGTATTAATAACATTTTTTTTTACCACAAAATTTATAAAGCATATATATTTATAGGGATATAAATCTACGCCTTAGTAATCTCACAGAAACATAGTAGTTGTACCTAAAGTAATACATTCAGATATCCTGGATCGGTGCATCATGTCGTTTTGGTAATATCGAATTGTCAGTCTGTTTCACGTTAGATTCTTCAGTGTTCAAAACTCAGGATTGATGCTAAAATATACTGTAACCCAGGCTAGTAGGACTTTTTTTCTATTGATGCCAAGAATATTTTGTGGACTATTTTCGTTGACCTCTGATATAATCAAAATCAGATCAGATACAAAGATGCAGACATTATCTTAATTAGTAGTTCCCATAAAGTGTAAAACGTGCAAGTCAGTGTCTGGCTGGTCAAGCAGTGCAGTTCTGTGGCAGGTGGTAGGTGCCTTGTTTGGCACAGCTCGACGATACCAGGTGCCTCTCTAAATATTCGGGATCTGCTTCTCTTGTGATTAAATTTAACTGCATTGACTTAAGCAATAGTAAATCCTTGGTCTAATTTTAAAGGTCATTTTTGTGGTTATTCCAGATAACTGTTCCACTTCAAATTCATTCTGTGGCTTATCTCAATTCACGTGATAATAAAACCCAACTATTACGGATACCGCTCTCTGTGCTTTGATAAGATCCTGTCAATGAAAGCACTGTGTCTACTTATTATTACTTTTATTACAGACTTTGTCTTGTTTCTTCTGCCTGGCTTAGGAAAGAGAATGAGGGAAACTGTCAATACCCTCCTGAGTCTTAAACTTTTGTACTGCTCTGGAACATCTGACCCAACCGAGAGAAGAATTCATTCAGAATGGCATTAGCCTCCTTTCAAGCATTAGTTATGACCAGTGCAAATTTATAGCAATAAGATTTTGTCAAACTAATATGGTATCGATTTTTGCTGCAAATTTTAATTTATAAACAAAGATATTGCATGATGCAAATCTGAGAAACAGTAAGTAAAAAAGTCTGGAGGGAGAGGTTTTGAAAACAGGATAGAGGAAATCACATTTCTGTATGACCAAATATGAAGTCACACTTCTAGGAACAAATGCATGCTGCTTGTGTGTGGAATTACAGAGCTGGCTCTGACTGATCTGTAATGTCTTTTTCAGATTAACATCAGTTCCTAATGCCTTAACGTGGCATAAGGAAATTCTGTGACACCTTGGGATATCAAGAGGGGAATGCCAGGCAGGAATAAATGAGTTTTACTACTTCTGTGCTTAACATTATGACTGCTATTGGGAAACTGTGCCAAATTTGATATTCCCAACTGAAGAATGACAGAAAATTAGATAGAGCTCTGATTGTTGCCTGGAGATTGTGTGACAGGAAGAAAACAGGTCTTAAAACAAGAGAATCAACAGGATGCAAATCTGGTCAATTGATCAAAGAAGATACCTTTATTACAGTGAAAAAAAACAAATTTGCTTGTAACTGCTTGTTCAGCCTAGTGAACAGTTATTCCGTTGCTAGAATAACTAGAAAAGTTATTTCAGGGTCTAGTACTGAAAGGTGAAACCAAGCAAATTCAGGCTCTAAGTAAGTCAGACGTTTAACCACGTCAACAACCTGCTACTGTCACTTGGGACTTTAAAGATCGAACCCCCTTATTTTTTTCCACAAATTGTGTTACTGGTGAGCCATCAATACGAAGCCTGAAAAGAAGTCTCAGTCTGTGCTCAGCTTGGCATTATTCACATTTTTCCTGCCTCCGTTTAAAATCTGTATTCACTCTGCAGGCAAATCAAGGTGACGCGCAAGCATCATTGCACATGTAGTGTGTGCCTTCCTGCCCAGCAGTGATGCAGTTTCCAAAGTTTAAATCTGTTTTTTTTGTTTTTTTGTTTTTTTTTGTAGTATAAAGTTGTTACCCGTCACTGTACAAGATGTCAGACCAGTTGTTTTCTGACCCCAGCTGTCTCTGGAGGCCTGGCCCACTCGCAAAGTCCAGCTGCTTTTCTTGATGGGTCTCAACATTTCACACATTCACTTTCATTGGACAACCGCGGTCTGAAACCCCTTTATTTAGCCAGCAGCAAGTGCTCTGGAAATAACTGGCATAAATGTCCTTGGTAGAGATTTTGCTTTACTTTTTTTATTTGCTTTTCAGCAAACGAAAAGATTGAAGACATCAATGGCTGCCCAAAAAATAGATCTCAAATGGTAAGTGGCTAAGTGGTCTGTTTGTTGTGTGCGTGTGGTTGAACGTTTAGCGTGTGTGATATTTTTAAAATGTATTAAGATCCCTTTATCTTTTGAACGTAATGAAAATAAATGGCCCTAACATGCTAAAAAAATAATAATAACAAAAAAAACCCCACACAGTCCAGTTTGCAGGCTTCAATATCTGTTTTAATTATGTATCTTCTTTTTGACTGATTTAATTTGAAAAATAAGCTATTTCGTATCTTTCTGGTATGTAATATTTGAAACTGAAGAAAAAACATAGTGTTGTAAAAATAAAAGCATACCATACTTTAGGAGTCCTCCTCTTGAGGAGGACTCTGCTGTGAGCATTGATGAAGATAAGACTGTAGGCAGAACTTCACTGAGAACATAAGTAGGAAGAAACTGAGGAATTTTAAAAATGGATGGTGTTTCAAATGAAGGCTATGTTCTTTTTTACATGGTGACAAAACTGATTTTACTGTATAAATTCTAGAATCTCCCCTTTGCATCCCACATACTCAATCTGGGATATTTTAATATCTTTTCTGTATGTGAAGCTATTCTGGTGTCTTTCATTTTTAAATCTTCTCCCAGTTGCCCCCATCCCCAGGTCTTGGTTATGGCTACTGAGGTATTAAATAAAGGATTGCAGATTTTAGGGTTTGTCATCTTAAGGCAGAAACTGCACTGGGTTCTGCTCTTCTGTTTTGGCTTTTTGTTTTTCCCTTGGAACTTATCTATCTCCTTTAGACCTATGGAGAGAGCACTCCTTAAAAAGAAAGCCATCTAAACAGATTTATCGTTGCTGCTTTTTACTGCTTTGAAGAGCTTGGTTGCTATTCTTGCTGTAACCACAGCAGCTGTCTGTGTACAGTGTAAATATTTGAGAAAATGTTGACAATTACTATAATGTAATGTTCCACGAATGTGTCATTAAGAACTGAGTTTCATTCAGGACTGGACAACTTCCCTAACATTGTAGCTGAAAGATCAGAGTACTGTTCTTCACTGTTCTCCGGGAAGGAACAGAGCTATTCCGTTTTATACAGCCAGACGCCACCCCGTAGGTTGTTTATAGAAGTCATATTGGGCTATAAAAGCACCCGAAGCTGAGACGAGGCCTTGGGAGCCGTCAGAAAGGGGGTGTGAAAGGTGGTGGGCGCTCGCTTGCCCGCCGTGTTTGAGACAAGTCTTCTCCAGGTTTCCTGCACTTCAGGAAAAGAGTGTAAGTCACATTGTACGTTTAGGTTTGGCAGTCTCCATCCCTTGCATTTTGCTGCGCTTTCCTTTTAATATGTCCCTGCCCAGTTTTGTTGTGGTTTGTTTGTTTATTTCATAGAATCATTATAGTCGGAAAAGACCTTCAAGATCATCGAGTCCAACCGTAAACCCTTCAGTCCTGTCTTTCTCTACTGTAGGTCCTTCTCTAAACAAAAACCTATAATTGTGATGATCAGTTCCAGCTGGCACACATTAAATCCTGTGGTTAACTGAGGATGTAGTAGTATGGAGTATGGAGTATAGGTTCTGCAGCCAAGAAAGTTTGGAGACTGTTACCACAATTGCCTTTTGCTGTGTAGAATGAAGCATAAGAAAATATTGGCTCACTTCTTGAAAAGCGCATGAAGGAGGCTAAAACAAAACCACTTTCCTCTTCTACCCATTTTTGGAATAAGCCAGTTGTAAATAAGAATGAGTAAGGATATCTTTCTGTTAATACTGCTTGGTTGAATAAAAAAAAAAATAAGGGTCTTTTTTTTGTTTTTAAAAGTTGATTTGCTTCTTTTTCTGAGGATTAGAGCTCTGCATTCATCATCCTGCAGGAGCTGGGCTACATAGGAGGTAGAATTCAGTACCTTATCTTGTAGCTAGCGTAGATCTCTCTTGCTAATGTGGATATTTCCATGAGTGCTGAATATAACCTGTTACAAAGGGATTCATATCACTTGCATTTATAAAATGTTGAAGTGATTTATAAACCATAGACTTGAAGGCAAAAAAGAGGGGAGATACTTGATAATTTAAGAATGTATTGGTAGCCACAGAAGGCACAGCTCATGCACTTCTAGAGCTGGGACTGTTGGAGAGGGTGGAAGAAGCAGAAAACTGTGTCATACAGGAAGGGTAGAGTTTTTCTTCTACTATGAGCACAAAGCCAAGAAATATTGAATGTGGCAGAGGAAAGAGATAAGGAACATCTGGATATGTTTAAGAAAAAGTAGGAGAAGAGAGTAAGGAGAAAAGAAAGTCCATTTTTTCCAAGGTTGGGGGAAAACAAAACAAAAAGTTGAAGTTTTGCATAACTCTCTAGAGAGAACGAGAATGCGAAGTGTCAAAGTTGGAGAAGTGGGGTGGAATGACAGCAAACCTGTCAATGGTGAAGGGAAAAGAGATGGGGAAATCTGGGTGGATAAAGCAGGCTCTCCGCTCTCTCCAGGCTTAGCCTGGGCAAGTTATGGGACATCCAAGACCAGAAATTGGAGCAACAGGAAGGAATGCAGGCTCAGCCAAGACCGCAATTCTCTCCTATAAATAGACTAGGAAATAACTGTGGTTCTTATGTGGTGTTTGTGGCTGTTTTTTATTATTTGTAAGAGCGATCACTTTACGTGACTGTAAGTATCTATGCCTGATGAAACTACCGTGGAACAAAGAGGAAGTGTGTATGTTTTTTGTGGGTTCACCTGAAAGTTTTTCAAGAATTGCCCCTTCTTGATGCAGATATTAAGCCATACTGGTAAAATACTGCTCAGTCCTTCCTTCTACTGATCATCTATCTTGGAAATACAAAGAATCCCTTATAGCAGCATGGGCCAGACTCTGCATTTCTTCCCAAGAACTTCATAAAACTCAAAACCAAGACCATTGTTTTCTTTATGTTCACTTCATTTGCAAAGAAACCTTATTCCAATGATGGCAGCTGTATTTTTTTTTAATATTCAAACATTTTCTTGTCATTTTCTGGAAATATTCTGGAGTGTGTTCTGGGTACCCAAGTCAAAGCACAGTTTGTATAGAAATTCTACAGCCTGGTAGGGCCTCTGTTTTTTAAGTGAGCGGCTCAGGGGGGTTTAATTAAGTGTTAAAGCTGGTTATTCACTTCCATCCTTGGTGTGACCCTTGCCGGCTCCACCTCCTGCTACATGTCTATGTTCTGGAGGAGGAGAAGAGCACCCAAAAAGGCTTCACCATGAATGCTGGTGTGCTATGGCCCATACATAAAGAGTATACATGGGTAAGCATAAATGAGGGTTGGCAGGGATAACGAGAGGCAACTACCGACATCAACCAAGGAGCAGGCTGTGTAAAATCCATTAGGACAGCGAGCTGCTACTTCACCCCTGTAAATAACAGAGTTGAAGTAATCTTAGCTTCTTGCACTTCTATTATGAAAATTATTATTGTCAGTTTTGGAAACTACCGTTTCTATCTCTTAAGCTTCCCTCCGGCTGCACCAGAGCTGCTGTTCTCCCAGCACAGGAGGATTGTCCCGGGCACACGGTGGAAGTCTCCAGTTGACTCCAAGGATTGCTGTGACGTGTTCCTGCATGTTTCCTGGTTACTGCTAAACATACCGCCCCATCTTACTCACGGTCTTATTTGTCACTGCTACAACCCATTTGTCACGTTTCACTGTGCCAGAAGGAATTGGTCGCGGCGGTTAAAAATAGCCGCTGGGCTCCAGCAGGATGACCAGGCCTTCTGCTTCATCCCTGTTCTGTCTCTGTTCTTGGAGAACTGGCATCCACTTAAACCTGCTCCTCTAAACACGGGCTTTTTTATACATCCCATGTTGTCTAAACGTTGCCATGGTCGGCTGCAATAAAATTGCAGAGGCTGTTCCTGCACCACCCCTGCCATGACAAGGGCTGAGGCCTGGCCGCTCGGCCTCCTTTATCCCAAAGGCCAGGGCTCTGCCGCCCGGGAATGTGCTGCTAATTCAGGCAAATAGCTCGGCACAAAAGATCAAAAGCATCACAAGCATTTTTTTTCCCCTCTGCAAATTCCTGGTGTGGGATTTTTGGAAGTGTATACCAGCGGTTATAAATAGCCGTGTATTTTCGAGTAGAACTTCTCCAAGGTTGCTCTGAGAAACAGAGTAAAGGGAACGTTTGGGCCTCCCGTTAAGCCTTTCCCCCCACCCTGCCCCACTTTACGTAGTCTGTATCTCGCTGCCAGGGCAGTTTTAGCATTTCAATCTGCTTCATGTAACTGCAGCGACAAACGGGCACCTCGGGGCCACGGCCAGGAGATGTTTCCTGACTGTTCCCTCACTGCCCAGTGTTGCTGCGGAGCAGCCGTCGGGCACCAGCCGGGCTCCCTGCGCGGCACCTGCGGCCGCTTGGCCAGCCTAGGAATGGCTGGGACTGCATTTGCTTTAAAACCTCCTCACGGATGAGCCCCCAAACCCCATTTTCCCATAAAGCTGATGCCTCAGCCCTCTACCAGAGGTCTCCTAAGATGCTCTTTCCTTCCATTCCTCCGTAGCGAATGTCACAGCTCGGCGGCTGCACGTTGTCACTTAGGAACGCGGGACGTACGGCAGAGATGACCTGCCAGGCAGTGTGCACACAGACTGCTTTCTTTCCATGGCCCTTTGCTAAGATTCATCTTACTCTCTCTTTTTTTCCAGGGATCCAGGCTGTTATTAGGCTATTCTGCTTACTTTATATATTATTATTATTGGTGAGTCAGGCACTGTAGGATCATGGACTTCCCCTCTGCAGAGTTGGCAGTCTAAATAAGACCACAGAGAGAAGCCCAGCGTCCTGTGCAGGAAATAACGTGGTAAACGGAGCTGGACAGGACCGGGAGACACCAGCGTGGCCATCCTCATGCCGTATGGCACCGTAAAGCATCCCTAAAGCTAAGAGACCCCTGCCCAACATGAGGAGGAAAGAGTCCCAGGAGCGCTGCCGGCAGCGGTGCAGAGGAGGCCTGACGGGCACGTGTTGGGTGTGTTTGGGGGTGCCTTTCGCCATGCCCCGAAATTCAGCCATCGCCTGAGTCAGAGCGAGCAAGGGTCAATAAGGAACAGCAGGGACCTGATTTTAAAAGTAGCTATTAGGGGAACCAGGGACGTGGAGCTTTGCTGTGAAGACGTATCAAGAGTCCGGGTTCGCTGAGCTCGCTGTTCATTTAAGGTGCAGGATCACTTTTTGCACAGCGAAGTTTCTAGCCCCGTGAGGACTAAATGCGTGAAACAGAACTATTGCAGAAAGGAGACACGCGGATGTTAAACATGTTAATGTTTAATGTTAAACATTATAATGTTAAACATAGGACCTTGAGCAGAAAATAGAGACCAAAAAATACCTTTTGCCTTTTGAAACAGGTTGCTGAGCACTGCTTGCATTACGCTCTTTCCTGGCTTCTGGGTTGTATGTGGACTCCACTGTAATGTTGTATAAGAGTTTGTAAATTTCTTTTAAAGTCGCGTGAAATCAGTCTTTATTTTTCTTCTTTGTAAACTAATCTCCCGGAGAGAACATGGAGTCTTAAATCAGAAGGAAAGTGCTAGTTTCAGTGTAAGTGGTAATTTTTCTGGATAAGCTCATAAAAATGCAGCTGTAAAATCACTGTGAAAGTTGGGGGTTGAGACCTTGCACTCTAATGATGATGTTTCTTGTAGTAAGGAGAATAATCAGACACTTCCTGTGGTTTCCGAGTGAGGGCACCTGCAATAAGTTTAAGCGATAAGTTTAATTTTGATTTTTTTTTCTCTGAGAACAACATCTGGCTACGTCCCAAGGAGTTTATAATTTACCCCGCTCTGTTTGCCTTGGCTGAGCTGATGCACAGCTTTGCTTTTAGATGGTTTCCATTCTCAAATCTCTGTCAAATATAGCCGATATTCATCATACATCAGTGCCCGCATGTGGGTTTCTATTTGCATGATGAGTAGCGGGGATGTTTTTGCGGGGATTTTGGGGGTTTGTTTTGTTTCTGATGTGCCCGGCACAGCTGGTGCAGGCCTGGGCACGTTTCCCAGCTCCTTTTCCTTTTAGCACAGATCGGAATAGAAACCGAGTCTGCCTTGGTCATCGTGCCCGTGTTGCCAGAAATACACAATTACCATAAGGTCCTTCTGCGAGCAGAGGACTAATGGAGCTGGGAAAGCAACAGTGAAATGAGAATTAAATAAAAGTATTTTGATTAGTTTATAGGAATAGGACAAAGTGGTTACATTTGTATGTATATTAGTTCCACATGGGCCAAAGCAAGGAAGGAGGGAGGAGCGTGTGGGCCTGGTAGGAATCCTGCTGCTTCTCCACCTTTAAACAGCGCTTAGAAATCAGGGAATAAAAAGAGATATAGAAGCTCACTGACTCTTCATCCTGCTTTTCTGCAAAGAGACTGCAGCTCAGACTCATGCAACAAAAATAACTACCCCTTCCAGGGCTTCAAACATGTGCGTGCCTTTCCTTAAAACATCGTGTGTAGCAAAAGGAAGAGCAGAGCTTATACACTGTGTGTGTGTGGGGGGGACGCCAAATAAACTCTTTTTGATGCTTTAAGGAGTAATTAAAACCACTGAGTGGGGGATTACCTGTCCCTCCCGATCCCCCAGCTGCCTTTTTATAACCCTTTCCAGGGGGAGCGTTTCCCGTGGCGCCCGTGGGGAGGGCAGAGCTGCCGTTGGTGGGCAGGCCCCACGCGGTTCAGAGACAGCGGCGCCCAGGCTGGCCTGGAGTTGAGGGATATTTCAGTGCAAACAACTGCCTCGCGGGGTGTAAAACTGACACTGTGCTTTGACGTTTATACCGCAAACACTTTATATGCAGTGTTTCAAAGCTGCAGGTTTTTGGATGCGTTTGCGGTGGGAGCGTTGCAAGGAATTGCTCAGTTCTGCACAGCCTGTAGCGCACTTCAGTAAGATGATCGCTGCAGGTATCTGTCACTGCATTTTTTCTCTTTTCACACATTTCCCCCCTCTTTTGGGTAGGAATGAACTGCCATCTCTCCTGCTTTGCCTCTGCTGTGTTAAGCCTTGCTGGCAGAGGAAACGAGAAGTCTGAATTGTCAGCCAAAAACCAGTCACAGCTCACGGAGAGAAAGCAAACACACGCTCCCCTTTGGCAGATCTGCAGTCGCTTCACATCTGCTTGAAGGGCTTGAACAATATGTGGCCTCGGCCCAGGAAGGGCTCGCGGAGTCTCAGTGAGAACTTGCTGCTGAATAACGGGACTGCAAGGCCGCGCCTGCGCTTCGTGTCCAGAGCCACCGCGGTGCATGAGGGCAGTAGGTCTTCGCCAAGCTGCCACCTAGCCAGAAACTTTGCTTTTGCGGAGCTGGAGGGCGAGCACAAATCATTTTCATGGAGGACACCAGCTAGTTATCATATGAAAAGCACTTTGAATTTCTGCCAACTCCAGATTTTAATAAGTTCAGCTATAGACCTGTGCTCCGCATTTTATTTCCTTCCTGAATTTGCCCTGATTTCTTTCTTTTTCCTTTGCAAACTCTTTCTTTTTCTTAAAAATGAACTAATTACTCCTCTTCCTATCATTCTGCCATATAACTCTTAGTATCCCAGGTGTTACTACATAAATGTTAATGAAAGCAGATTACTCAGAGTTGTGCAATACTGGGAATTAAATTGGGACAGGAGCCTGGAGACCTCTAAGTGCAGGTGCTAGAAGCAGGTAGGAGATTGCTGCTTTTGTTCAGTGTTTATTCTTGCCAAGGTGAACTTTGGCTTTTCAGCCAAGGCACTGATTGCCTCAATAAAAGAGACGTGCTGAAAACTTGAAAGGATTATTGAGCACTGGGGAAGGGAACTGATGCAGGCAAGCACAGCAAATACATCTTTCTTGTCCCTTGGCATTTCTGGCGTTGGCCTTGTGAAGCGGGATTGGGGTCCAGCCTGTGTATCGTGGGTGTTGCCATCGTCACTCAGCAACATTGTGCAGACCCCATCTGGCTCCAATCCGTTTATCTGAAGGGCTTACGGTTGGATTTGATGATCTTGACGGTCTTTTCCAGCCATAAGGAGTCCATGATTCTATGATCCCATCCACCATAATGCAATTGCGCCAACTCTCTGGTTTGCCCCACAGCGAGGACCTGCAGTTGTCTGTCATTTCTGCCATGCAGGGAGTCTCACCATTAAACATTTCTTGGATTCCAGCTGGGGTTTCCAGTTACAGCTCTTATATTTGACTGCGTTGGTGGCTGGAAATTTGGCCATCTGTCAGCTTAAGGACAAGTGGTAGTCTGCCTTCTCCAGCAAATGCGGCCTCCGCGTTTATTTTTGGTTTCATGTTTGTTATACTTGCTGTAGGTCAAAAATCCAGGCATAATATCATTGACCCTTTAGTAGGATATATAAGGATCATTTTTGCTGGTAAGAGTATTAATTAACTCGCTTCATACGAGTACAAATAATAAAGTCCTGATCAGTGTGGTATTTGATCATTTGATATCATAGCAACTTAGGTATTTTCCTAGTGTTTTAGTTTCCGTGTTATGAGCAAAGGGACTTTTTACGTGGCACAAAGACTGAGTGCAATAAAACATGGTGGGAGATTAAACATTTATTAAAACGTGTATTCGGTTTTTTTTTGTCTCTCTTTTTTGTTTTGTTTTGTTCTTCATTAGATTGAAAACATAGATGCGTGCCTGAGTTTCCTGGCTGCTAAAGGAATTAACATACAGGGGCTGTCAGCAGAAGGTGAGTCAGTCACTTGTTTAAACTTTCCTTTTAAATGAGAAACTTGAATTGCTGTTGGTGATTTTCACTGGAATATGGAGCGTAAGGAAAAATTCTAATTTCTATGAATAATTTAAACTCTTTTTTTGTTCTTTACTCCATTTTCCCACATCTCAAAATGAAAGGTAGGTAGGAGCCAACATGTGCACTGTGGGCTCATACAAATAAGCTGAATTAGAGTTCAGACGCTCTTGTTTATTTCTGTTAAGTCAGAAATTTTTCATCTAAATTCTATAATTGGCACATCGATTAGAGTGCAGACAGGCACTGAAAGTGAACTGTTGGGGTTTGCCTGTCTTGTGAGAGAGCAATTATTTACTTCCTCATTGTTTAACTACCTCCTTACCTAAAGAATGATCCTGCTTTTGTTTCTCTTTTGTTTGGTTTCTTTTTAGAGACAATAAAAGCCCAACGTTACAAACAAACAAAAGAATTTCTGAGCTCCCGTTAGGCTGTTTACAAAGACCATCAGGACCCATTGGTGACTCTGTGGGGTTCAGAGTGCTCCCTTCCTTTATGCCAGTAAGTGGCCTGTGTCAGGATGCAAAGTACCCGCTGACAGAGAAGCCACCTCTCTGCTGTCCTATAGGAAGGTCACACTGAGATCTGGCATCCTCAGGACCAGCTCTCACCTACACTTTCATCTAAGTATGCTGGAAAAGCAGTTGTGTTCTGTGGTTGTTTAAAGCCATGATTTCTTCCTCTGAAAGAATTCTGTTACCTAAACAAAGAGGGAAGGAGGAAATATAAAAGTAGGCTAATACTTTTTATTGGAATAACTGGTATATATGGAAAAAAAAATCTATATTCAGAGGCCATTGAGGATGTCTCATTGTTTTGTGTGGGCAAAAACTCGTTTATTTTCTTTAATTTTTCTAGTCTAAGATCTCCTCCCTATCTGGCCTTGTCTGTATTCTTTTACAATCACAGACGAAGAACGACCTTTCGCCTTTAATAACATAAAAGGAGAGCAGGATAAGTGGAAGTCTTACAGACTGCATGAATCTACAGGGTTTCAGAAAAATCAGCAAGTCTTCTCTGGTAGAGGATGTAAAATGTTCCCCTCTTGGCCTCGGCTTCGAATCCCCCGCAGGCTGGGAATCCCAGGCACCGTGTGCAGGAGCTGTTTCAGTTATGTGGGCTTGCTACACGTACCTGTGTTATGAATATACATACATTCTTGCATACCTCAAGCAAACACTTTGCATTTGCTGGATGCAGGGAGAAGGAATTCCCCTTATACAGAGTCATTCTTTTTTATTCATAAATAGCAGATGCTTTTATTTTTTTTCACTATGGAAATGCAAATAAAAGGTAGCCAGTGGTGCTGTTATTTTTATAGGCAGTCTGGTGCTCAGAAATTGCTACTCCCAGGTTTGTTTCACAAGATGGATTCTCAGGAGGTTGAAAAAAAACTGCACTAGGGTTTTAATTTAATTTTCATTTTATTTTATTCAGTTTATTATTTTCTCAGGGCTTTCTGCTTGCTTCCTTTTCTCTTTATTAAGCTGCTCTGTGAGCTTTGTGCTTTCTGATTACGATATCAAGTCTTAGCTGAAACTGTCTCCCATACTGACAATGAATGATGTGTATGAAATACGTGCTAGGAAATCCACAGTGAATGAACTGCATGGAGAAACCATCACGCACCCAGGTTTTATATATGTAAGTCTTGTGAAGTAGATTTCACGTTATTTACCCGTCTCAATCCAAAGCAAAATCTAAGCCAAGCAGCATGTCAAGTGATGAGAAAGCTCTCCGTGTGAAGCCGGCAGTGCAGACGCTGCGGAAGGGACGCCCGGGCTAACGCTCACGGCTCCCCTGCCGATGCCCAAGCCAACCTCAGCAGGACATAGGCTCTCCAATGGCTTCTGCCATTTGATTTGTTTTCTGTCACACTTTTTCTGGGAACTAACATATTAAGCTATACGGAAATTAAAAATAAACCAGTATCACTGTGAGTCTGTAAGTGAGAATTTTTACCAGCTCAACCACTGACATTAAAAGAGAAGAATGACAAATAAAGAACAGGGGAGTAAAGGAGAGCTTTTTAGGAAATGAAGTTTTCTAACACCTGATTTCAATGATAAATTAAATTTCTGTTCTCAGAGAGACTCCTTAACTGTGTCGAGGAAGGAAGCAGGAACTGCGCAAGAAGAACATAGAGCCACTTAAAATAAGCAGTGCCACAACCAAGGAAGTCGGTGCTTCTACACGAGTATTAAAAAAAAAAATGCTGTTTCAATATGCAGGTGCCACACAGAGTTAGTATTTTTGAAGGATTAATATGGTGAGGATGTGGTCACTGCAGATGACCATAATAGGCTGCAGACAGGCCCTGTGATCAGAGCAACATGAAGCCAGTAAGGCACTCCCAACTCAAATCCTAAATCCTCAGATCTTCCTAAAATCCTCATTTGTAGATACGCAAGAAAATACAGTGGAGATGCTGGGGAACTCTTTTCTCCCCTTGCTTTTGCTGCTGTTTTCGTTGCCTGGCCCTGTGAACTGTGTGCCTGTGCCCACGCTCTATCAAACACACCTTTCCTTCCTTTACCTTTTCTTGGCATTTGCCTGATACCCACCGAGTCCAGTGCATTTTGAGAGTATAAGAAAGGATGTCTGGCAACCTATAAAGGTAGACGTTACAGCTGGGGGTGTAATAAGTAGCAACAGAGATGTTAAAATATGGAAATTTCCAGTTGCTGGGTTTTGATGGATTCTTTTCAAAGCAAATTCCAGTTTCTTCTAAAGCATTCTTCTAAAACATGTTTTGAGTGTACAAAATCAGTCTTTTGGGGCTCCAAGTTTGAAAAGAGTAGGTTACATGTCCATCCTTACCTAAGTCAACTTGCACTTGGAAGCCAACTCATGGATAAGAGGGGACCTAGAGCAGGAAGCGACTCAGACTATGCTACTTGGCAGGGTTTGATGAGCTTGAAGTACTCTCCTCGTCCAAAGTGCAGGGGCAAACTGCCAGGTGATTTACCTCTTTGAGATAACAGAACCGTTTCTAAAAAGTTTGGCTTGAAAGAGTTCCCTTCAAAACCTGGATTCAAAACCTACAATTGCCTCTCACATTGCACTGCAAGCAAGTCCTTGTTTCCAATTGCACATAATTTTGCTAAGTTCAAAGGTGTAGATGCATGGGGGTTTGTTTGTTTTTGCTGTTGCTGTTGTTGTTCTTTATTTGTTTATTTATCTTATTTTAGTTCTGGCCTGTATTTGTGCAGGCTCTTTTAAGCCTCTGGGAATGTTCAGTTGTACTTTGACTTATGACTAAGTGCTCCTTTACTTACAATTGCCCTGCTCAATTATGGTTCCCTCCATGAAGAAAGGGAGATCCTTTTTGCTGCCTTTCCTGCCTGTTTTATTCTATAGTCTAATTCGATCGCCCATCCTCCCTAACTAAACTCAGGTCCCTGACACAAGAAAACTGGATATTCTGAGTCTGGGTAATAAACTGGACCACTCAGATATAACGTGTAAGTCATCAAGGAGGTGAGCATGGGACAAAGCAAATTTAAGGAAGCAAGAAAACCAGAGCAATGGCTAGGAAGGAAAGGTGTAGCGGAGGACAAGGAGCTCCAAGCTGGAACTTAAGGTAGAAAGGGGAGCAAATTTTTAAGAAGTGAGCCTAAGATTTGCTGGCCTCTCCTTGGCCACGTGTGCTTCTCATCGCTCTCTTGCACCAGTCCTTGCAGAGATCCTGGAAAGCGTGGAGCAATAGTAAGTTTTATGAGCATAAGTGCTTTCTAGAGCACATGCAAAAATTAGGCAGTTTGTTTATTCATGCAACTTTTTCAATGTAGGAAATGAAACATGATAAATGGTTTGATGACATCATGTTATCAAAGCTGTGCACAACAACTGGCCTTCATGTGCAGGCATTGTGATAGAGTTGTTAACTACATGTTTTTGGTTTTTTAATCACTGTGTTTTTATTTGTTCTTATTGTTTGGTGTGGCTTGATACTGCATAAAAGAATGGGAAGAACTTTAAGAATTAAAACCTGTATGCTTTCACTGTCAAGCTACCTTTAGATACGTTGGGTACGTCCATTCTTTACTGTCTTGTGATGATTTAAAACTGGTAATTATCTGCTTTAATACAGGAGTTCCACATAGTAATGAAATTTCCTATTTGCAAAACTTCCCTTTTCTTAATGGAAACCATTAATCTGATATAGGAGAAATGATATGATGGTATGTGATAACTGAGCACTTTCTTCTCGTGTAAATTTAGAACTGTGAAATCATTTACACTGCGATGTTGTTAATATATTTGTTGGTTATTTTGGATTGCTTTAATTAGAGGAACTATCTATTTAAGCACACTAGCATTAAGAGACAGGATACAGCAGAAATGCAAGACATCCGCTGCAGTCACTGCAAGGGAGAGAAATTAACAACTGCGACTGGTGAGTGACTTCTTATAATTGCCTTCCAGAGATCAGGAATGGGAATCTAAAGGCCATCTTGGGCCTCTTCTTCAGTCTGTCTCGCTACAAGCAGCAGCAGCAGCAGCCGCCGAAGCCGCAGCCGCCGCGCGCGGCGCCTCCCGCGCCGGCCACCCTCCCGGCACAGGGCCAAGCGCCCCAGCAAGCGGCGCAGCTCCCGTTCAAAGCACAACCAGAGATGCAGTCAAGGTGGGGGAATTTCCATTCTTTTTCTAGGATAGAAAGCGTGTCTTTGGAAAAATCTTTGTGCCTTTTTTTTTTTTTTTTGGGGTGGGGGGGGGCTTTGGAAAACAAACTAGACGTTCTTAAATGTGAATGTTCCTCTAAGGAAAATTTTCCCAGTTATTCCTTTTACTTCTACTAGCAAAATGCCCATATCACTGCTAGTATATATACCTTGGACAAATGGGAAAGTAACTTCAGTTAGATGAATGCAAGGGTCTCGAAGTGGTAAAACTTCATCACAGTTGGCAACAGTTGAAAATAAATTTAGGTTTGTTGGTCAAAAACAATAAGCTGCTAGCCTACATTAAAAGTAATATTGCAGTTGGCATTTGTTAGGACTCCGAGAACATAATATATATAATGAAGGAGAGAATGCATGACTGGAATGCCTTTAATTCTAGAGATGCTCTTTGTAAGTTAGAATTAATGTAATTTTTAAGGCCCTACTGCTGTGCATGCGTTTATTCATATAGTGTTCTGCTTATCCAACTGCTTTACAGGTAACGGAGTGGGGATTTTAATAGGAGTAAGTAGGCAGGTTTCAAATGCTGAAATCACTTATGCGTGTTTCCTAAGGTATGAAGACTTATCTGTTTTAAAATGACACAAATTAAGGTGGAACTACCACAAGTTAGGTGGAAAAATGTTTTTGTATAACTGAAGCTAGCTAAAGTTGCTACTGTGTAATGACTTGTAGAGGGACTAATTACTGTAAAGCAAAGATGAGCTATAAGAACATATTTCTATGGCTGTTTTTGTGTAACAAGTGTATTGAATCATTTGAATATTACTTTGGCTCTTGCAGTCCATTGTATGGATTGCACTGGATTTCTAATAACTTAAAAATACTTGAAGATTCTAAAGAAATGCCATAATATTTCATTAGAATATACTGAGCTATTGCTTAGATTCAGGTGAGTCATGTAATGATAGATTGATAAGAAACTGAGTACTAAAGTTTGAATTTTGCATACAGAATTGCACCTACAATACTTTATAAAAATGATTTCACTTCAGATTTTATGCAGTTTGACTATAAGTTATACTTTGCGAAGGAAATCCTTCCCTCCCTAAAACTAGTAATTAAGTTCCGTGGCTAAAGAGAAAGCTTCTTCTTTGCTCACTGTTTTCTTCCACTTTTTCTTTCCTGTCGTACAGTGCATCTCCCAGGGACTCATCTCAAAGCAAAATCATCCGATTCACTCTTGGTCAGAAAAGGTCTTCTAGGTTAGCATTTCTTCACCCTCTGCAAAGCATGAGTAACCCTTTTTGCAATATATCCAGATGCATGTTCAGGGCTGACCTTAAAAATATCAACCTCCTTGTTTGCAACTTGGAATTTTACAAGCAATCGAAACACAGAAGCGTCAGGCCCATTTTAACTTTTTTTCTTTCTTTTTGCAAGGCGTGGAATGCATTTCTGCTAGCAGGAAAATACTTGGTTTCGGTGTCCATATGAACGTTCCTCCTTGAGAACAAAACATGGTTCTGGGAGTTCTCTCCCTACTGCACGTCTGTGTATTAGTTGTATTTAGGGACGCACGACTGCAAGTGCTAACGTCAGCCTAGCGCTCACTGGGCTGGCAAGGGGACAAACCAGTGCCCTATGGAGAGGGCTCATCAGAGCTTCTGCACTGCCTGGTGTTATGGAGCTGAGAGCATCTCATCAACCCGAAAACGATATTTTAGTCCATTTTTCCTGAAACGCAGCCTTAAGTGCATACCAGCTTCTATGGCCACCTCACCTCAGCACTTACAAGCACTGCTAAGGTTGCTAAGGGAGTGATTAATGGAGTTATGGATGATAAGTTTCCTTTTGCTACTTATATACTGCTGTATATAAGAACATTTTACTAGAGTTTTTTGATAATTCTGCATTAGTTAGTAAGCTGTTATTTACCTTTTTACTGAGCTTCTGAAGTATTATTTGCCGTTTTTTATCCAATCTGTGAACTACTTGGCCAATCTGTGAACTACTTGGTCTGCCTTTGTAAAGAACATTAATAACTCCTTTATAGTCTGGGTTTGCTTTTGCCATCTTATTTCTTGCAAGACGAGAGGGAAGGTCTGCTTTGTAAGCCCTTTTTTAATGCTCCATGTTTCCTTGGCAAAAGGAAAAGAAGCTAGAAACTCCTTCCTGATTTTTTTTTCTTGGATTTCACAGGTAACTCCTGTGAAATGTCTTGGCCTGATACCAAAAGCAGGGGCTTAAAACCAGATCAGTCAAACCAGAGTAAAAATGCAAAAGGAATGATATCTTCTTTGCAAATGTTTGCCCTTTAAGCAAAATAAGCCCTCCGTGAGCCTTCTTGTCTTGAGGAGTGTGACTGTTTTTATGAAGAGTGTTTGGTCTTTATTTTCTCCTGCTTTACCTCTGCTCCTTCTTCTGTAGTCTGCCTTACAGTGTAAAGGCTCTCTAGGGTTGAGGTTTTCCTGCAGGGATCACGATGTGCAACTTTCTAGCACCCCCCAGTGTTGGGAAGGGCTGTTGATCCTCAAAAATACTGGGTAAATTGAGGGATTTGGCTAAAAGGATTCAGCAAGGTAGTAAACCTCAGAACCATGATGCGCTGTGCTGGGTCTGCAGTGGTTTGCCTTTATAAATGATTTTTTTGTTCTGTTTTTGAATGATGCCGCTATGTCTGATCCTACTTTGAGCTCTGAAAGCATGTGCATGCAGCTGCTCACTTTTTTGCTGTTTTCCTTCATGTTTCCTTTCAAATTTCCTATCTCTTTGAGAAGTTGGTTGATATAGGAAGCATCCCTAGGTGGCCTTTCCAACTACTCTTCCTTCCCTTGAGCATGAGTTGGTCCTTTGCATCCCCTTGCTCTCCAACAACAGAGACGTGTTCATTTTAGCCATTTCCAGCAGAAGCTATTTAAGACACATCGATTTAATATGAAAAAAAAATGTTTTAAAGCAATTCTACTGTACTGAAAATACAAAGACACCAAAGAGTTGTCCCTTTCAGTGTTACTGTGTACGATGTGAACCGATTCTTTTAGTCTTTGATGGGACGTCATCGTTTTTCTAAACTAGTGTGTTTCAGTATGTATTTTGAAAACGTACCGCTATTTAAATTTTTGTATTTTATTTCGAATAATAAGAATGCGGTGCTCATTAGTGCAGAATATACATTACAAATCTTAAAAGTGCATGTATAAACACTGGCTTTGAAGGGCTTAAGCGCACGTGTTGCTCTGAAATGCGATGCCAGCTGCTTCCTTAATTGTGTCAGGCTGCTTAGAAAAGTCTTTGCCCTCTCCTTCTGCCTGGAAAGCATAAGAGAAGTAGTGTGCTTCCCTACAAGGCAAAGCCAAATTATTAAGCTGGCAGATATATTCGGTCTCCCTGTTGTTCCCAGATTAAATACAGCCCTGTTCAGCAGCCTGGTTTAAGAACAGGAGTGTCATTTAGTCTTAACCTTGCATCGTTTTTGCAAGTGGTGTTATTCCATTGAATTTGCCACAACTGTTTCTGCTTTACAAGATTTATGGCAGGAGACCATTAAGGATCACCGGAGAAGAAGTATGTAGGAGGGTCTGTTATAACACCTTTATTCAGTTTAGGCAGTCTAATATAATCTGTGGTTCACCCAGTAGAAACAAGTAGCCTGTTTGCCAAGTCCACCGTTAATCACCTGAAGCAGGAATTTCAGAACTGGATTCTGTTTTTTTTTTTTTTTTTTTTTTGAGCTGAAAAAATCACAGGAAAGCTATTGAACTATCTCACTCAACAGGTTTTCTTCCCTTTTTTCCTGATGTAAAACAGTTCACTCATTTTAGCTTGCTCACGATGTGTATTTTTTCTTATCTAGGATGATGTGTTGCAGCTTTTTAAAGTTCCTTGTAAAACCTTGGGGTGCTAATCCTTTTCTTTTCAGATTATGCATGGTATGTTGTAGTTTCTTTCCCTTCCAAAGGTGCTTTTCCCCCTCCTCCCCCTTTTCTTTAATGTATTTCACCTGACTTTAATTATTTGCTCAGACTTCCAGGCCCTACCATGAGGGTGTCCGCTGCAGGCAGTGAGGCCAAGACTCGTGGTTCTCTTAGTGCCAACAATCGACGCAGCCAGAGCTTTAACAATTATGACAAGTCCAAGCCTGGAATTTCCCCTTCGACATCAACAAGTAGCAACGAGAAAGGTAAGTGCTTGAAATTTTGGTATTTCCCCAAAGTCTCTTAGGTGTGGTTTTCCTTAGGGAAAAGTGGTTTTTTAGTAACATTGCAGAAACCATGAGACTATCTCAAACAGAATTCTGAGTGTCCCTTTGCAAAAAACTCTTTGTTGAGCCTTCGTTTGGTCTTCGTAAGCCTATTCTGAAGCAAGCAGCATGTCTTCCAGGTAAACTTTTAGTAATTCTTTCATTTTGACTGAAGCAGTAAGTTTTTTTTTAAATATTTTAAAACATTTATTTAGTATGCCTATAGTGGAAAAAAGTACTATCCTCAGGGTAAGTAGTAAGCGAAGAGTTGCTACAGAAGTATATGTGGCAATTATATGAAAGGATGGATGAGTAATCATTTCTCACATGCATGGATCTTTATTGAGAAGCATGAGGAAGCATGAGAAGCAGGTTAAATGCCAGCAGTCAAGAACTTTCAGTGTTCAGATTCGTTTGAGTTTTCCTCCAAAAATGCTTGGTTTAACCATAACATAAAGGAAATAATAGTTCTCTGTGAGAGGCAGCCTTGTGCCAACCTGCTGGAAGTCCTTCTTGGATTTCCTTAACCTCAAAACTCATTGAAGTTAAGGGGAATCACTTTACTAATTTCATGTGTTCTTGATCAACCTCTGGTTGATTACAGGTAGGAACAGAGCACTCTTCAATGACTTTCGTGGATGAAAATTTTTATTTGATGCCAGTATAGATATGGAACTAATGGAACCCATTGTTTTTTTTTTTTTTCCAGACAACTTAACCTACAGAGTAATTCTTCATATGCTTTCTTTATACTCTAAAGTTTCATAGTCTAAGAATATCTAAGAAGTGGATAGCTGAGAGAATGCTTCCCTCAATACACTTCAAATTGCCAATCAAGTTATTCAACTGACAAGTTATTTCTCTGTGTGTAAAAAATAGCACAGGAATTAAACAGCAGTGCAGAGACACTTTTTTAATGTTTAAATTGGTACTTCACTTTCCTTAGTCTTTTTTGTTCAGCTAACACCAAAAAAAAATACGCTTTTTTTTTTTTTTTTTTTTCTATTTCCCTTCTTAACACTTGCTGGACTAAATCACTCTAATCTGGACTAAAAAACATAACTGGGAAAATTCCTCAATCTGTGTTACCTGCCCTCTGCTTGTCCTCCTCTCTGCACAGCAGCCTCTATGGGCTGCTGGTGGGGACTGGGGGAGGTTGGTGTTTGGTCTCCCCCAGGGCAGTTAATTCAGGTGTTCTTCCCTCTGCAAGACTGGGGAAGTGCCCAGCTACAAGCTCCATTGCACGTTTTTGGACCCGAAAGTGGAGAAAAAGAAATTTAATGACTTTATGATTGAGGCAGCCTTCAGAATGTTACATCTGAATTGTTCCTTACCAAGTAGGTTGCAATTTGCAGCTGTCACCAATCTGCGGCCTTTCCTCCCCGCAGTGTACATTGTCTGGTTAGTCAGTTGTCTGTGTCTCGCAGCAGTGAAAATGAATTAATGCAAGCGGAATACATCAGAAAGGAGGAGGACAATAATGAAGCATGGAGGAAGAGCTAGCTACCGGAAAATAACTAACATAGACTTTCTGAAAGGTGCCATTAGTCAATCAAAAATGAGGCAGTCAGTTTGCTAGAAGCCTTGGGGAAAGGATTCATGTGGCGTCTAAAACTCTTATACTGCTGTATAAGAAATAGCAATTCTTGACTACCTGTGTGTTTGTGGATGTTGTGTGACACGCATACACAGGCAAAAGAATACACATAAAAGATACTCCGTGTGCTCATGACTAGAAATACTGTTCCTGAGTTGCCTTTCATAAGTTATAAAGGCAGGAGGGACCTTAGTGACTGCCTGGTCTTATTGTGTGAATGGTACAGGGCTCTGCATATCCTGGACTGTAGGGCTTGAGTTGATTTGGCAAGGTGCTTAAAATACTTATATCATAAAATGGTCAGGCACCATGGTAAACTTTTTCTTTATTTTCACAGTGGTTAGCCAATTACAGCTTACAGCTTTTTTTCTCCTTTTTCATCTTTTTAAAAAGATGCATGAAATACAGACATTGCTATGACTGGAACTGCTGGTTACTAGCTGCCCTGAGGCTCTGTTTTGCCTTACCCTTCTAATTACCTGATATGATCCCCGTGCAGTTTACACAGCTACTCACAATTGCGAGTCCTTCTCGACATGCTCGGATGCTCCATTCTGCCAAATGGTGGGCCATGCCCAGCTGTGAATCCCTGAACATCCACTCTCTGATTGCTCTTCAGGCCCAGGCATCTCTAGGAATCACTGTCTTAATGTGACATCTCTGGAATGGAGTATGGCGAGATACAGGAATGCCAGTGATAGGCTTGCGCCTTTTTTTTTTTTACATTCTTATTTGTTTGTGCCTACTGATTAATTTAAAATAATCCTACAGAGGGCAGTAGAAGCCTGTTGGGGAAAAAAATAACACTTTTCCTTTGGATTTAAAGGAAAAATTTGGTAAAATGTTAGCAAAAAAAAAAAAAAATTCCCGTCAAATTTGTTTGTTCCCACACAAAGTCAGATGAAGTGTTTTGTTGTTGTAACAATAATAAATAGAGACAAAAAGCAGACTGTCCCCCTATGTGCCAAATAATAGTAGAAGAGCCAAAAAAAGGTTGTGAAAAGAGAGCAGTGAGACTTGTAAAGCCTGATAGAAGTTCCTTTTAGGAAGTCAATGCTTTTTTTCCCCAATTATAGTAGTGTTTGGTGTGGGATGCTGAATGAGAACCTGAAGGAGTCTTCTGGGTAAAGGGACAGCAGCCCTTGTCATTAAGGGAGCACAGATGTCAGGTTTGACTTGACTGGGGACGAGCCAGCTCGATGTGGAGCTGGCAAAAGGCTACCTGGACGCCTGGAAAATCAGTTCTCCACCTGGAAGACTCATGGTCGGCCTGTTTCACTTCCTCTTCTGCCCCATTTCCTGGCCAAAGAAAAATGAAGTCTTTCAGAATTTATTGGTTGAGACAATTGCATGACACTTACTGATGGGGATGAAACTTGATGCCTAGTTCAAGATCCTAGCTGTAATATGACATTTTCATGAAGCATTAGGAGCAAAAAATAACATTGCATTGCTGGTAATTAATGAGCACATAGTCTAGCAGTTGTGCACAATAGTTCTGTGTATTGTAGTGATCAGAAAGAGGATCTTGGCTGACTGTGAAGAGTTAAAAGGGAAGTAGGACCTCTTGATTTGGTCTTTTGGGTGCTTTCGGCTTGCTGGGTTTTAGATGTTGGAGAGCTGTGTTATCAGCATCGCGCTGAGCACCTGTGGTTGTAGAAGATCATCAAGGTCTGCTTGGAAACGCTCTTGATGCAACAGAGGGAAGCTTTATGGAGAGCACGGCGTGGTCCCTTTCTAGGGCAAACGAACAAGCTTCTGCAATACCCTCCTGATCTCTAGAAAAAAATCACAGTAATATGGGTAGCTAATACAAGCATTTATGCAGCAGTTGATATAACGAGTAGTATCTTCAAGTATTCAAGTGTGTGAAATCTTAAGGAAGAGAGGATTGATTTAAGCCCACCAAGGGAATTTGCATCCCTCAGGACCCAAAAGAGCAAATGAAGAGGTCCTACATCCCTCTTCACAGCACTCTTGGTCAAGTCAGTCGGGGCAACGTGTGATGGCAAACGCTCGTGTTGCTTAAAAAGAAGCAGCCGAAATGCGGAATGCAGCTTGGCATCGCAATCCAAGCCCTTTATTGGCAGTACGTTACTGTGATACGTTACTGTGCTTTCCAGCTGAGAACGCTGATACACTTTGATCTTGAAAAGGCATTGACTTTTTTTTTTCTTTTTTTGTGCAAATAGATGGATCATCACCAAATTCAATTTTAACCGTGCCAAATAGCCGAGCGCTGAGGCCAGCGCGGCTGCTGGGAGAGCAGGGGGGAGAGGCGGAGGAAGGGAGGGAAGGAAGGAAGTCTCTTTAACCAGGACCAGCAGAAAGATTAACTGTTCACCAGGGACAAAATTAAGAGGAAGTTTTGGGATGGAAAGATTATGCTTCGAACAGTGTATGGACGTTAAAAACCTGGAGAGGTATGTTATAGAATGAAACAGTTGGCATTTGCTACAGAGAGCAGTAAGTTAAACTTCGTTTCTTGATATTTTGTTTTGTTTTTCACAATTATGAAGGTTTTCATGGCAGAAAATCCTCTGTATAGAGCTAGAAAAAAAGCCAAGGTTTGACTTTTTTTTTTTTTTTTAAACTGTTTCTTTCTTTCCTGTTCTATACACGGCTCATTTTCAGTTTGCTTTTCAGTTTGCTCTTTCTTTGTAGAGTTTGTGTGAACCCAGTATTTACTCTTGTCCTGCTCAATCAATAACACCACGCAGAAGTCACTAAGATAAGAAGGACTAAAAGGACTGCAAAAGTGGCTTTTTTTTTGAGAGAGAGATAAATAATAAGTTGAATAATAAATAAATTATCCACCTGTTCAGGTTTTAACTGTGAAATAAGTGTGATTTGAGTGGCACCAGTTTCAGCCTTTCCCTTTGAAAAGTGCAGAAGTGTTTGATGTAGGTCAGGTGGGAAGTGAAAAGCACGTTCTGCTCGGTGGGTTGTCTATGCTCACAAGTGCTGAGTTCTTGGAGGGCAGTTAATAATGAAGCTTGTTCTGTAGTGTAATAATGTTGTATGTGCTTTAATTGAAACATCAGTGTGGAAGATTTTATATTGAAAATTTTTTTTTAGTGGCATTTTAGTGAACTAATTCCAAAAATCTGAAACCACTCGGAGTAGCTAACGAAAAATCTTTTATGTCTAAATAGTATTTTTCAGGGGAAAAGAGGAAATCAGTATGTTGGTAGAATTTATTTACATAATTTGTCTTGATGAATCCAGAATCTCAGATGAACAGATCCAGAATAGTTGTCATTTTTTAGAGTTCTGCTGTGTGCACTACCAAAAAGCAGGTGCTGGAAAAATCCTATCCTGTTTCCTAAATATAGCCTTCATTGAAGGGATTCATGACAAGTTCAGTATAATCTTTTTTATTCTTAAATACAGTACAGTGATCATAAGTTCCAACTCTTACAATTTAATGGAAGTCCATGGGAGAGATTTCTGGTCCTTCATAATTATATAAATCAAGAAAAAATTGATAACATTGTTGTTGGGATTTACATTAAGATGAATTATCAGATCTTCTGATTACTCGTTTGGGAATAAAGTCCTTGGGTACCGCTCACTAAGCGCTTGGGTACTCCCAGTAAGGGACACTGAGGTCCCAAAATATCCCAGCAGCAACTGGGACTGAGTTTTGTGTTGGTTACCATTCGGAATTGAAGGTTCCTGAGGCTGCCTTTTTCCCCCACAGAAGAAAGGGAATAGGTCATGTATATATTTTTTTTTTCATTTGTAACAACTGTACTGACGATTAATTGCTTTTATTGCTCAGGACGTGAAAAGGTGGGTGGAAGAGAAGATAGTAAGTTCACGTAGAAGAGAGCTAGGAAAACACTTGATTTTGGTTTCTGTGTGTTATTTGTGAAGGAAAACTTACGTTACAGACCTCACGTTTGCCTGAATAGGGCTTGAATTCCAAGGTCTACCAGCCTTAGCTCATACATTTATGCTTAGCTTCTTTGGAAAAAAACAAACAAACAAACAAAAAACCCCCCACAAGTTTCAAGGTTTATTTCTTGAGTATAATTTGTGCCCTTAATTTCAGAAACAGGTTTTCTAGTATTTTGGCAAACATGCTAGTTGTAGGTTTTCAGGTACTAGTTTGATTCCTACAGATGATGACTACAGTTGTATAGCTGAAGATCAAGCTTTTCTCTTCATGAGCTGGGGACGACCCCTTAATGATCCTAGGGATTGACAGTCTATGGGGCTACCCACATTGAAGGTTTGGCTCATGTAAACCCATTTTAAAGAGGTGATGGCAATCCAGATCACTGCAAATGCACGTGGTATCACCTGCAGTCTAAAACTAGTTCTGTATCACTGTACAAGTTCTAATCATAACTCTGCAGTTAAGGCGTCTGTTTTTAGAACTACATTTAAAATTATGGCAGCTTTGCAGCATATATTGTATCTATAGAAACATGTCAGTGAATAACTAGCAGATGTTGTTTCGTTTGCTCCTGCTCTGAAGCTAAATCAATGGTACTTATACCTAAGAGATGTTTGCTGATCTGCTCTGAAATGTCTCGTGACAGAGAGCAATCACCTCAGTTTATCTCCTCCAACTGTCCATTTAGTCTTGAAGCTAACTGTTCTAAAAAGGTCAAATCAGAATTGTGCTGGGTTAAATTTAAGCACATTGTTGTTCTTTCTGCTGATGAGGAACTTAAACAGGATGGAGATCAATTTTGCTTCATAACTGTCCTTACCTATTTGGAGATCTGCCATGTGTCCCCTCAGTTTTCTCTTTTCTAGACTAAACCAGCTCTGCTATTTCAGTGTTCTTCTCATAAGTTGCTTTTGATAAATCTCTTGTATGTCTAGATGATCTCTTCTGGCCTCGTTCCTGCCTGTCAGCGGAGGTGCTGGAGCTGGACCCAGTACTTTACCTGAGGTCTTACCATAATAAGCTATGCACTTAATTTCTCCCATCTAAGTCTAGAACTTTCAGGACACTTTAAAGACTCTATCCTTATTGACTGTGACTGTTTTTTTTTCTGTTTACCAATGTGGTAATGCCCTCTGTATTCCGCAAAGAGAAGGTCACTGCCTTGTGTCAGAAGGGGCACCTCATGAGAGTCATTAGTGTCAAATGAAATACTTGAAACAGTCCAGGCAGCTGACAAGTATGTCCTGGTGTATTGCAGCCTCTCGCTTTTCCAGTCAAATGCAAGGGGCTCATCTTAGTTAATCTTTATTGACATATTTATATTGGGTGTTTGCCTGTGTAGGATGGACTTCCAGAGTAAAAGTAGCAGCACGGTACACTTATAGGGCAAGACACAAGTGTGCAGTAAATCATATTTGTGTTTAATTCTGTAATGTTTTAACTGGGTGAATTTGGATTTCAAAGTGTGTCCCCTTACCTAAACAAAGAGTGGCTGAAGGTTTAATTGCAACCAAAATGGAGCTGTTCAATATTACAAAACCTAGCCACAGTTGGTATAGGCTTTAGGAATGTTTAAAACAAGGCAAAATTGTATTTTTAAAAAAGGCTTTGGGGAGAAAAAAAAAAAAAAAAAGAAAATTAGCAAATGATGTGTTCTTAACTGTGCACTTCACGAGAATAAGAGCCCTGAGCTTAGAAGTAAAATGTAACCTTGAAAGTCAACTCATTCAGTGTCCATCTGCATAGTTCCATTGAAAGCAGTAGAACTACACTAATTTTTACCAGCTGAAGAGCTGGCGCAGCCTTTCATGGCCTTTATAGATCCTAGATGTCTCCTTTTAAAATAAATATTTACAATTTCTTGTAAATTTATTGCTGGGTGAATTGTGCCAGAGGAACAGCCATGGAAACTAAAGTTCACTATTAAATCATAGGAAAGAAAACAGAAGTAGTACTATGTCCCAGATTTTTCCTCTAAGTGCTAGTATGTTTTTACCTTACCAGTAGCAGCCTCCTCTCTCGATTTCTGCCTCTCTGGTCTCTTCTACCTGGGACTTCTTTGCTGAACCTTTTGTCTTTTCCCTGTCCATAGCCAAATGTACTAAAGCTACAACCACCTCCTAAGTGGGTAAGTCTAAAGTCACGGCCCAATCCTTCATTCCTGTAATGAACAGGAGGCTGTAACCTGCACGCTGTCCTGATTTGAAATGTCTGCTGTCATGGATTTCCCACCAGCAAACAGAATGGACTCAACAGAGCCCTCTTTCTTCTAGTCTTGCTTATAATATGTTATCAGCCTACCCTTCAAAGCAGGCTGTAGCTTTGCCCAGTGATCCGATAAATACTAAAAAACAAATAAGTAATGTCCCAGCTGGCGCTGTTCCACTGGGAACTATTCCACCGGGGAAGGCCAAGTTACTGAGCCTCTTTTTTTCCACTCATCAGAAATTTGGTAACACAGCTGGGTCAGGGAGTGCAGAGTAGTTTTCGTGACCTTAGGGATGAGATGGAAAGGACCTTGGTGTGTATAAAGTGATATGTGTCTGGCAGCTGTTAAACTGCTTTCATAGATACATGTGTATTTCTGTACGTTTATATATCGGTGTTAATATTGGGAGTTCTGCAGACAGATCTTTAGCTTGACTTGTCTGTTTAAATACACTGTGCGTGTTCAAGGAAATGTTGATATTTGCTACTTTACAACGTCACAGTTGTATGGTGTTTCATTGAGAAGAGCAAGAAATTTCTTAGCTAAAAAGTAGTTTAACCTGGTATTCATCCCTGACTGGTCAGTGAGCGTTTCAGTTGATAATTTTCCATTAAAAATCGGACAACATTTCTACTTTCCAGACTTGAGCCACTGCTAATATTGAAACAAGCCAACAAGCACCATTTCCTAGGAGCACTTTTCAGGCTACCAGTATGTACAGGGTGTATTTCATATTGTTAGGGTAGAGGAACTAAGTTGATTAATGCTTTTGAATAACTCTGTTTATTCATCTTTCCTCCTTATTTATACAAACATATCTCTCTCCCCAAGATTTCTTACAACAAACAAGACTGGTGTTTGTCCAGGATTTAACTGAGCGCATAATGGCATAGTTAAGTGGGTTTCATTAGTTTGTAATTGGGTAAGTGGTGCGTGGTCGATAGCAGTCCCTCCAACCTTGTTCTTAGCCAGTCATGTGGACAGCATTTTGAATTTTTACAGTACCTAAACAAAAACAACATCAAGTTCAAGTGTCTGGCTTGGTTATGGGCAGACAATAGGAGAAAAGGATTGCCTGGGCTCCAGTCCTCCTGCCCCTCGGCTTGGCAGAAATGCTGCGTCTCGGTGACACGAACCAGCGAACAACAGGACTGTTGTTTCAGGACTGCGTGAGCACCGCAGGGTTTACGGGAATGTGCAAGTTGAGCGGCTGACGTTAGAGCAGGGGAGGTGGCGGACGACTGGAAGAAAGCCAGCGGCAGTCCAGGCTTCGAAAAGGGCAGGAGGGAGGACCTGGGAAACTACAGGCCGGTCGGCCTCACCTCCGTCCCTGGAAGGGTGATGGAGCAGCTCATCATAGAGACCGTCATGTCATGTATGTCAAGGAAAAGAAGGTGATCAGGAGTAGTCCGCATGGATTCCCCAAGTGGAAGTCATGTTTGACCAACCTGACAGCCTTCAGCGATGGGATGACTGGCTGGATGGACGGTGGGAGAGCTGCGGATGTTGTCTGCCTTGACTTCAGCAAGGCTTTCGACACTGTCTCCCGTAACATCCTCATAGGACAGCTCCGGAAGTGTGGACTGGACGAGTGGGCAGTGAGGTGGCTTGAGAACTGGCTGGATGGCAGAGCCCCGAGGGTGCTGATAAACGGGGCCCAGTCGAGCTGGAGGCTTGTGGTCAGTGGTGTCCCGCAGGGATCAGTACTGGGCCCGGTGCTGTTCAACTTGTTCATCAGTGACTTGGATGAGAGCACAGAGGGCACCCTCAGCAAGTCTGTGGACGATACCAACCTGGGTGGAGTGACCGACGCTTCAGGGTCCTGCACTTAGGGAGGAATAACCCCAGACACCAGTACAGACTCGGGACTGACCTGCTGGAAAGCAGCTCCGTGGAGAGGGATTTGGGAGTCCTGGGTGACACCGAGTTAACCAGGAGGCAGCAATGTGCCCTCATGGCCAAGGAGGCCAATGGGCTCCTGGCTGCAGCAGGAGCAGCGTTGCCAGCGGGGCGAGGGAGGGGATCCTGCCCCTCTGCTCAGCTCTGGTGAGGCTGCACCTGGAGTACTGGGTGCAGTTCTGGGCTCCCCAGGGCAAGAGGGACATGGAGCTTCTAGAGGGGGTCCAGTGTAGAGCAACGAAGATGATGAAGGGAATGGAACATCTATCGTATGAGGAAAGACTAAAGAGAGCTGGGCCTGTTTAGCCTGGAGAAGAGCAGATTGAGAGGGGATCTGATCAACATGTGTAAGTACCTGAGGGGAGGATGTAAAGAAGATGGGGCTGAACTCTTCTTGGTGGCTGCCAGTGACTGGACAAGAGGTAATGGGTACAAATTAAAACAGAAGTTCCTTCTGCATATGAGGAAGAGCTTCCTTACTGTGAGGGTGCCAGAGCCCTGGCACAGGCTGCCCAGAGAGGTCATGGAGGCTCCTTCTTTGGAGATCTTCCAAAGCCACCTGGATACCACCCTGTGCCCCGTGCTCTGGGTGTCCCTGCTTGAGCAGGACGGGGATGGACTGGATGATCTCTAGAGGTCCCTTCCAACCTCAGCCATTCTGGGGTTATGTGACAGTGGTACTGGTTTTCAGAAGAACAGAGAACCGCTGCTGAAGTTGCAGAAGAACCTTGTGTCACTGGGGTTGAAGAAGTAGTTAAGATGGAAGGAAATAAAACTTAGTACTTCAAGCCTAAAGGTGGCTTTTGTCCCATTTTAAAATACATTGAGCTGCCTCTACAGGCAAAGCCAGTGTATATAAGAAGTTGGAGGAACTGGTTCTGCTGAACTTGGTGAAGTTTTTGTCACCAGCAAAGCAAAGTGTTTCCTATCCGGTTTTGGAGTACACAGAATTTCCCTATCTGGGGAATGCTGCTTTACTGAAAAAGTTTTTATTTCTTTTTGTCTTGGCGTAGAGTTAAAAAAAATAAAAAATTAAATAAAATAAAAAAGGTGCTCCAAGGGTTCAGCCAACTTATCAGAGCAGACTGAGCCTCTTCCCGTATCCCTGGCGCAGTAAAGGCAGCCGGTCCATTCAGCACACCTAGGGCTCGCTGAAGTCAATAGCGTTACAACTGAAATAGAAACTCCTGTGACTCACCAAGGTTTTGGTGACTTGGATCAAGGACTGTGTGCCCTTTGTTCTTGCTCGGAATGCCGTGCTCAACCTGCTCTTGCTTCTGATTATGGAAAAACTCTGATTTTTTTTTTTTTTTTCTTTTTAGTAAGCTCCTGGCAGAAATACAGACGTTTCCATACTTCAGGGGGTTGCTGAGAGTGATAAATCATCACTGACGAGGATACAGCTCAGCTAGAAAGCTTTTCTTTGTAGGACTGCTTATTCATAGTATTTTGAAGGCGAGTCTTCTTGTGGGTGGATGGGAAGGGTCAAGACTTGCCAGTTACTGTCAACATAGGAAATGTTGAAGCTGGCACAGTGATTTCTACAATTCTGGAGCTATCATGTCATAGAGCAGATCTGCTTTTACTTCCTAAATTAGAATTTGGTGGTACATTTGCTTTTAAATTAGAGTTATCTAATCTGGGAGCTGGACTAAAGATGTATCTTTTCATGAGAACTTTTTATTTTTCCCATAGCTGTGAAATAAAAAATGACAGCTTATTTGTTTTGAAACAAATAAAAATACTGTTAAGTTCTTGCCCTTTCTAAGGAGAAGTAACTGCAAAAACATCCTTTGTCTTCATGCTGCCTTTCATGCTTATAAGGATTGTTTTTGAAAGTTTTCATTTATAGCAAATCAGAGCACACTTGCTTAAACTTAACTTGACAAATGATGGGAAATTGCATATATTTTCTCCAGACCGCCTTATAATGTTAGCGCTCAAAGACTTCATTGGAAGATTTAAATCATAAGCTTTTAGATTCTTTCTTTTTTCATCACAAATGGCTAGGTTTGCAGATGCAGTTAAGGCTTTACAGGAGCAGCTGAGATCAGATTTACCCATGCTACAGTGCGTGTTGGCATTGGAACTAGACCACCAACATCTTTTTAACAGGAACACTAGGAACAAAATAGATTCCGGGCCAACATTTGACTTTGAAAAGAGGAGAGAGATCATTATTTCTTGTAGACTGCAGCTTGGGTTTGAAAACATTTCTTTTATAGTCACTTTTAGTTAATGCAGGTTGCTGAAGAAAGAAAGTATCTCCCTCACAAAGAACACATGGGAAATAATAAGCGTATTAATAGAATGCATGAAACCTGCTCTCCTTTCCATGAAAGGAGGGCCTATGCTCTGCTGAATACAACTTCCTCCTTTGCATGCTGATGTATTATACGCAGATTGGTGCTAGTGCTTCATTAGGAAACCCAGCGTTTGAATCTGCATTCTGGCACCAGAACCCCCTTTTCGTTCACCATGGGAGGACACTGGTCTCGGGAGTGAGAGAGCCAGCAGACTTGTTTGTGAGACAGGAATGAAGGATTGTAAAAAATTGAAGTTTTCTGAAGTTGAAGCCAGTTTTCATGAGAGAGTTCTACTGTCAACTTTTTTTTTTTTTTTTTCTCCACGAATCCTCAAGGACCCTCAATTTGCAATTTCTCGTATTTGACCTTAACATAAAACAAAATCCACTGTACTTGTGTAAGCAGTTATCTTTTTTTCTCTTTTCTTAAGTGTAGCCACTTGAGATATATTTGAGAGTTCCTAAATGTTTTTCATTAATACCAGAACTGTAGAATCCAACCTTTTTCAACATAATTTCTGGAAAACGTTGCATACAAACACTGAAAATCATATTAATGCCCTCATATTTTTTTTTCTTCTTTTTGTTACAGTCGTAATACTGTGGCCCTTATTCTCGTTTCTCTGAAGTGTGTAAATGGGGAGTAACTCACTGAGTGGAATTGCCTTACACTCGTCCTACACCACTGGTGTGTGAAAGATTGGGGAACACCCCTTTTTAAAAAAAGGTTCCCTTTTAGAAAGAAATTTTGAAAAAAGCTTTTGGATGAGGGTGGAGGGGGAAGTGCTGTTTCATTTGATCCCCCAAATCCTTCTCCCTCAAAGTCCACAGATCCAAGCACTTGCCTGTGCTGTTAGGATGAAGTTCGCTTCTCAGTTGAACTAGACCACCACCATCATTTTACTTCCAAGAAAACGTGGGCGTGCTCATATGAAGGGTGTTCTGTTGTGGGCTGCCTCAAACAGCTCTTCCTTCCCTGCTTGCTATATAGAGCAAGAAGCCCTGCTTTGCAAACAGCTTCCTCACCTGTGAATTTCCAGCTGATATTGCCCCTTACATTGTCCGGTCCATTTTGCCATTACTCCTTGTGTTGGTGTGATTAATGTCTCGTGATTAATATGTTTAATATAATGATGGCATATGATTAATATGTTACATGTCATCCGTAGACCCAAGTCTAAACTGATCCCCTGAATGTGTGCAAATCACAGGCAGCTCTGTTGATTTATAGGCACGGATACGCTTTGTGTCAAGATTTGTTTATCACTGTAAGACCAGAACATGTTTGGACTGTGACTTTTCAATTTCTCTGGAAGGATCTAGACCTGGAAATGGGCGATTACGTGTTCTTCAAGTGAAGTTAGACAAATTAATTATAAATTACGTACCATGGGAATTTCATGAAGCTTTCCTTACCTTGCTAGGTGTCTGCTATTGAATACAGCACGAGACAGAGACTTACCTGCCACTGGAAGGTGGCAGACTAGCACTGCTATAGAAGTACAACTCCTTTATGCGCTTGTAGACCAGCATTTCCTTCCTTCCATCTGCGTGGGGATGGTTTTCCATAGGAATAGGACTAGCAAGATGAGCCAGTGTAGTTACTGGTTAATAACAGAGCCCTGGAAATCTTCCAACTTCAGTAATATTTTTTGAAAGCGGCATTAATTCCTGCTATCCTCCTTAGTACGTAACCATGTAAAATGACTGAGTTTATTATTAAAGAATCTCTAATACTCTTAGAAATCCGATTCTCTGCTAAGTCACGAAGATGTATGTGCTTTAAATCTTCGGTAGATCTGGTTTGGATCAGAGATGAGAGGTTAACAGAGCCCTGTCTTCAGTGAGCAGCTGAAAGTGAAGTGAAACAGCCCCTGCGCGGTTGCAGCGGTTCATGATTTATAGGACTTGAATCCACAGGGCTGCTCGTGCTGCCGAAAATGTACTCGCTCAACTGCTGTTGATTTTTAAATTAAGGAAAAAAAAAAAAAAAAGCAAAGCAGCTTTATACACTGTTTACTTTATTGCTAGAGGGCAGGGAAATATAGGTAAGAGCCGTTAATCCCCAGCAGGCTGCTGGGCAGGCGAACAGACGTAGATGACACAAGTTAATTGGAAACATGAGCAGTTTAACAGAAAACATATTTGTGATAATTGAGAGAGCAGCGTCTCCAGAAAGGCAACTTTGCCGAGAGGAACTTCAGAGGAGAAGCAGCCGCTGGTAGGTGAGTGTGATTTTTTTTTTTTTTTTTTTCTCCCAAGCACTTGAGGCTCTGAACTAATTTCTTAGGAAGAGCAAATAACGTGCAAAGAACAAAACAGACGATGGATTTGCACTCACCAAGGGACAGGGCTACCCTTACTGCCACTAGTTTCTCTTACAGCTGGATTAAGTTATTGATAATTTATCATTTAGGTTCAGTGCATACAGGCACAGTTGGTTTTAGATTTGCATATGGATTTTGCCTCTATCTCTGTGCGTATGAAGGTCTGAATCTCCCCCCCACCCTCTGTGAAATAACTTCAGTTTTATTTTTCTTCCTCGGTGCTGCGTTTTTATACATTTGAGGTTTTTCTAAGAACTGAACTTGGAAGCAGAAATTTTGCCAAAGCAGAGGGAAGCCTTAGGAAATAGTGCTGGGTTTTTGCTAATGAAACAGTGTTACAGAATTAACAAGGGGAAAAAAATGAATGAAATGAAACATGAAATTGTAAAATGTATTTTTGATTTGAATTGAAGAAAGATTCTTTTTCTTCTTTTTTTCTGAAGCAGCAAGTAAGTAAATGTAAATTACATAGCTGGAGCTTGTAGCTGTTTTGCTGAGTAGGGGAAAAAGAACTGGTTTTGTTTTAAGTAATGTTGATGTTTAAAGTAGTGATACGTGTGTCTTTTTATGATGTTCCTAGTGTGAAGATCCTGATCTTTCATTACAGAAGGAAATCTCAGACTGGTTTTAATACCCGGTACTAGAGTATTCTGTAATTTGCTTTTTCAGACTCTGCAGACAGTGCAGCTTCCCAGCCCGCAGGAATGAATGAAAATGTATCCTCTTCGGTTCAAAGCTGCAGCAGTGCTCTTGCTTGCAGTAATTCCTCAGCCATCCCTCAGCCCAGCTCTGCTATTAAACCCTGGCGCAGCAAATCCCTTAGTGCTAAGCACACAGCTACGTCTTCCATGTTATCTGTAAAGCAGCCGGTATCAGAGCCCCCAAAGCCACCTTCGGAAATGGTCAAAGCAGCTCCCAATGGCCAAAAATCCATGCTGGAAAAATTAAAACTCTTCAACAGCAAAGGAGGCTCCAAAGCAGGAGGGACAGCGCTCGAGTGTCCGGGGTCTCAGGAGAACAGCTGTGAAAAGCTAGAGATGCTCCCGAGCTTCGAGGAAAGTGAAGAAATCGATGCCACGAGTCAAAATGTGAACAATCCAGGACCAATGTCCAGCAGTCCCAAAATTGCACTCAAGGGAATTGCACAAAGAACTTTTAGTCGGGCGCTGACTAATAAGAAAAGTTCTCCAAAGGGTAACGAGAAGGATAAAGAGAAGCAGAAAGAGAAAGAAAAGGATAAAAGTAAAGATACTGCAAAAAGAACATCCATCACTGAAAAGCTGGACATGAAAGAGGAGCCAAAAGAAGAACAGACAGCACTAGCAACAACAGAGATGCCAAAAAAGTCCTCAAAGATTGCAAGCTTTATCCCTAAAGGAGGAAAGCTGAATAGTGCCAAGAAGGAGGCCTCTGCCC
This sequence comes from Nothocercus julius, assembly GCA_013398735.1. Classification (NCBI taxonomy): domain Eukaryota; kingdom Metazoa; phylum Chordata; class Aves; order Tinamiformes; family Tinamidae; genus Nothocercus; species Nothocercus julius. Next base: position 332,847 of record VZSV01000266.1, on the reverse strand, counting down.
CTTCACATAGTGGAATACCAAAACCAGGAATAAAAAACACCACAGGGAAATCCTCAAGTGCCCCAGTGTCTGCAAAGGAAAGTGAGAGGAGCCGCAGTGGGAAACCTGGCTCAGGACTCTCCCATCAGAAGAGTCAGCTAGACAGCAGGAACTCCAGTTCCTCCTCGAGTTTGGCCTCCTCCGAAGGAAAAGGAGGTCTCCACAGTAGCAACAGCAGCCATGCTGTCAACGGACCAGCAACTACAACGCAAACCACAGGAAGCAACACTGTGAGTGTTCAGCTACCTCATCCCCAGCAGCAATACAGCCACCCCAACACTGCCACGGTAGCTCCGTTTATGTACAGGTACGGATAACTGCTCGAGCGTCGCGTTGTGGACGTGAGGTTTGTACGGGCAGATTCACTGGTGGTGCCCTTAGGGAAGGTGAGGGAGGAAAGCGGGGTAGATGCTGCTTCATGTGAAGGCTTTGTCTTTGTTTCTTTTTTTGGTTTGAGAAAGGACAATTTTGACATTCACACAGAAATTGTTGCTAAAGGCAATCAGACAATGTGCAAGATGATCCGGTAAATGAGAAGAGGATTAAGTGTACGTGACACCACTAACAGCCAACATCACAACACACTCTCCTTGGTGTCTAACTACTGCTTTTGTCTTTTTTTTATGCTGCACCTTTTTTTGTTTGTTTGTTTTTAACTTACAGTATCCGTGTGTCATAAACTGGTACTACTAATTCTCTTAAGTGTGGCTAACAGTAGTGAAGCTGCCTCAGTATAAGAAAAAAGCTATATCTAGGATATGTGCTTACCTTTACCCTGAATATCTCAGTGCATCTTTGGTTGATGGTGGGACCTGCCACTACTGATTTTTTTTTTTAAATGATATTTTGAGTAGCAAATTGCCAATGCAGTTTGTACCATTTCATCTGTAACTAAAACAGAAATTGTCAGTTGCTATGTTGATTCCTTATAACATACACAGATGTGTTCATGACATGTTGGGTTGCTATAGATCTATACCTATAGCATGTCCTGTCAATAGCTGAAGTAGAAAAGCACTCCGTTTGGTGTTGATCTCAAGTAGTTTGGGTATAAATAACATCTGAAGTGACACCAATAAACTAGGTAATATTTATTTGACCTTTTATAAAGAACAGTTTTGCAGCTGCCTAGTGGTAGGAAAGGAAAGAGCTGAGAACTTAAAAAGTCTTTACTTTCCAGCAGTGAAGAAAAAGGCCCATTGGCATCATCTTACTAGCTTGGAACTTTCTTGCCTTGTTACTCACAGCAGATTCCCCAATGTTTATCTAGGTTGCAAACACTCATGCCAGGGTTACTTTAGACTAAGCTGTTGCCTGTAGACTTACTTTTCTGGCCTTTTTTGGGGGGAGAGGCCTCTTTTTTTCTTCTTTAGTATGTGAAAAAGAGAAAAATTATTCTCTTTCATAGGTGGCAGCTGAAATGGAGATTAGTCAAGTAATTGTCTGTCTCTTTTGCAGAGCCTTTGACAGGAAAACATCCAGCTGCTTGTTGGCGTGACTCTAAGAGCAAAACATAGGGCAACGGCTAAAATGAAATGAGTCCAGATATCTTCGATGAGATGAAAGATTCTTACGAACCTTTGATTTCATTGCAGCCTATAGACAGACCACAAGTCAGAGTTTGAAGTCAATTGTAATCCATTCATTTATTTTAAAATAACAGAGAATCATGGTGCTCGTCATGGAGGGACGATCCAGAGAAGCGTAGCGCGCTGTTGTACCTGCTTCATGCTCGTGCAGTACAGGCTTCATTAGAATCAGGGTATTAGCCACAACACACGGTGTTAGTGAGGCTTAAAATGTAGCTGGGAAACCCCAGCAGCCTCTTAGGGCCCTGTCTGAGAAGGGTATAGTATTTGACTATAAATTTTTTATTTTTTACAGCTGAGTGCTTGTTTCCATTTCTAGGGCTTAGTTCAGCATGGGACTAATGAATTATGCAAGGCCAGTCTGCCAGTCTCTCCTGGAGAAAACGGCGGAGGGGCTGCCGGTGGGCACAGCCGTTCAGTGGCTCCAGGCGAGGTGCCTGTAGTTGTGAGTGACTTCACAGCTCCGTTTCGCTTTTTCCCTTTAGATCGCAGACGGACAACGAGGGCAATGTGACGGCCGAGGCCAGCACAGGAGGGGTCGGCATGGAGTCCACGCTGTACGTCAAAACTGGACAACCGGCGCTCGAAGACCTCTCAGGTGGGTCTGGCCACGGAACTTCCTGGCTCTGCTTTGCCTAAAAAAGAGTGGCCTAAAAGGCTGAAACAAGCCGGGAGTCAGAAGCTCCCTCTTCGGGGGCTGGAGGGGAAATCTAATTTGTTTTTATTCAGAGGCTTTGCTTTTTTACTAGGTATGATATTTCTTTTGGCTCTTCAGTGATGGAAACTGGCTATTAATATTTTGAATACTGGAGGCTCAAGTTCTGCAAAGCTCTGCCCCTCAGATTTCTGGAAATCATTAAAATTGTGCATGTCTTCTGAGGAGTGTGCACACATTTTAAGACTAAGATCTTAAGAGGCTCCTAATTATCTCTAACAACATGATATTAATATTTTACTATTTACTCTTTTCTGTAACCTCTGAGGTCTTAAGTAGAGATTAATTTAGTATTCTCGATGTTTTTGTTAGTTTATAGGTTTGGAAGAGTGTTCACCCTCATGAATTCTCAATCTGAGAAGCGGTCTTGCAGCAATAAGACACCCAACTTTGGTTTGCTGTGTCCAGCATGCGCAAGCCTAAATTAGACTGCTTATATCCTAATCGTAATCAAAAGTACAAAGTACTTTCCATATTTATCTAGACTTCATGCTAATACAAGAAATGCTTGCTAATGAGCAGTATTTTTTAAGCTTACCCATGGTGACAAAGCGATTTTTATCAACTATATTCTACTAAAGTCACAGAAAGTGTTCTGAAGTTACAATAAAGTCTCCCCCTTCCCTTCTGCTTTTAGCAATGTCTATGTTTATGCTTATGGGATAGTTATATTGCAGTATATCCCATGAATACAATGTCTCCATATTTTTCATCTAGGTAGTGCTGGCATCCTGTAGTTTAATGTGAGTTTTGAAACTGGTTATTCTGCTTGGGGAACTAACGGACTAACTAACACTAGACTAAGTTTCACATTTGGATTTAGTTTGTATATCATTACATATTCTGTCCATGCTACATTTACACATATTTATGCATATACTGATGACAAAGCCAAGAGGCAGAGTCACTGGTGAAGGAAAGGGCTCAGAATGCATAAATGCACATACCTGCAGGTAGGACACAGATATCACTGGATTAAATATAAGGCAAATAAAGGGCACAATGATTAAAATTTGTGAGTGTGATTTTTGGGTTCATACTCAAATACGAGAGCCAGTTCAAGGCAAGAGACAGAGAGTGTCCAGCTTCTTACACTTTTTCAGTCTGACATCTTAATCATTGCATTGCCTAGCCTGGATGTATGATGTTCACAGTCAGGCTGTGAACTGGGAAGTGCTTATAGATCACATAAGGTTATTAGTCTTTAATAACAAACATTATGTAAATACAAACTGTTATTTAAGTAGAATATGTACGTTTGAGGTCCAAGAATGCAAGTGAGCATGACAGCCTCAAATGATGGGCATGTGGGATCAGCTGCGCGTGGCCAAACTCCACAGTCAGCAGTAGTCAATAAAAGAGGCTTAGGGGAAAATGAACACATAAACAAAACAATTCCTCAGCCCAAATAAATTAGGAGAAATAAGTAACAGATTTTTTTCTTCCCCTATATGGACATAGCAGCTATTGATGCTTTTAAATTAAAAGCACATATGGAGGTGAAAAAAGAGACAGACAGAGAGGGAGCCCAGGCAGGGAAAATTGGAAACTGAATAGTTTAATGATACTTGCTGCATATTCATGAAGAGCTAAGTGATTTAATAATTAATTTTTAGTAGTGCTATCCAGTATCTGTCCTTCAAAAATCGTTCCAATTTACATTTGAATGTTTTTTAAGTAAAACTTTTATATCCCTTTGGGTTCGAGTGATCTCAAAAGAAATAAGAGAAATAGCTTCAGACTCAGCGAACTGTCTTGCATGTTCTTTTAAGAACTTATCTAGTGTTTGCCTTCATATCTATGAGAGAAATGATCTGTGAAAGAGCACTCTGACCTTTGTTAGGCTAATGGCATATAAATATTTTATGTTCTTTGCTGCAATAATTTGTAGATCCATGAGTGTAGAAAAATGTTTTCTGTCCCAGAGACCCAGTGGCTGAAGCAATCAAGCTTATCAGGCTGCTATTTCCAATACAGCCAGGTCATAATTATTTGATCATTTAGCTAAGTGAAATGTATTGTCGTTAGTTTATATCCCAGGGAGTAGAGGCCCATATGAAAAAAAAAAAAAAAAAAGATATCATGGGCATTAACTGAGCCATTGGTGTTTGTCTCAGGCCAATGATTGTATAAGCAAAAAAATCTGTCTTCTGTTCCCCAGATAGTTCTCCATGGTCAGGGCTCCATCGCTTCGGTGAGCAGCAGTAGGAAGTCTGTGCTAATCTGCTTTGTCAATAGAAGTGGGATTTGTTGTTGTTTTTTGCCATCAATCTGGCATCTTCCAAAAGCATGAGGCTTAACACAAGGAATGTGGGAAGCTCAACAGCAACAGAAAATTGGAGATTAATTTATGTGTCTAAGGGAGGCCTTGGGGTGGCTTTTTGGAAGTTGCCTGTTTCAGCATTCAGCTTTCAAAGAACACCCTGGCACAACTCAAAATTAGGAGTCACTGCTTTTCAATTGCTGAGAAGGTTTGACTATGTAAAGTTCAGGTGAGTTACAAACCAAAGGAGTTCTTAACTGATGCTGAAAGCAATTAAACCAAATAAACCTTAATGAGGCACTCAGGACTTTTTTTTTTTTTAAGTATATAGAGACTTTTTTTGGAGGTAAAGAACACAAGAAAGAATTGTTTTGGAACAGGCTATTGAAAGAATATGGTTTCTTTATGCCTATTAAAGTAAAAGTCACCTCCTAATTTTTTGTCCTAGACCACTCAAATAATACCTGTGTTGTGATGGGGACAGGCAAAACATGTGGCTGTCTTAGTTAAAATACCACTCCCCATGGAGCACCCAATCAACAGAATTTGCTTTATTAGACAGCAGTTGTTGTAGAATGAGATCTATTTAAAACAGGAAAAGAAGATTTGGTGAGAACATAGTATTGGAGAGACGTACTGTGCTGGGTCAATGTTTGTTGTGTCAATAGGAAATAGAAAAGATGGTATTGACAGAACGTATGTTTTAATGAGGTTGCAAATTAACCGGGATTTAAACTGGGTCATGTGGGGAGATGACAATACAGAAATATTTCCTGCTGCAAAGGCAACCCATGAAATAACGTTAAGGGTACAGAGGCGTTCCCCGGTCCGGCTGGGGCGATGGCAGATGCCTGCTCTGGAGGATCGGTGTCTGCATCATTGCTGGTTTAGAGTATTAAAAATGGTCTTCGAGACAGATCCAGGCAGAGATAAGAGCTCACTTCTGTACTATTTCCTGCTTCTCTTTTCTAACGGTGCAATACTCCTCTAGGGGAGGATCCAGAAACTCGGCGATTACGAACTGTGAAGAACATTGCTGATCTTCGGCAGAACCTAGAGGAAACCATGTCCAGTTTACGGGGAACCCAGGTCACCCACAGGTAGGAGCGCGCCTGGCTTTGAGACCATTGAAAACTGTTCTTACTTTGCATCTCTTGATTCTGGCTGTGTTATGTCCTTGAAAAAATGTTTGACGCTCACAGTGGAAGAACCTAATCTCCTCTTTTCTCTTTAAAGCCCAGATTTTGAACTGTGTGCAGTGATTAGCAAGATTTATGATGAGTAACTGATAGTGGCAGATTGTATATAGGAATAAAGCTGGAGCACAAGCAGTGCTTATTAAATGCATTAGGTGATGTCTGAATATAGGTTTCCATTGAAAATGTTACTTCAATTTGTTCTTGAACAGCTTCAATGCATTATGTCCCTCCCCCCAGTGTGTAATATTTTGTTTAAACAAGCAGGTGAACTGTGCTTGACCCACTTGATAAAGTGCATAACTTGAATTCCTGACCAGTCTTCAGGCAAACAAATTTTTCTAATATTATTAGTTGCCCGTGTTTATAATTTTTTTTTTTTTTTTTT
>VZSV01000266.1:246732-326402 GCA_013398735.1 Nothocercus julius | reverse complement strand
TTTCTTTTTTTCTTTCTTTTTTCTTTCCATATGTACTTGCATTATACTGCAAATACAACTACAACAGTACTGTTTATTTTAATGAATATTCTCCGTACACAAAGGTAATAGTTGACTAGGAAAGGAAAAGAATCCGGTCAGGCCAGCATGGATAATAGAAGATTTAATATGCTTGATTCTTGTCAAAAACTACATTTAGAGGCTGTGACCTGAAATGCTTTTGTAACCAGACCTCTATATAAATATTACCAAATATTTTGTAATACACCTTTAATTCATGGATATGTAAAGTATGTTTTGAAAAATAGTTAACCTTTATTATTCTTAATTTGATCCTTGGTGTACGTATAGCTGTCATCTTGATGCTACATGCATCTCCAGAGTATTAGGGCTACTTCGTGAAGGCTACAAAAAGAAGAAAAGGTGTCAGAAAAATAGCACTTAGGTTGATGTTCTCTTAGGGAGCTTAATATGCTGCTCCCTGGCCTGGAGTAGTGAGAACAACAGGGTTATATGTGACTGAAGGTGGCAAAGCTACGCTTTGATACTGTGGGTAGTCCATTAAAAAGTCTCCGCTCGCATCTGCGCCCGAATGTGGTTGAGCTGCTGGTGGCTCCTGGTAGCGTGGGAGCAGCACGTGCTTCATCGGGGCATTCATCTATTTCAGCACCCTGGAAACGACGTTTGACGCCAACGTCACTACGGAAATCAGCGGCCGCAGCATCCTCAGCTTGACGGGCAGGCCGACCCCTTTGGCGTGGAGACTGGGGCAGTCGAGCCCCCGGCTGCAGGCGGGCGATGCCCCGTCCATGGGCAACGGGTACCCGCCGCGGGGCAACGCCAGCCGCTTCGTGAGCGCCGAGGCGGGGCGCTACACGTACGCGGCGCCGCTGCGGAGGCAGCTGGCATCGCGTGGAAGCAGCGTCTGCCACGGGGACGTCTCCGACAAGGCGAGCGATGACATGGATCTGGAAGGCATTGCCATGGACGCCACGGGCTACATGAGTGACGGAGATGTGCTGGGCAAGAACATCAGAACGGATGATATCACGAGCGGGTGAGCGCCTTTGGTTTCCTTCTTGAGTACCACACTACGTGGAATTCTCTAATTTTTGCATTGCTTTAAATGAGGCTGTGTTCCTCGACTATTAAAAATGAAAAACATATTATACTCATTTTAATATGAATATGGAGAGACAGCTGATGCTTAATGTAGTCAATGGGATTTAAATGCATGATTTAAGCTTAAGGATGTATCAGAGGGAAAAAAAAAAAAAAAGAAGTGTTCCTAGACAATAATGTTACTTGTGCATAAGATTAAAGTTTTTTTGAGCCAGGGTCATTCTCGAAAGCCAAGCACGAACTGCAGCACACATTTATGTCCACAAGATGGAGTGAAGCATTTTCTGCACTGCTACTGAACCCTCTTATGGTCTGATCTTCAAGGAGAGTTCACTGGAGGGAAGTGAGTTTGCCTGTCAGTGTGTAGGCTGAAATAGTTGCACGTGCAAAATAAAATGTGAAGAACAAGTTAATATGAGTTATAATACAAGAAATAATAACTTTTGTTAGCAATTATTAACTAGGTTTTACATCAACATCTTACCTTTGCCTTGGTGGGGAAAAGCGTTCGTTTGTTGCTCCAACATGTCAGTATTCAGGTTTTCCCAGAAAATACAGTCATTTTTGATTTGGTCAGCAAAATATCATCAGCATTAGACTGATGCTAAAAGTGATTACTGAGCTAAAAATGACATTTATCTCTTATTTATTTTTATAACAGCCTTTTACCCATTTGGCCGCCTTATATACTTTGCTTTTCCACTATGTCTCTAGTAGCATTTGTTTTCCCATTGACTTAGCTGGAATATTTAGTGCCTGTTACTGAAGCAGAAATGAAAATATAGTATAATATTCTATTTTACATAAAACCATTTTTATGTCGTGCTGCATTAGTCATGCACACACATCACTAAAATCACCTGTGCTTTTGCAAAATAAATCAGCTTATACAGGAGGGTTCTCATGCTGCAGTCACAGTTACTGCTTTTTCTCAGGACTGTGACCTTTATTCCAACTTTTATGTGTAATATCAGTCTAGAAGTGAAGAAAACAATTTCTGAGTAGTCTATGGAGTGCTTGGAGTAAGAACTAAGCAGCGTCCCTGGCAGAACTGTATCATTTCCAGCCTCTCTTGTTTGTACCGTAGAGGAGCCCCAGTCTGCAGATTCGGTGAAGACTGAACTTTAGTCAGTATATAATGTGCAGGTTCCAGATGGAGAAAAAGGAAATAATAAGAAAGCTGTTAAATTCATCAATGATATTTCCAGAGAAATCTGTGGCATCACTCATCTCCATGTATCATTTCCTATTCTGAGACTCCATGGTTATCCTGTAGAGTATGAACGTCTCCAGAGTATAAAAATACAACCCTGGTCTTTAGATTCTGGGTCTGAGGGAGTCATAAAGTAACACATGGTTTTGCTGGTTGATACCTCTGTCTGTATAGAAGTAGTGAGTTAAACCACCAGCTGGCACACTGACATTTAGCGGGACGCTCATATATTCCACTACAGTTCACTCCTAGTCTCAATCATTGCAACATCTTTAACGAGAAGGAGAGTATGAGACGCAGTGCCTGACTCCCTAGTTTCCCACTATTTCCCACTAGTTTTTAAACAGGGGAGATGATTTTCATTTTTTTTGTTCTCATATAATCAGCCACAGATTGGTAAAAGTGGTATCAACATGTCAGTAAGGGTTATCAATTTAAAATTTAGATAAAAAGAGTTGTCTTGTGTATAAATGCCTCTCTCTTCCGTATCTGTTGCCTTTATTTAGCAAAATGGGCTGTTGTAGCTGATGTGGTTGGTTTTATTGATTTATATATTGTTATTTTAGACATTGACTAAGTTCTAAGGGCAGAATCTGCATTATAGGTCAATCCATAGCCAGAAAGGCCCAGTTTAATTTTCAGATTATTAACCGAGTTGGAAATTTAAGCAGTTTGGAGAGTTTATGCCTCTGTACTCGTGTACATTTAAAGTGAACTTTCCTGAAAGCAGCCGCGCAGCGCTGGGTTTAAACAGTCTGTGGGGACTACAGATCCCCTTGCAGGGGAGTCCTTAATGCCGAGCTGAAATAACATTGGATATAATCCTGCTCTCAGATGAGAGATTTAAGCCTTCTGCCTCAGAAATGAGGATATTAGCTTTGGTGAATCTCCCTGACACCTAATAATTGCCATCGTCAGTATAACCAGATGTTTTGGCTCGGTAGCCCCAATATCCTCAATTATCTTCCCCAATGTCAGTTTATGCTCAGTGGTAGAAAGTAGGATAACTTTGCCTCTCCGTGAGAGAGGGATAGCATATACTATGTAGGAATTAGAGAAGTTGCTTGTAAGGAAAGTAGCAGTGTGACTTGCTGCAGAATGAATCTCTAAGATTAACTTCAAGGTAAACTGGCCCAGTATTTCCAAAAGCTGAGTTACAGAATGCAGAAAACGGCACAAAAGGGCATTTATAACATGAATAGCTCTTTATTAATTGATATATGTTTCACTTTGTCCTTCTCAAAATTGCTACAATGCTGTAGCCTGCAACCTTGGATCTGTGTTTTTCCTGGCAAACTGATAGGGCAAGAAGTCAAAATATTTGTTACAGCCAAAATAAATCCAATAGCCAAGATCAACTATTTTAGCCCTGTGATCCTGATGCTTTCTGTGAAACGTACTGGGTCAGTTCTACGTCTGCTCAAGCATAGTTCTGGCAGAATTAGATTTGGGACAGTGTCTCTTTCTAAATAAGCAGAAATCATCCTTTAAACCACATCTTCAGGTGTGGATCAAAGGAAAGAAGTAATGTGAGCGTGCAAAGTCGGACATCAACAGAATGAGAAAGCAACAGCACTGGGATTTGGCCAAGGAGGGAGGGAAGCAGGGAAGATCCTGGAGGGTTGTGCTCTGCCATCCACCCGCTCCCGCTGCTGGGTGACCTCGGTGCTTTAGCATTTCACCCCTCCGCTTCAGGGAGGGCAACGGTCGTTCCGGACGAGGAGGTCAACTCGCTAATTTTTTTGGATTTGTTTGGAAGATTTTGTCTACTTCCATCTCCCTTTAGCTATTAACCTTCATGTTCTTCCCCTCCTCTTCTCTCTAATGAGATGTAGAGTTAATCTCCCTTTTATCTTTCCTTGGGACAGAACAACAGAGTTGGTGAAAAAGGCCCTTAAAAATTCTTTTCCTTTAATTTAATTAGTCTTTTGACCTTGATTTTGTTCTCCTAATGTGCAGTTCTCTGCGGACCAAGAGTGAATATGTTCATTAGTGTTGGTCACAGATTTGCTCAGGAGCACGGGACCTCTTGCAGGTGCAACTATTTTGGGGGTGACAGAACATTTTGGCCCAGACTTCATACCGCCTGGTTAGTCTCCCAATTTGATTGATGCTAAGGGGCTGATACGTTCCCATTCCACATCACTGTTGCCGCAGCCTCTTAATGTTCTTTGTGTGTGCGATCCTCGTGGGATTCTGATTTCTTCTTGCTTATTCAAGCCTTTATGCTCCACAGGGATCACTCTTCAAGTGCTGTGAATTCAGAGCTTAGATGAAGGGACATTAGAGGGGAGAGCGGCCGCTGCGGGCCGGGGGATCTGCCTTGTGACCTGCGGCTGCTCCGGTCAAACAGCCACATGAGGGAATTGTGCTCTAGCGAGAAAAGCAGCTTTGTGGTTCAGAGGCCTGTGTAACCTAGAGCTATATGGCCCCAAACTGTCATTGAAACAGAATTCTGTTGTAGGCTGGATTTTATTAGTTACGCCTGTTAGAAAGCACATAAGAGTACAGTATGAAGAGCTGAAATTGAGGATTGATTTCCTTGAATGTTTAATAGTACGATCGATATTTATAGGATTCCTGTGCTTCAGGAGCTTGATTTTGCACTATCTATCAGTCACACAATGATGCATCTTTTACAGATGTCATGCTCATGCAGGGCATATCAGGCCTTCCCTTGGGTTAAGGTTTTATAGAAAGGAAAGGACTATGCATTTTGCTTCAAGTGCAAAAATTGTTCTCGACGGCAGTAGTTAAGAGTCACTATTTCTTTCTAAGCTCTCTGCAGTAGATACACTTGCTTATGCTTAGCAGGAGTCTAGTGTGCTAATCGTGGCACGGAGCAGGAGCTTCTCATTCCATTCATTGACTGACTGTTACCTCTACTCAATTATTTCTTGTCGTGGTAAATACTTCCATATTTTTCTGTCCACTTTGGGCTACAGTGAGTCATTTTATTGAATGTTGTATTTTAAGTGTTAGGCCTTTGGTGAGCGATAAGATTTCATCCAAGTAAAAATAGCGGGTGAAGCTGCTTGTGCATTCCTTATATGGTGATAACCCATGGGCATAACTAAGAACCATTGGTTTATTTTAGCTTTTTCCCCCTGTGAGCGTAGTGTTTATTTGAACTGTGTTCTGTCTGGGCTGGAGCCATTTTTTTACTCTTTAATCCTTTTAACGCTGGAGAATGGCTACTCTAAGCAGTCAATAGATAGTATTGTAGCACAATATTATAGCACAAATAGTATTAAAGCACTCAGCCAAGCCAGCTCAAAATGATTGCTTCTGGAGGACCAAATACGGTGCCCGATGCTGGGGCTAACCGGCAGAGGGAGATGCAATCACATGCACGCCGCCAACCTGGGTTATCTGCGGCATCTACGCGCTGGGCGTGTGATCGTTGTCACGTCCCGAGTCGTGATTTTCCGCCCCGCGTTTCTCTGGTATCCACAGTGGTACTTCGACACGTGAAAAGTCTGACCTCGTGGGCATTTCCTAAAAATAATTGTGCTGTTTATTGGTCAGGTGGGTACATCAGCAGAAATTCTTACTGATCCGAATGGCTCTGTGCTGAGATCCTAGTGTCTTTCAGCAAAGTAGTCAAAGAGTAGAGAGCTGCCCCAAATTCTCTGTGAAGTCTGGGGAGGATCTATACCAGTCTATTCCCATGAGTTTTCTCGGGTCTTGCTATATTCTTAAGCACATTTCAATCACCTGGCTGCTTTGAAGCCTGCTTCAAGGGGCTGTTAATAGTTAATATTGGCATTTGAAGCTTCGCTGCCGTAGCCGAGCGGTTTTCTTCGACATACAATGCCTCCTTCATTTCTGAAGGGGCATCCAACTCCAAGAGGAACAAGAGTGGGGAGTAAAGCATTAGTCCATCCTTCCTTTACATGAACAGCCTCCAGAAAGGAGGAGAAAGTGAGGCAGAGAACGTAAAATCCAGCAAATAAAATAAATTGTACTTAATAGAATACCAAAAACACATTATCATCTAATCTCTTACTCTGCTAACTCTGAATGGCTGACCACCATGGACTGTTTTTTTTCTGGGTTACTCCGGATTGTGTTTGAGCATGTTCAAAATGATTTGTGTTCTATTAATGAGCTTATTAATTTATATTTTTAGAGATTTGTAAAAAATAGTTAATAGTTACTGATGATGAACTGAAGTTGTTGAATCTATAATTTATCCTCACACATCTCCATAAAATCTAGCTGCCTTAGATATAAAATGAAAATTTGAAAGAAATGAGCACTAAATTTGTGTTTATGTGAACCTGAAAGTATTTGGACTAAATACGAAGTGTTTGGGTATTGTATTGGCAGTGCCAAGCTGAAAGATTAGGACATGATCCTGTCCCTGAATCCCTTTGGTGAAATATGGAAATTGATTGGATCAAAAATTGGAATTTAAACACAACACAGGATCTCAGGGTGGTTATTCCTTGTGTTATTTTTTTCGTTTTAGGCGGGTTTGTGGACAGGATATATGCTCAACCCAAATGGCTGCAGTGCTGCTGATGGGCATCGCAGCAGTGAGTGGTCAGGCAAGAGTCGTGTTTGGAAGGACATGGGGAAAAAACAGGCAAAGAGCATCTGGTTCAACATCCAAGTTGTGGCAAAAATGGCATGCCAGATTTGTACTGAAGGGAGATGTTTGGTCATGATTCTTTAGTTAGGCCAAGAGCACAGCATAAAATCTTCTAAAGTCCTATTTAAAACAAATTCTTGGTTATGAACAAATTCCTGCAACCAAAACCTAATGAAGATAAACATTTGCAGAAACACAGTCAGGAAAAGAGTGCTATTACTTAAGTGAAACGAGAGTATTTTTGAGTGTCAGAGCATATGTGGATGCCTGGAACAGACGAAAATATAAATATATATATATATTTATAAATATATATATATATATATATAAAAATATATATGAGGTGCAAGGGCAAGTACAAAGTGTGGGCAGAAGTCGAGAGGCTCAGCCTGCCAGGTTTCACTGATGCCTGCCATAGCCCAGGCCTCTTTCCTGCGCGTGCCTTTTGTGGAAGGGAAATAAATCACTTTGGCATCAGAAATATCCCCAAAATATTGCCCTTGGAAGGACTTATTACACCATTCAAAATTTCAGAGGCGCAGAAAAGAGTGTATTTGGAAAAAGAAATGAGAGGCTTAAAGGTTTGGGTTGTCCTGGGAACTCCAAAGCAGATTCTTTTATGCCTATAAAACATGCAGGAGGCCACTTTTTTCTAGTGGAAAAAAAAAGTCACCTAAGTTTTGTGGAAGTTTCAGTTGTGAATTTGAAGAGCGTGATAATGCTCTTGTTTAAAAGCAAGTTTTAGTTGAATTATTTTTATTTTCATACTGATTAAGGGTAAAGCTATGGAGATGAGTATTAATTGTCCATTAATCTCTGAAAAGCAGAGGAATCGGAATGATCTTTTAACTGAAGTCATCACCATCTTATTGCCTATTCTGTAGATAAATACTATAAGATAGATACTGGATACTATACATTTTTCTATATCATGAATTTCAGCTTTTCCTTACGTTGGTATAAGCAGCAAAGTACTTGTATCTAACACAGAATGTTCCTGCAGAGTTCTGGTAACTCACAAATCTGGCACTTCAGAACCAATTTGTCACATTTTTCATAAGAAAATTAAAGAAATAAATGTAATAAGTGAGTGGCTTAATAAAATTGGTTGGACTGCAGAGACAGGGTTGTAACAAAGGAAATTTTGGCCTGTATTTAGGAGCGGGGAAGGTTGTTGCAGGTGTTGAAGGGAAAATATATTCCTCAAGTTTCCCCATTTCATTTAACGTAAGGAATATGGAGAAGAGTCTCTTTTAATATTAGCTGTTTTTTTTGTTGTTGTTTTTTTTTAATTGAAGGGCTCGTCATATGCAAGAGAACAGTAAGGTGTGACAGTGCAGCAGCTATTCACCCAGCAGCACGCTGCGTGTGCAGGCAAGTGGCTGCAATAAACCGATTAGCGGCCGTACATCAGGTGCTTTTGCCGAATGCTCTTTGCACGTCTGTGGAACAATACGGTCTTAAGCTGCACTTTGCTTTCCTTTCAGTAGCTTAAGGAAAAGAATGTTCTCCCGCGGTAAAATTTTTCCAAGCTATGTCAAACAAATGTTAGAATACAAGACCTACGGCAAATTCCTCCCATATATTTATTGCTCACCAAGCAGGACTCGCTTTGGAGCGTGAATGTAGTTGTGGTGGATCCATATGTGCGGCGGCCGGAAAGACTTGTAGAAACGAAGCAAAGACAACAGTAAAATCCTCTTGTTTTTTTTATTTTTTGACATTTTGAGCTGGTTTGCATTTTGTTTTCATGGAAGGCCAGAATCTTTTTTTGAAAATACTGTTGAGAGGTTGGTGCAGCTTGTTGCAAAGTTCTTTGAGAAGAAAAAGCTGGAACCTCTCAATTTGAGTATTTTATTCATGTATTACAGTGTTTTAATGACATGTAACACCAAAACGCTGTGTAGCTCTGCATCTTTTAAACTGTTTTTATTTCATTGCCACATGAAGTTGTAAGTCTGGAAATCTCTTTGGTGCATCCCAGAATTGCAGTTAAACTAGGCCTTCAATAGCTTGTCCAAATATCAGTCTGCTGTTAGTTTGGTCATAGTGACTTAATCATGCTGAGGTGGACAACTAGCCTATACAATATTGTTTCTTTGGGTGTAAATGCGAGTTTTTGTCTTCTCTGTGGAAATACATTGATTTTAGAAGGCTTTGAGGTGCTGCAGCCATGTCAGATTATGACTATTGCTGTCTGCCGAGATACAGACTGCAGCAAAAAAAACAGGTAGCACGCAACGTGCACTGTTGTGATCAAAAACCACTGTCACGTCTTGTCCAGCAAGTGTCAGCTCTTTAATTTTTCTTTGTCTAAACTGGAATGTGAGAAATGTGCCGTCCTCGCAATTTGTCAAGTACCGTATGTTCATGCTTCTTAATATCTCAGAATAACAATGCTGTTTAGTTGCAGATGTCAGTGGGGATATAGATCAGAGTTGAAAACAGAACATAATATAGAGGCCAAAAGAAGGGTGAATTTTTTTTTTTTTTTCCTACTTTATGCGGCAAAGTAGATTTCTGATAATATCTTTTGGGATGTTCATTGTTCATGGACCACAGACAAAATCTAGGGTGAAGTCAAGAGATTTTTACAGTTAATTTTTACTGTTAATACAGTTAATTTCAACAGGGTTGACCTTTCCAGAATGTTGTTTTGTTGCTTTAACCCATTCAGAATGGTTCCGGATGATATAACCTGTGCATTTTTTGGACTATGAGGAGCAATTAGTAGCATTATTCACAAATATTAAATGATATGCATCCAGGCATCCTTAATGAAAGTTGTGTTTTTTCTTTGTTACCAGTATGTTCAAATCCAATTCTTACTATGAGAAAGGCTGCAAAATATAATTGAGAACAATGAGAGAAAGGCAATGACTCTGACATCCATAGTTTCATTAAAAACTCCAGCGTAATCAAGAATAAAGCTTTCCTTGCTTCATTATCTGCTTAATTTTCTCAACCTAAAGTGGGGAAAAACGCAGTATACGATCATTGAGGAAGTCTGAGGTACAGAATACGAAGAAGGTTGATTGATGTACTCACCGTGGCATTTTGTCTCTTTTGTTTTAAAGGTATATGACTGATGGTGGTCTGGGCCTTTATACCCGAAGATTAAACCGGCTGCCCGACGGGATGTGCGCGGTGCGGGAGGCGGCGCAGCGCAATGCCTCGCTGGGCCTGGGCGATGCCGATAGGTAAGCTCCACTCTGGCAAATCCGAGAATCCTTAGGGCTGGAAGGGACCTCTCAAGATCATCTAGTCCAACCCCGTGCACACGCAGGGTCACCTCGAGCACATGGCACGGGGCTGCGTCCAAGCGGGTTCGGAAGATCTCCAGAGAAGGAGACCCCACAATGCTTGGGTATGGCTTTGCCTTTGGTTTCTATTGTATCTAATGCCTACTGGAACTCAATTTGATAGTTTTGGGATTTCAGATGCTCAGTACAAGCCTGAAAGCTTCTCTGGTGTATGGCAGGGTATTCATTCACTCGTGCCAGGATGAACACTGTCTTACGCCTGTTTTCTTGACTTCTCATCCGGGCTTCCGTGCACAGGGCATAACAGAACTGTTGAGTATTCTATTTTAATAGCATTTGAAATACAAAAGACCTGATTTTCGCCTCACTTCCCCTGATTCTTTTGAGTCCAGTGATTCGGTGTGAACAGCCTAGTCCAAAGATCAAGTGTTTGTCAGGTGACTAAAAACCCATAACTTATGGGAGTGTGATCATACAGGAAGACAAGGAGGTGGGTAGTAATGAGACCTACGTTCTGGTAGAGCTGAGATAAATGAATTAAAAGACTCCTTTTGATTTAATGGCATCAACCTGGAGCTGTTGCTTCTCCTTCCAAAGTGAACACCTGAGGAACGTTGCTGCTGAGGTACTAGGTGGATGTAAGCAAATGATCTTCCTCCCCTGTTACTGTGGCTTCTGAACACGGCCAGTTCTTTCGGTTCAAACAGGTCCTTTTACATGTAATAAGGACTTTGTATGGCTGGTAATTTAGCTGCAATTGGATCACAGATAAATTAAGCTGATGCCAACTTTGGTGATGGTGTTATGTGTTGTTTTTATTTAGTCTTTGCTGTTTAGATTGCAATACTTCTCACCTTACAAGCTCAGAACTTGCTGATAGTAGTGCAGCAATTTAAAAATAGCTCCTCTTTGCTTGCTGCTGCTCAAAATCTGCAGTTTAAGCAAAAAATTCATCTTGGTTTCAGATGCAGCTTTATTGGATGAAAATTGGCACGTGGAAAAGGCATATTGACACACACTGCATGTATGTGCAGTAAGGAATTGCTGCTTCGTTCTGTGAACGGAGGCAAGCAGGAGCACTGAACTGCTTGATAGTACATCTAGAAAACATGTATGAACATTAAATTTAGCTTGTTCAAAGCAGATGTTAAGTGAATGCATGGGAGAACCAGTAGGAAAGGCTATGAACCTGTAAGCGTTCGGTTAATAATGAAAAGGTTATCAGGGGAATTTTTGCAATTTGCTCACTCATTTAGTTTCTTGTGTTATTAACTGTAGAAGTCTAGTTGTGATGCTTTTACACGGTAGCTCTATTAACACAAAGCACAAGGCCTTACAAGGTGCATTTTCCCCTGCAGCAGGGAAATCCAACTAGGCAGTTTAATTTAATGCTTGATTGCAAGGTTAATGGAATCACTGCACAACACAGCTGAGCTTATTTATTCACTTCAAGACAATTTGTGTTTGTATGGAGCAAGGGGCATTTTTGATACCCTTTTATTTAGTCTGCATTTTTTTTAAAAGGTTGTAAATTAGCCACCTCTGGTTTTGTCTATTCTGCGTATATGAATGTTTTATTCACCATCTGGTTGTTTACATTCATTTTCCATTATCAGGCACAGCTGCTTCAGCCGAGGCTTATTTCTGCCCTTACATTCATGTATGCAACTTGCATTTCAGAATCAATATAGACAGAGGGGCAAAATAAAAAAATGCAGATTTGAGTAAATCTCTCGGTAAATGCTTATTTATGTAACCTTTTGTTTAGATAAGGTAACTCAGACATATGTTGACCTCTACCCACCTGAACAGGTCAGGAGACTGTTAATGGATGTGAACTTGGCAAAAGTAACTTTAAGGCTGCTTCTAAGGCAATGTCTCTATGGAGTGCTTAAATAACTACTTTGGGATATGATTAACTAGAATTGTTTCAGTTTTAGGATTTACTTGGTGATTGTGTGAGTTCTTGCACATTTTACCATTTAATTTGAAGTTGTGCAAATTACAGCACTTTGTGTAAGAGTTTAAGGCATAAAAAAAAGTTGTTTCCAGCTTTTTCTTTGGAAAGCCTTCGTCTGGCTGTTCCCAGAGCTGTCTCCTGGGGTATCAGGTGACATTGGCTTTGTACTTCGAACAGCGAAGGCGTTTGCCGACTGCAGGTAAAACGTGGCTCACGTGCCGAGCACGTATAGGATTGAACTGCTCAAGAGCCTTTTGGTGCTGCGGTTCAGATCTGCAACAATTACCGATGCCCTCTTGGTACTCCGCCGTTGAAATAGACCCCGCTCAGTTTAGCCGTCAGGACTCATCACTGCAACCAGCTCCTGGTGCTCAGTAGCATTTGGTGCTTTTGTCAAGAGCCTGGATAATCCCAGATCAGTGTGTGGTAGCAGGTGAGGAAACAGGAAGGGAAGTTTGGAAGTGAAATTGTAGTGAAATTGTGAAAAGGTGGAGGGCTTTCAAAGCACGGATCTATCACTATATAAAATATTTTTTTTCACATGCTATTACTCATAGTAACTTATACAAAAGGCAAGATTTACCATTTTCAAAAATAGGTAAGAGAATAGAACACTCTTAATTTTCATTTTCTACAAACATGTGAAGGTTATTTATCCATTTCTTGACTCTTGGTAATAGATGATGCTTCATCTTCATTGCAGCAAACGCTTACACTGCAGCATGTTTAAATTCACCAACTGCAAGTTCGCTTACTGACTCCGGTTACATGATGAGAGTATTAAAAAAAAACATTAGTGCTCAATGCTGGAGGGAGGTTACGGGACTGCGCTGATAGCCCTGGGAACCAGGATTACACTCGAGAAGAGCTGGGAGGCAAGTTGAAGCGTTAGGGGATAACACTGTCCCCTTCAAAAAGGAGGGGAGAGACAGGGGGTCATTGCTTTTGGAAGGAGGCCAATGCCGTTGAAAGGAGAACACAATTACAGACATGGTGCTGAGGAGTCTGGCATTGGAATATGCATTAAATTTTCTTTCTTGGCACGATTTTATAGGAAATTACGGCGGAATATTACAACCAAAGAGAGAAAATAATTTTGTTAAGATCTTCTTTATCGTGCTAAGTACTTGTATAACAGGGTAACAGGGCCTTAAAGTGTGTGCTTCCAGTTACACCTCTTAATTGACATAAGGCAGCTTTAGCTAAATGAAGGTGCTTTACAGATGAGAGGGGGAAACGTCCTCCATTCAGGGGGAATTTCCACCGGGAACAGAATCTCAGTGCTACCCAACTCATGCTGACCATAGCTTTGCTGCCCTGGCAAGGGCCGCGTGATGCACAAGAAAAGCAAAAACGATGTCTGGAGTTTAAGCTAATCTCTGTCCTAAAAGGTTAAAACACGACTGGGTTAAATTTTAATCTTCAGATGGACACAACTGTTGTAAAAATAAATTGAAGTAGCTATTTCGGCCCCGTAAGCTTTTGCTTAGCGGCAGTGGTATTTCCATCATCTCTCCCCCACGGCATCGGCTGCTCCTGGAGAGCTCCCTCAGGAGCGATGACCTAAGTGTTTGTGGAGTTTCCCAGCAAATGAACTTGCGGGGGAATTTATCTAGTGTGTTGTATGAAGGGTGCATGGAGGGAGGATGTCCTTGCTGTCAGGAAAAGGGATACCTAGACCCACTGGAGTCATCTGCAGAGCTTGGGAGATCTCAGCTAGAAAGACGCTAAGCTGTTCCAGCTCGGCATGTTTCACCCCATCAACCCACCATTCATTTCCAGCAAGCCCTGACAGCTGCACTTGTATACAGCTGTTACAATGGAAATCTGTTGTAAATTCTACCTTTTTCCTATTTTTCTTTCAGTGGAATAGTGGAACACCCCTATATAAGGACCGGATAAATGAGCATGGTTAAAAATATCTACATTTTGTAAGTTAGAATACATAAGTGCTGGCATCTTATCATTCATTGTTCACTATATTTATGCTGTGAGTCATTGCAAACTGTAACTGTAGGTTCTTATATAGTTAACTTAATAGCAAAGTCATAGAGCTGGTAAGATACTTTGTGCCTAACGGATTTGCTGTGCTGGACAATCTGTTGGGATTTTGTCAGTGAGTTAAAAAAGTACAGCTGCTCCTAAATATGCAAGTTGTCCCTCAGTACCTTCAGGTACCTCTCTGTCTGTCTTTGAAAGCTGACACATTTATCTTGAAAACTGACTAGGAGATGCAAGGGAATTCACATTGCAAAGTTCCTTTGAAGTTTATGGCCTTGGGATCTGCTGATTAGAATCACAATACCGTATACTTTTATTCTGCAAGGAATCTTTTTTACAAGCTGTAGCCCAAAGTGGTTTGGGGTTACATAAAGTAATTCCAAAGTTAAGCAACAAATAGTAAGTTGAAAGCAAAGGTAGAGCAGCTATGCCCCAGGGCTGGAAGGAGCAGCACCAAAAGGAAGGGTCGCGTTTGGTTTCCAAACAAGGCAAAGTTAGGCAAGGAAAGCGCCAGCTTTTGTTTTAGTGGGGGAAACTGGGCAAACTTCTGGCACCCAAGCTCCTCTTCAGGTCTGAAATAGAAGCAAGTATTCTCATTCCTAAACACAGGTTCCTTAAGGTGCCCGGGTGTATTAGTAGTCAAGACGAGCTGTGACAGAAAGGCACTCGGTAGCCGAGAAGCAGGGGAGCAGGAGTTAGGAAGGAAAGACACGATACCATGTTTACGTGCTGCAGAAAAGAGAAGTTATCATCTGAGGAGGCCTTTACTGGAGAGAGATAGCAGATTATGACAAGGTGTCAAGTCTTTATTGAATTCATGCTTTTAATAGACACCCAAGTTGTTACTTGAATTCTTCAGCTTATTCTTTGAAGGTCCTGTAGTCCTGCCTGGAAGAAGAGGACTCGAGGGGTCAGAGGTGGCTGGGTGAGATACAGCAACAACTCGGAGTTAGGACCCTCCTTTTGGCCATATGTTCCACCATAAGCAGGTTGGCCCTTTTGCTGCCTGTGTACAGGTGAAGGAAACTTGTGTTTTTTCATTGCAGATGTTGATGCTGTAGAAATAGAAAAGCTGCATAATTTAAGTGGCTGAGTAATTTGTAACTAGGAAGAGTAAAATCACGATGTTGTTGCACTGGGACTAGATTTTGCAGCAGTGACTTTTCACACACACAGGCCTTTTGGGTGCAAAAATGAAGTTGATCTGTCTGCTGAGACCCTGCTGATGCTTCTTGCTCCATTGCCAGAGATTAGCACTGTCTCTTCTATTGTATGAAGTGGCTTTTAAAATACTCTAGGCATGTGGGAAATTAAGCTTGTATTCCAAGGGTAAACAAGACTGTAGATACAAAGACCATTTTGAACTGTATCGGGGTCTTTGTGCTTTGCATGACAAACCGAAGAATGTGAAATGCTTGCTGACATAGTGCAGACTTTGTTATTTAGTTTTCCATGTCGAATGGCAAGAGAGTCAACATAGTCCCACAGCTGACCTACACCAGTAACCTCTGAGTTTGGGATTTAGAGATTGAATAGATAAAACTAATAACAGGCAGCTGTCAGGCTCCAAAGGGACCTTCTTAGTTTGGGACTATTTGACCAGTGTGGAAGGTCACTGTGGCTTTAAAGCAAATTTCAAGAAAGAGGATCTTTTAAAAAATATTACATGCATTATTAAGTGTCTCATTGTATAATGTCTACTAAAGAGTCTCTCTTTGGGCTTTGCCATTCTTAGTTTGTTTGGGCTTTGCTGTTGTCATAACTATGCATTTTGTTAGAATGGGACCATAGATTTTGCTTTTTTTTCCTTCACTTCTTCAGCCGTATTTCCCGTTTTATAACTATATCATATGAGTTTGCTGCTAATGTACATGTTACTAAAAGTATTAATGTCAATAGCCAAGATATAATTGTTCTGTTTAATGGCTGAATGCTTACTGTAATTGCCTTGTTGAGGAAAGGAAATCCACCTTGAATCCACATCTGCCATGAGTGTGTCTTCCTGCGTGTGTTTTTTTTGCTTTCCTTGGGCCTTTTGCTGCTTTGTCTTTACTTTCCATTCATTACGTTGACTGAATATTCAGTCACTTCTGCCAGACCTTTTGTCCTCTAGTGAAGAGCTCTAAACATGGTGTTGGCAGTGGAGTGAGGGGAGGCCCTGTCTGTAGTCACTGAGAAGCCTCCAAGGAATCCGGAATATCCAGATGCTTTGAAAGATCCATAGCTTATATAGGGGAAATAGGATTTGGACACCTAGCTAAAATGCTCGCAGCTGGATGGTCGTAATATCCCTGTAAATTCGGTGCACATCTGCATCCGCAGCGGAACGGGAGAAGTTTACAAGGTGTCTACGACTTTGAACTCCTACTCGAAGTCCGACGTATACATGGTGCAGAGCGTGCAGAAGGAGCGCCCGTCCTCCTCGGAATGGCATTTTAGTTCTGCAGAACAGCTGATCTGCGGGGACAAAAAGGCTTAACTTCCTTTTTTTGCTGCTCTGGGAGGCTGGAAGCTCCTGCATTTAAGTCAGGCCCTTCCTTGGTGTTCCACTAAGTGTCCATGGTGGCCAACAAGGTTTTCCATCCCGGGGGTCGCTACTGTGTTTGCTGCAGGGCCCTATTCTGCTCTTCACCATTGCTCCGTTTCCTCATAGCTCAGGGATTTCCAGTAGTGTGATAAGGTGACTTTGTGACCTTTTTATGGCAGCTGTAGGATCCACAGTGAAGCTGAGACTGCACAGAACAAGCAGTAACTCCTGAGCTGAGCCTCAACACCCCAAAGCTTAGGTGTTAAGGCAGCTACGTGGGGCTTAGATACTCTCTGCTATCATATGAACAGTCACCAAGGTTTTAACACAATCTTATGTTGCTTAAATGTCCCGCTAAGTATACATTAGGCCATGATAAACATTTAAATTCTCTATACTGGGAACACTTTGAGCTATGTTGCCTTATTACAATAGTATTTGTAAGAATGCGTACAATGTGTTTTGATTAGTAAAAGCTTTGGCTCTTCTCCCTAAAAATAAAACATCCAATTTTAATTTCACCGTATTCTGCAATTTGAAACTACTTAATTTGATGGCAGTGTCCATGGGCTAGTGCAAAAGCTCCGTGCACGGCGGGCGCAGGGAGCCTGAAGGAGCTGCTGCGTGACTAGAGGCTCTGCTTGTGTGTGTCCAGTTATAAATGGTCAATAAGTAGCCAGCAGAGGAGTGCTGAGCATTAGAAAACAGCCTAGTGCCTGAGCAAAGTCCAAGGGTTGAGATCAGCTCTTTTTAGCTGCGTGATTTTTTTGTTGCTCTTGTTTCTTACCTGGCAGAGGCTCAGCTCAGCAGTTGCTATGGAGTTGCCATGTGCTGTCATCAGCCCCAAGTAACATATATATTTTTAAATCTAATTTTAACTTCTAAGTTTGTCTTCTCTGGTTATGTTGTTAGTTTAAGTTCATTTTCATATATATCGGCTAATTAATTTGTTTTGGTTTGGGGGAAATGAGCAAACCACCTTGAGTGTTCAAAAAGATTTTATACCCCCTTTCATGTTCGTTGGCAAGATTGATTTACTGTTGATTTACTGACTTTCATCTAGGAATATTCTTCATAACATGACTTAATGCTTTAAACATCCCTTTGAAACTATTGGTACTATCTGATGCTATCTGAAACGCACATGCATAGCTTTGTTCCATTTGTAGTTTTATGCTAAAGTTTCCTTGTCATTTCCAGAGACGATTGAAACGATGTTGTGTTTGCAAAATTGCAACTTAGCATTTGTATGCAGAAGGAATGAAGAAAATATTATCATAAAATAGCTAGAAACTTATCTCTAGACAAATATGTAATTCTGTGAAAAGCAAGCAGAGGGGAAGAGAAGGAAAATCAGCACCGTGAATCTCTAGGAGAAAGACAGGAGCAATCTGTGCCAATTGAAGCTTTTTGCCTCCACCATCACGCCCAGAGGGTAGAAGCAGAGATGTCTTCGATGTTGTGCCACAGGAGCTGGCTCCGTTTCTGTAGTAACTTCTGAGCAGTTTTCAGTTTTGCAACAGTCTGCTTCTCTCTCACCGTGTTTTATGGACTGACCCTACGTGAGTTATAATGAGCAAAACATGCGACTGATAAAATGATCCCTTCCCTGTGAGTCACACCATATGTTTTCCTACCACCGTAAGACGAGTTGAATTTCAGTCAGTTATTTTGATTTGTTTTTTAGCATATCCTCTCTCTTTTTTTAACCTAAAAGAAGAGATTTGTGACGCCAGGGAAGGGGCTGGGCGGGCATGGGAGCATCTGCCAGCTTCCCGGGAGATGGGTGCTCATTTTAACCTCTAGAAATCTTGCCCGTGTCTTGATCGCATACTGCTCTTCTTCATGTGACAGTAACATCCCAGAACATGGGGTTCTCCTGGTAACTAGTGCAAAAGGATGTACCAAAGTGTGTATTCACAGGCAATTTCAGTCCCGTGTTTTTCCTTCTGGCGTATCCCCTATTTTTTCCCTTCCTTTCCTTTCCTGGTCCCAGCCTGACACTTTGGACTTTGCACCTAAATCTGTTTTCCCTTTGTTTCCCTGCTTTCCACTCATTTTCCACGTGCTGTCTCAGCTTCCCTTCTTGACCCTGTCCTCCAGGGCCCTTCTGAACCAAACAGAAAATCTATATTGTAAGGCAGAGTTTCTTATGGAAGATCGATATAATTTAATAGTAAAATCATCTGGTTGTTGATTTTTCTTCTCTAATAATTCGGAGGACTAATCGTGCTGTTTTTTTTTGTTTGTTTGTTTGTTTTTTTGTTTTTTTTTTTTTTTGTTTGTTTTTGTTTTTTTACTGAGCCCAAAGTCCTTCCCTCTGTGGGCATACTGTTGGAAAACCTGAAAAAAAGGCTAATTTTGGAAAAACACCAAATAATTGAAGTCATTGCCCCCTGACGATTATTTCATGGCTGTAAAGTGGAGGGTGTAGCCTCGCGGAGGACAAACACGCAGCCCAAAGCCCAGCAGGGCTGGGGCTGGGGAGGGAATTGCTGGGCAAGGACCAGCGCTGCAAATTCCTGCTCTTACAGAAATGCTGTTAAAGATTGTGGGGTCCTTCCGAGATCCTGGAGCCTCGGGACTTTTGCAGGGTAGGGAGGGGAGAGGGTAAACGGTGTCAGCATCAGCAACGCGGGAGCTTCCAGTGGACGCTTGGCTAAATAAACCAATCCAGCACAAAAGCTTTGCTCAGACCTCCTGGAGAGAGAAGGAGGGGGAAAAGAAAGACAAAATTGTAGTTATCTGTTACTGTTCATTGCTGGAATAGTTTAGGTGATGTTGCACGTATTAACCCATCATTTGAGCCTGCAGCTCAGCAATGATGATGATGGGGGATGATGTAGCACGCGGAGAGAGGCTCCTCTGAGCCCTGAGCAGGATCAGATGTTTGAGGGCAATTAAACACACAAGATTTTCCACTTTCAACAAAGGCGCAGAGGGGAGTTTCCCTCTTTTCTGTGCTGCTAATCATCAAGAGGAGAGAAGAATGAGCAAAAGAAGAAACAAAAGATGGTGCTGTTTAAAGGAAAGATGTTAGACCCCAGCAGGATGCCTGCTTGAGCTGCATCTCAGTAAATAATAAGCACTTGTTATGCTAATCGTCACTATTTTCAATAACACGATTTGCATACCCATTATATGCATGTTAATTACAGTGAGCACGTAGCCAGTAAGGCAGATTTTAGTTTTGGTTCTTAGCATTTTCACATGCAAAATGATGCAGAGTATTCATGACTATTGCAAAATTTCAGAGTGCAAGCAGGTAGCTAATACAATGCACAAGGGCAGGCTAAGCTAGATATGCACTGAAGATAAACGCACATACCAGAAATGCTTATGGAAAAAAGCCCAGGATTAGTGTCACCTCTGGCACTGACAACATCTGTTGTTGCACCTGATTATAATGAAAATAAAAAGAAACAAACGAGTACATAAATGCATGGTAATGCAGTGATAATGCTTGGTAATAATTAGCCCACTGATAGGTGATTACTCGGTGGGCGCTTCTGCAGCTAGAGCTGGATAGTGTCAGTTAAGCAGCTTTCATCCATGTGAAGAATAGGTATATGATTGCATTTTTTATTTTATTTTTTTACTGGAGCACAAAGTTTAGTGGTTTTATACTGATTTTATGCCTACTGTGGGATGACAGATAATACCTGGCTCAGCATAAAGGTGCGACAGCATGGACGGGCTATTCCTGAATTAAAGCCTTCTAGTAAAATCATTACCCCTTCAAAAGTTTTTGGACACATTTGGACACTTTTGGTGTGTTTATATTGGATCACTGCTCTGCGTCTTGTGGATTTCTGCTCCTTCAGGAAGCCTGGGAACTGGTGGCTTTTGTCACAGGTGAACTGTCCGTGTCCTCCTCCCTCCTTGCCACCCACCTGCGTGTCCAGCAGGTCTCATATCTTCACGTCTCATTGGAAGAGCTGCCCTTGCTGAGGTCACCGTCACTCCTGCTCTCCCAAGGGCTCCTGAGCAT
The DNA here is from genome assembly GCA_013398735.1 of Nothocercus julius. Lineage (NCBI taxonomy): Eukaryota > Metazoa > Chordata > Aves > Tinamiformes > Tinamidae > Nothocercus > Nothocercus julius. The sequence goes on along the minus strand of VZSV01000266.1, from coordinate 305,728 downwards.
CTCCTTTTAATGGAATAAAAGCCAAGCGTGTCCCCCATGGAGATTTTCTGCCTTTCCAAGGGGAAGAGTGCTTGCTTATTGCAGGAATAATTTTGAGCACTGGAAAACAAGTCTTTAGTTTACTGACACTGAAGCTAAAATGTTGACATTTTGGTCAGAGTAGTTCTATAGCCTGATATATATATATATTTTTTTTTTTTTTCTCCAGTGAGGCTCCCATGGAGCTGATATATTTGCTGCCTGAAGCTTATCCTGCAATACTCTGATATGTAAGGGCATATAATATAATTAAGTGATCTAAAGCTACAATTTTATTGGGGTTTAGTAAAGGTCAGAAGTTCAGGTGTGAAAGTTGTGATTGCAGCAGTTGCTTAGGAGATAATGTAGGAGTTTCTTGTAGGGATGGACTTTGATTTTGATGGATGTATAAGATAGACTTAAAAAAAAGCCTAATTTTTATTGAATTTGAGAGTTTGTATCTTGCTCTTTGGTTATTTTTCTATTAAATCCATTTTATAGCTTGTCTGAGTAATGCGGAGGACTACAAATCAATCTGTAATGGTGTTAGCTTGGTATAATAGTTATGTTTTATTTAATGAGGATAAATAAGTTTACTTTGCTGGTGGGAGGTGTTAGCTTTTTAAGAGCCACAGCAACAAGGAGCAATTATAAATGCAAGGGGTATCTCATGAGAGAGGCCACAGCAATTAAAGTGGAAGGAGAACTGTATTGGTAGCAACTGAATTGGATTTGACTTGCCTAAGACAAGCGCCTTGACAGCTGCACTATTTTTCATGACTCTTTTGTATGTTAGGAGCAAGCTTCAAATCTTAATGGATGCCAAAGGCGAGGAAGTCTCATAAAACTGTAAAAGTAAAATCGTATTCAACTCAGTAGTTTAGACTGGAGGAACAGATTTCTCCTCCATAGTCAATGGCACGTATGTTAAAATCTGTGATTTGCAGTGCTGTATTAGAGGACTAATTTTTAGAGGATGGAGAAGGAAGCTGCATTTAAAGCAGTGATAATGAGATTTCACTCTTTTGTTTTACTGTGTGGACTGTTTGTGTTTTAAGATCAGACTTCTTGTCATTTTACAGAGATTCTTTGTGTTCGTATCATAGAACCATGTTTTATATAGGATATATTTCATATAAGCCACTATAGAATGTATCTGCTAACTTTATTGTCACGTTTAATGGATTTTTCATGTAATTTATTTGCTATACTTGCAAAAAAAAAAAAAAAAAACACAAGATAAGAGATGCACACGTATGTATATATAGCAAGAACACTGATAAAATGGCTTGCTCAAGAAGCTTGACTTGGTTGGGGGGTTTAAATTTAGAACCAAATGCTTGTCCCTGGCTCAAGTGAGCACAACCGCTGGAGTCTGTCTGGAATTCCTCACAGATAATAGCATGCAAGCTGCATGACAGCTCAGCATCTTTGCTTTTTATTGAGTTATCCCCCATCGCTTGCCTTTTTTTTTTGCTTCCAGTAGAAAGGAACCGTTTCTGCCTAGTTATTCCAATGTGCTTATTTATTTGAAACAGGTATAGTGAAAAACACACCTAGTGCTTGTGTCAACACAAGTGCTCAGTGTGGGCTATTGCAATTTTTAGACTGTCTTGTAACTAAATATAAGATGTTATAAAACCATTTTTAGCATGTATTTTGTGAAAATATTCCTTTCGCCATCATGCACGCGTGTAACCTTGCTGGGTGAAGTTATGAATTTCTGGAAGAGTTTGTCAGTGGAAGGATATTCTTAGGAAACCTGTCCTAAGTCTGTCTTATGCTATCTTCGTAGCACGTAATCAATGCAATAATTGTTATTTTTATTCCAAACATTCAGCTTTCCCGTGTGCACATCCTCCTCAGGGCTGGAATCCTAACTCTTGAAGACTATGGCAATATTGCAGTTGTCTTAAACAGAAACATCATTTAATTTCAGGACTCCATAATTATAAAACTATCAACAATCATTGGGAATGTACACCTGAAATTCAGCTGCACTTGTATTGATGATCTTTTGGGTATAATCTTCTCTTTAAGGGCACCTACACCAGTAGAATAGTCTGTATGAGCAACGCTTTGAGAGCAGAAGAAGCAGCACCATGTCCGTGAGGAGGAGACAGGCAGGCTAATTTACTGTTTGGTTGGCTGTGCAGAGTGAAAGCTGACCTGATAAATTTAGTGCTAGGTCAGTCCTGGGAAATCTGGCCGTGCACTAGAAAACTCTCACCATCTTTCCTGAAATGTACGTGCAGCACTGTATGGATGTATATGTTGTGCAGTTCCTCTGCACGCTGACACGTTGTTCTGTACAATGCAACTTACACACAAGAACTTAACAGTTAAGGCCTAAATTATTTCAAGCTTCTTTTCTTTTTTTTTTCATATAAAAATGAAATTTGGACTGTACCCCCACTAGTTTAATCTCTGCTTTCAGGGAATTCTCTAAGACAAGAGAGGGATCTGGCCCTTGAGGCTTAAGAATGTGGAAAAAAAGAATATTTCATAGTGTGTGCCCTTCATCAGGCTGCAAGTTTTGTGCCTCTTCCATTCAGCAGAAAGGGAGGAATTCAAAAAGGTATCTCATTTTTCCAGATCCATTCCACAACCGCAGCAAAAAGGCAAAAATTCACAGGGTTGTAGCAGTGTGAGTATATTTGCTACATTTTTTTTTTCTTTTTTATTGTGGAGCTGTGCAATTCCATCATTGCTCTACATTTAATTAGAAATCCCTTCCCTGGGCTTAGGAGTTTTGTTTAAGTGCAACAGCTTTGTCTTTAAATTTGCCTTTAACACAATATGTAGGCTGTTTCTGCTGATATGCAGAATTTTAGCCCTAATACCTGGTACTAGCATCTGATAGTTGTTAAGTGAACCGTTGTGCTGTGTTCTTGCTTTTACAGCCTCGTGGATATTTTCCATCAGGAAATACAGTTTAAAAATGTATGTTTTTGTTTAATGTGCTCAAATTAACAGAAGCATTGCGAGTGCCATCATTTCCAAGGTGAAATTTGGCTAACGTTATGAAATAGCTTACAAAACCCACCAAGTGTAACATCTTCACATGCTGCATTGCTTGCATTACTTTGCAGTCGTTGCAGTCAGCAAGAGCAGGCATTTTATAAGCAACAAAGTGATATATCTCAGCCAATGAGGAAAATAAAATTGAGGAAATGTAACATATTGCTATAAGCCCCAATTTCAGGGCTTACAGGATGCTCTAAGGGAGAGCTTGAACCAAAACAAGTGTCGTGCTGCTGTAACCTAGAAAGCAAACCTGTAATCATGGTTTTTCGGACGTTTCGAAAGACAGCCAAAACACAGGTTTTCTTTGATACGCTTTTTTGCTGCAGAATCTCTTTGCTGAGTTCAGACCACGGACGCAGTTTGTGTTAATGGCAACAGTGCAGCAGCGTGGAGAGAAAGACTGGGGGTGCAAAGGTTTTATTACCCTGAGCATTAGGACACTTTGCAACCTTTTCTGCGCAGCTGTTCTTTAGGTAAATTAATACCTGGGGTCTCTTTACTGCTCTCAAACTTTAACTGCCATAAAGGAACTTAATGTAAAGCTGTTTGCAGCTTATCTCACCCCATTGCTATGTGGAAGTTCTAACACAAGCGCTTTTATACGCTGCAGCCATAACAGGCTAATCTTCTGAACTTCCTGACCCATAAAACTATGATTATTGCTACATGCACAATTCGGCTGGAAATATCCCCCTGTACTTAGCGTTACGGGGATTGTGTTGCAAAATCCCTCCTCCTTCGCAGTGCAGAGGCTGCCAGGAAAGCGAAGGACAATGAGGCTGCAGAGGAGCGCATAGAGGGGAGCATTGTGCCGCCGCACTGGGATCCTGCTTTTATTGGGAGCCGGTGATTTAACGGGTGGGATGTTCTCATGCCTTTTCCGTAGGTTACAGTTTCAAATAGAATCATTTCTGGCATTGGAATATTGTTCTTATTTATGAGTAGCACACAGCGGTTGCTACTTTTTGCTATTTTACCTACCGGGAAAGTGTCACAGATCAGAAGAAAGCTTGTCTGGTTTATTTGTTAATTCTTTTATGCATCTGTACTATCTAAAAGTTATCTGTAGTAACTAATACACGGTTAAATTAATCACTGAGAAGTAGCTTACGGGATTTGTTCCTAAAGAGCACCTTAAGCTGGATTAAAGTCAGCAGAGAGTTTGGCCAGATGAAGAGTCGATGAATGGATTAATAGTAGTCCATTAATATCTCTACTCTCTCTTTTATTGTGGATAAGAGGCTGTTTTTAAAGACCCTGTGTAGCCTTCAGCAAAGCTAATCAGATCTGCGGCTTTGAATAAAGGGACTGGGGTGACAGAGCTCTGGGGTCCAGGCATCTCAAAAAGCGGAGGAGAGTCACGTTTCTATCTTTTATTCAGCACTAGACTACCTTAATGCAGATAACAGTCCAGCTCCAAAACGGAAAGAGCCTTTTTTTCATTTGAAAACACAAACATTTGTGTTAGATGATGCCCTCTCCAAGCCACTTTTATTATTGCCCGCGTCCTAAATAGCAAGTTGTCGCGTCCACCAGTTTCTAAATTACCGGTCGTTTTTGTTGCTATAGCAGCACAGTGGCCACTAAAATATAGATTCCAGAATAAAAAGGCAAGCTTAAGCTGCGGCTCATTTATTTCAAGGTTTTGGCAGAAGAATTTCTCCACCAAAAGCCTTTATTTTGTAGCCAGTGGATGCTTGTGTTTTAACTCTTTCAATCAAAACATGGCAATATGGTAAAAGAGATATTTTATTTAAAATAGGGTGCGGAACTACCACCCTGAGGTGGTTGTTTCCCGACTGCTCTTTCCTTGGGGCTTCCTTTGGCTCCTGGTTTTCTCCGGGCGAGGCTGAGGATGCAGCGCTCTCTCCTCCACCTCCTCCATCCCAAGGGCTGCCCGGCGCCTTCCCTGGCACCGTCGCTCCGCAGTAACCTGGACGACGGAGATCTGGCCGCCCTGATTAGCAGCTTCTCGCTCCATGAATCAGCCTTTCTCTGCCCCTTCCCTTCTCGCTGGGACTCATTGTGTTCGCTTGTGTCAGGAGCTGTATAAACTACAGCAAGGGGGGCGGTCAATGTTTTCGTGTTCCCAATTTAAGTAAAAAAATATGATGAAAACCTGTAGATTCTAGGCCAAATTTAATCCCTTCTCTTTGGGCCTACATATTGGGGCACACTGTCCAAGTGCATGAGCTCACACCTTTTTTTCTCTAGCCTGTTCTCTCCGTTTTACCCTCCGATTCCCTGTCCTTAAACTGTCCAGTTCGACTCACTAGCTTGCCTTAGATTTCCATCTGATCTCTTTTAGTCTCTGGATCTTTCCCAGGGACCATATGCCATCTCTGTCCCCAGGCTCTGACAAGTCTCCTCCCAGCATTTCACCCCCCCAACCTGTTTTTTCCCAGCCAGGGCAGCTTCTCCTCTGCTCCCACTGGTCTTGGAGCAGCCTCTTGTCTAGTCCATCCTTGGGATCCTTGACCTCTTGGGGTGTCCTTTAAGGTCAAGTCCCAGTGCCAGCTTCAGCTCACGTCCAGTCACAGCCCCTGTGCAACACATCCCGTAGGACACTCGCGTTGCTCTCGTGTTTCCAGCGTTTCTCCATCAGTGCCTCTACATCTTTATTAGAATTAAAAAAAAAATATTTTAACAATATTCCAAATATTTTCTGATAAAACAATTGGGGTATCTCTTAATGCTGCTATATTCTCATAAAAATATACAAATTATAGCTATTTCAGCAGTTTCACGGTGTGCTCTGTATGTGAGAGGGTGCAAAAAATGTGCTTTTCAGGACTGTAGGCTTTTAGCTGAGATCAAGTATTGTCCTTAAGTACCTCAAAGCACAGGGTGGCTGACACGAGCCCTCACTTCATACGTTATGGTACGTGATCCGAACGCGCCCGGTCTGCTGCTTTTCCAGCCATTGGCTCCCAGCTTTTCCCAGATGACCAGGGAGCAGCGGGAAGTCCTGACCTCGCCTCCTTTTTCCAGCACTTCAGGGGTTAATTTTGCGGCGGGATCAGATTTCTTTGCAGGGGAAGTTTCTGATGATCACCTTCGGGCTGCGCTTTGCTCCAGTGTCTTCCGGAGCTGCGGAGGAGCGTTCGGTGCTCCGGAGTGTTCGGTGCTCCGTCGGAGAGTTCTCCGACGGCAACTTTGTAAAGCCTCTTTTTAGACAGTTAACGCCGTTTCGGTGAGTGGATGGTGGCCTGATGAAGGTGTCAACCTGTAAAATCAATCTCAGCCCTTTCTCTGGAATCCCTCATGGGCAGCAAGGTGGAGAAATGCTTTGGCCGAGGAATATTGCAAGGTAAGGGGTCCTGTATGCTCCTGCAAGCGTGCTCTGGACGGTGCGTTACACCCCCGTGCTCCGCTCTGGAAGTGCTGGCTGCACAGGGAGCAGATGAGAGCGGGCAGTAAATAGCAGCTTTCCCCCTGCTTTGCAGATTGCATTTGGATTGTTGAACACTGCATCAAATTGATGTGTTCTGCTTAGGTTGCGTGCATTTGAAGAAAATAACAGGAAATTATGTATATACCACTACTGTTTTTTGTTCTTTCCTGCCTGTGCCCCAGCCTCCCGGAGGGTTTGTTGACTCATCGTTCGCATTCAATAGGTTGCAGGCTGACCAGGTATCTCTCCTGCTCAGGGTTAGTGACTCTTAGCCTGCGAAATCTCCACGTTTTTGTTCTCGCTGAGCACTCTCTTTGCTTCCTGGGTACAAGAAGCCGCTTTGGGTGCGCCCGGGCTGCCGGTCCCCGCAGCAGAGGCTGCCCCTGAGCCTTGCCGGACACGGGGCGGCACGATACCCACTTCTCACCCCTGTGCCAATTTCCAGGGACTTCCTGACTCTTTGCCTGAGGAAGCTGATCCGATCTTTTTTCCTTTCGCAGTTCCTTTCCCATCAGCCTCATCTTACAGCCTGAGCTAACCCAGCGTTTGCGGGTGCTAGTTAGGATGTTGCAGCTGCACCAGAAAACGAGCGGCTTTCGCGGGCAGGAGCCGATGCCTTCGGCGCGCGCCTGCCCCGCCGCCGAGGAATGAAGCGTTTCACCTGTAAGTGCACGTGTTGGTTCTTGCAGCGCCGGCGCGAGAACGCGAGCCCCTTCCCAGCGGTCCGATTTCCCGCAGGACAGTGCTGTGCCCGGCGACCAAATTAGCGCCTTTTTGCTGCCAAGCCCCAGCGTTCCTTGGAACACACGTGAGCGGGCCAAAGGGCTTCCGGAGAGCCGAGTTTGGCGCCGCCGGAGCGGGAGTGAGTAAGCGCAGGAGTTGTCCCCGGAGCAGCTCGCAGGCGTGAGCAATCCCCGTTTCGCCCCGCGCTTGCTTGGTTCACGCGGAGCCTTCACGCCGTTTGTGCTTGCAGCGCTGGGGCCGTAGGAGTCCTCGGGCAGGTTCCCTGCGCAGGGGGGCAGCGCGCGCACCCTAAAGCTGCTGCCCCGGCCTCGCTGCTGCAGCCAGGGGTGCTCTCCCCGCTCAGCCCACTGCAGCCTCGATGCCTTTGGCATGTTTTTGTTTCCATGCTGCCCTTCATTCCTTTCCTTCCCTTTCGTCCTTACGTCAGCGCTCGAAGAATTTAGCTAATCTGTATTTTTTTCCCCCCATTTTCGCGTGGAAGCCGGTTGTTATTTCACTTGCGAGCTGTGAAACTTTCCTTTGTTTCACTCTCCCCTGCCGGATGGAGTTCAGGAGGAGGTCTCAGATAAGGGACTTGTTCCCCCTTGTGCACGCCCTGGCTTCAGCGGGGCTCTTGTATTACGTGAGAGGTGGCCCTGCAGGCGTCAGCTCCGGGATGAGGAGGAAGCGTCCGCAGTTGAGGGAGGCCAGATGTCCTCAAGCTGGTGCCTCTGCGTTGGCAGCGGGAACTGCTGTGCTCACACGGTGTCTTCTCCAGCACGACCCCACCTGCCCCAAGGTGCCGCCCCAAAGTCGTGTCCCTCTTGTCACCTCCCCAGGTAGCCGGTCCTCTCCTCGCCCCGCCACCCCAAAGCTCCTCTTCGCTCCCCACCAGGATTCCTCCAAAGCTCCTCTTTGCTCCCCACTAGGATTTCTCATGTTTTTCAAGTCCTGTCTTGGAGGTAAAGGCTGTTGGGGTAATTTTTCCATGATAACCACTGAGGTTTCACGTTGAGGTGGTTGTACTAGGCAGACCGGGGTTCTCTTTCCAGCCTGCGCTGGTGCAAATCAGCTGGAGCCCGTGAAGTGGCCCAGAAATGACCAGGGAGGAGCACCCATCTCTAGGGCTCCAGGTTAAGGAAGCGCCGCTGCTGCTGCCCATGCGTTTCACAGCGGCAGAAGCATCCTCAGCGCCCACGCTGTTGGGTTAGTCATCGTTCCCTGCATCCAGGAGCAGTCCAGGTGGGACAGCAAATGGGGGCCATCAGCAGTGAAAGAGGAAAAATGCAGAAAATACCATTCCCGGATCCAGTGCAGGAGCCCAGACTGAGCAGACGGTCGGAGGATTTGAGCAAGACGCTTTTGCCTTGGCTGTGCCTTGGTGTTTCTCCAGCCCTGGGGTCAAAGGCAGGACCTCGCACTGATTTATCACCTCGCCCCTGAGGCTGCGTCATGCCGTAGGAACAATGGTTGGAAGCAATGGCCAAAAAAACAAGTTCCACCAGTCCACCTTTGCACCTTAACACAGCTGTGTGGCTGCCGCAATAGTGTTTTTTAAACGGTGCAGAGTCTTCTGCAGATTAAAAAAAAAAAAAAAAATCTTTTGCTTTTCGCTTTTGATAGTCTCACTTTTCAAAGCATTTCAATACTACGGTGACATCCCTTTAGTTGGAAACAAAAGGTTTTAAATTAAAGGCCTATAATAAATTGTAAAAGAAGAGATTTACTGGAGACAGGTGGATTTACAGGAGAAGGTGGATGATTTATATCCATTTAAAATGCATTAATTAAATCGCTTCTCTGAAAGTGGGTTCCCCATCCATTCTTTTGCAAACAGTTATTTATCATCTTTCCCAACAAGCTGAAAGGAAAACTATACAAGGACCAGGATATGGTTTTTGAAATCCTGATACACTAATATCAGTATTATAGGAAATCCCTATAGAAGAGAGCAGTGGAAACTGCTGTATTCTTGCTTTATCACACAATTATGTTTCTTTCTGTTTTTTTGTTTTTTTTTTTTTTTTTCTTTTTTTCCGCTTAATCCTTTGAAAAGGCTGCAAAGTTTCAATCATTTTACCCTTCGACTTTTTGGTTGTTGTTCTCCTATCAACTAATAAATAGTTAAATTTTTAGGTAGAAGAGGGTAATTACCACGTTTCCATTTGAGGTATTGTAGAGCCCCAAGGCCCCGTCTTTGACAAATGCATTTTTCAGCAGCTCATTGTAATTTTGGTTTTGACTGAAGATCCAGCAAAGTTAAAACACACACCCTTTACTGGGGAAGGGTGCGTCTTCAGCCTTCAACAATGGCTTTATTTAGTAATGTTTTCATGACTCTTTTGCTTTGGACTTGCAAATGTGGGAATTTCTGCAGTGAGGGGGCGTCCTGAGGATTGCAGCGAAGGTCTCCGTCCAAGCTGACAAAGAAGGGCCAATTCTGGGGATGACGATTATGGAAAATCAGGTGGAAAAACGCTGGTAGACTAGGAAAATGCAAGTCTGAGGGTAACTGCTCTGCAAACTGGTTTCAAAAAAAAGATTAGCTTTGAGTAGTTAGTTGACATGCTGCTGTGCCCTGGAGATGTGTGCATTGCTTTAGTAGCAGTGGTGTTAGTCGCATTGGGATTGGGGTGAGGAGGCTGTGACCTGCTGTGGGTGTGCTTTGCTCAAGAGAGAGCAGGAGGCCTCTTTGGGTAAGAAGGGGTATATTTTGAGTAACTCACTGTGGTTTAATGGGAGACCACTTCTGGCACGAAATAGAGAACAGCTTGAGAAGGATGAGGCTTCATCTTGCACAGAAAAGCAGAAGTTACCGGGTAAGCTGTACTGGGAAAGCTTCGAGTTGACATTAGGCTGTAACCCTCAGGATTTCAAAAAATCCCAAGTACTGCTCGCCAAATACCCTCCTCACCTTTAAAATTTATATTACCAGTTTCACAGCGGATGGGGACAGCTACTTTGCACTTAAGACACGATGGCAGTGGTAGATACTCCGGACCCCCCAGTATTTAGTACTGCTTAAAGCTTTGCTGCACCCGTAGGTGCATCTCATCTGGGAAAACCTAACACGAACGAAGCTGTTTGACCCCTTTACAATCTGGCATGGGTTCAGTAGTGCTGATGTTTTTTAAGTGGGTGGCTGTGTAATTTCCCTATATATGAGACGAGAGCATGAAATATGCTTTCAAGAGCTCCCGTAATTTTCAGTAATCAAAGTAAAGCTTCAGTTGATTGATCAAGTAGAGGAAGGAAAGCCCAAACATCCCAGCTCCCAGTTAAGGTTGAGTAGGCTTTTGCTGACATCAGAAATTATTAATTGCAGCAGCTAAATTACAAAGATGTTATCGTGGCTTAGGAGCCAAGAGAGCTGTAATTGCCAGGGCTGTTAAGACTTCCCATTTTGCTGCCTTTCTTTTGACTTTAACCATCCAGACACTGAATCAAGGTAAAAGGGAAAATAATTTATGTGGAGGGCCTGGGGTTGTCTCAAGAGCGACATGCAACAGAGTTCTATCAATTGATTAAGGGATGTTGTCTTTTCAAGAAACTGCAGGCACGATGCTCTCCCTCTTTTCTACTGCAGCATATTAACCAAAGACAGTATTTCCTTATGGTGCAATGGGTTTCTTGGGGTGAATGAACAGCTCTTAATGTGAAAAATCCTTAAAGACAGGTTGAACTGTGTGTTATATTTAAATTAGACACCTATCTTTGGAACTCAAAAGGTTTATCTTTCTTTCTCTCTCTCTCTCTCTTTCTCTCTCTCTCTCTTTCTCTCTCTCGTTCTCTCTCTCTCTCGTTCTCTCTCTCTCTCGTTCTCTCTCTCTCTCTCGTTCTCTCTCTCTCTCTCGTTCTCTCTCTCTCTCTTTCTCTCTCTCCCTCTTTCTCTCTTTCTCTCTCTCTTTCTCTCTGGTAAAGTTTCTTTTAAGTTTGGTAAAAATTAGCAAACTTGAAAATACGAAGTTTGAGTAGTTCATAGTTTCCATCAGAAAGTAACAGGTTTAAAGCCCAGGATATCTTGAAGAGGAGGCCACAACAGTCAGTGTATTCAGATGCATGTTTCTACCTTTGCCCAGAGGCACACGTCCCAGTTCAGAAGGGCACTTAAATATTTCCATAGTGCCTTAAATTGCTGCACTAAAGTCAATAGGACTGACTGACTGACTGATACCGGTAAAACTACTTGTGATTGCAATTAGACACATTCTTTAGATGCTGTTAAACTGGGGCCGTGGGTAGTTTAAGAAAGGTGTGTGGCTAGAAATGTAATGTGTCTGTGAATTTTAAAGATTAAAAAAAAATAAATCCCCCCATTGGAGGACTTGGTTTGCAATGCCTGAAACTGGAACAAAAAGTCTATTGAAACAGAAAGTTATTTGGTGGGAATGAGAACTGAATTATGTATTGTCAGCAGATAACACTAGTAAGTGTATTCGTTTTATCAGAAAAAAAATATTTTTTTCTCTAAATGCCGTATCTCTTTAAGAAGATTAAACTGTTGAATATGGAAAACATCAGCACTATTCATTTTGCAGAGGAAAATTTTTTTTGTAGGTTCAGAAATAAAAAGAGAAACTGTTGATTGTTACAGGAAACTTGGAAAATGACCAGTGAGTTTATATGTATAGTTATTTTAATATCAATTTTATGAACTTATTTATAGGCTTATAACATCTACGAAGTGCAATTGCTTTTTGTTGTAGGTCTTCAAAAAAAGTATTAGTTATAGGTCCTGTTTTTAAAGATTGAAGTGCATAGGTAGTAGAACTTTCAATATATTACAATAAAAATACTTAATTGCCTGTTCTAAGGAAAGGTACTGCAAGAAGGAATTCTAGTTCTTTTCCAAGTTTTCAATGATTCCATACTGGAGGAAAATTTAGGGTTTTTTTCCCCTTACATTCCTGGATTTCTTTATATAACCAGTGCATCATACATTGAGTTACGCTGACAATGATACCAGAAAATTGTTTGCCAGTTTATAAGTCGTTTCCTTAGGCAGCTTATATCTAAGGGCATATTAGGAGTGGAGCATTCATGTTGACTTTCGGGTCATTTTCATTTTGTCTGTTACAACATTCAAACCACTTCAGACCTGGGTATTTTTTGTTGGTGGTTTCTGTGTCCTCAACTTCCAGGCATGTGTTTCTGAGACACTAGAAAGCACTGAAGCTGTCACATACTGGAAGAAGGTAATCCTAACTCATAAACTACTTTATCTGCTCAAAAAAAGAGAGCTGTATAAGGCAGGAGAGTTATCTGCTCTCTGAACAGGGGCTTTCTTGGATTAAACTCTCAGGTGCTACAAACAGTTGTCTTGTTTTCTGAAAGTCTTAATGGAATTTACACTGCCGACTAGGATTGCCTGACGGGGTAGAAAGTACAAAAGTTGGCACCAAGATTAATTTTGCTGTGCTTAATTCCATCTCTGCTTTATGGCTTAGCAAGTTAGCACTGTGTCTAGCAAGATAAGCTTTCTTCCCTGTGCCTCCCTAGCTTGTTCCAGGATGCAGGCATGAAGGTTGGGGTCAATTTTAAAGCGTGAGTTTTGATAAAAGCTTTAAAGTGAGCCAGGAAAAAGAATTATTATCCCATTGGTACTACATGCCTAGCGGTGATATAGAGTAGACTATATGGCAGGCAGGTAGGTGATGAGCTGTATGGATTCAAGCTTGATGCCCAAACGAGATAAGTCGTGAAAAAGAGCAGACCTTTCTCATTTGGCAATGGCAAATAGGACAAGGCTTGTAAAAATAATACTCATTGTGAATTATGTGTTGTCTTCTGACCCTCGTTGTCTCCCTCTGATTTGCTTTTCCTCCAGCTGGGATGACAGCAGCTCAGTCAGCAGCGGCATCAGCGACACCATAGATAATCTCAGCACGGATGACATTAACACGAGCTCCTCTATCAGTTCTTACGCCAACACACCGGCCTCCTCCCGCAAAAACTTAGATGCACAGGTAAGATTTCTGTTTTAGTTACAGTAACTTTGGATATTGCTTGTTTTCTCTGTGCAATAGGCGTAACTGTTTAAAGTTGGAGAAGCTGCTTGTTCATCCTCTGACAAGTAGTGGTTCTTGACATATTAATAGTTGCATGTGGGAGTATTTGAAGCCGGTGTGTTTTCAGCTCCTCTCGTTTGCAGCTATCTTTACAACGCAGGGTAAAAAACTTGCAAACTGATCCAGAAAAGAATTACGAGTGCAAAGAATGGTGGTTATTGCCTTGACAAAAGTTTAATAGCCTATTACTTTGCAAACCATCGAAACTAAGCTACAGATTCCGGAATTAGCTGACACTAATATTTTGCATAGACCTTTGCTACCTCCGTCTTCTTATACCCTTGAACATGTGGACTCACATATAACCTTCCGTACAGTGGGTACTGTGCGCTGTTTTTCAGTGCACTGAAAAAACAAGATTGTGCAGTTGTAACCCCCTTATCCTATGTGCTCTACAGGATTATTTTCTCTGCATGTGATATCCGTGGAGTCTCTGCTACGGTCGCATGACAGCAAAGTTGTCGTTATCTCTTAGTGGAAATGGTGTATCAAAAACACCTATTAATAGATAGTTTTTTTCTTCACTCTAGAAAAGGGTTGTGTTTTTTTGTTGAAGAACAGAATTAATTGAAGTGAACATAAAATTTTTAAAAATAAATTATCCATAAATGAAAATGCAAATGTATGAGGCAAATAAAACATATTACTTTAAACTTCCAGGGCTGCAAGTTACTGCAGGCTTTCTACTTTTGGCCGAGTTTCATAGGAAGATAAATTTTATGTCCACCAGCAGCTTACACGTAGCTCTTTATGCTTAAATATTATATATCTGATAGGTTAAACTAGTGAAGATATCTAGCAGTTTTTATTCATCAATTAAATTGTGTAATACAGAGATTAGTAATAATACAACCTGTTTTCCCTCGTAGTACGAGATTTCATTTGACAGAGTGCTGGACTGAGCAATCCAGTTTTGTTCTTTATATCCTCGCCTGCTCTAAGCAGTCGAATGTCCTGTGTCAAAGCAAATACAGAGTAAAACTTAGCTCTGATGTATATTTCTATATAATGAGATGTATATTTGACTTTTTCTTCTGTTTTCTTTATCCTCTTTTATTCTTCTTACTTTTTTCTTTTCATGATTGGACCCTAAGTCTTTTTTTTAATATCAGTTTTAATGTACAAGCGTGGTTCCTGTGGGGTGTTAGTCCGCCTGCAGGACTGTGGTGCAAGCAGGTATTGCTCTTTATTCCTTTGCATTAAGTGCGTATTTGAGCCTACATTAAAGATTTCCAGAGTCAGCCTCTGGTTGTGTATCAGGGATTCTGTCTGTGCACAAAACTGCTGATACACATCCCATGCAAGTTGAGAGGAGTTTGGTAGATAACACAAGAGTAACATAGACAAGTAGAAGGTTTTCTGACAATTGTTAATGCCCCAACATTGGAATACTGTTGGGAGAGAAAAAAAAAAAAGAAAAGAAGGAGGATACGTGACTGAATACTAACCTAGGGAAAATAAACTCATTTGACTTTTATCTTGTGATGGATCGGATTTTTGGAAACACCTCTAAGAGATCAAAATCTGTGTTGACAAACTCCTCTTCCTCCTCCACAATTTTTGCATCATCCAAGAGAGTGCTGGGATATAGTACAGAAAAGGATCTGAAGCTTGTACAGACAATAGAGCATATTCATTAGATAACTGGGAGCCACGATGTGCAAATCATAAATACAGTTGTTCGATTTGTGTCTGTGACCTGCTTCTCCCCTTTGATTTCACAGTTGACCATATTTATTCCAGGTAGTAGTAGTAACTGCAGATCAATTCGTATAAAATATTTTGTTTTCCTTTAAAATATCAAATCCTCATCGTGTCGGTAGCTTGGGGCAGCGGAGCCATGGGTAGTTTGGAGAGTTGATTTTTAGCAGCCTGAAACAGCCCTCCCAGCTCATGACACAGCACTACATAAACACTTTTTCTGTCCTGCTGTTGCATGCTGGCCTGTGCACGGAGCCACAAAAGACTGGCAGAGATCCGCATAGGAATGTGGACTTTTCTTCTCAGGGCATCTTCTGTTTTGGTTGTTCCTACACAGCAGGCGTTTAACTTTCAAGCTACTGTGCTTCTACCACATCTTTTTGAGGTGGTACAGAACTGGGGTTTCAGATAATTAAAGCTTGAAGCAACTAAGAGTCCAGGCAAATAATGCAGCACATCAAAGGGAGAGGGCCCGGACACGTTGGTGTCTGTTGATACAATCAGCAAGACTTACTCAGAATCATCTTTGCAGGAAGAAAGCATAGTTACAGAAGAAAAAAAAACGAACAAAAAGTCTGTGCTAAGCAGAAGACTAAGAAATTGTTTTTTTTCAGAGCAACTGAGTATCTACAGCTCCAGAAATATACGCAAGTTCCACAGCTCTGAAAAGCATCCTGAAAAGCATGACGATGGCTTCATCTTCCTAGACATGTCACAGCAGCAGCCCTTTCTGTAACAGTGCTATGAAGAAGTCCCCAAGTTGCTTCTGAACAAGCCAGTGGTGGGAATCAGATCCATGGCACCGTGTCTTGCCTTGGTTATGCCAAGTACAAAACCACATAATGTAGCTGTGCTGCTTTGGGGCCACTGATGTTTGTTTTTTGTTGCATTGTGTGGACTTAAGGTTAGTTGTGTTTTAACGGGGTGCTGCGTCTGATATGCCCCTAAGATCGTACTGTGCACAAACTGCAATAGGAAGCTGAGGCCAAGTGGCCGTTAGAAGATACCTTATTGAACTGGAAAAAGAATGAAAGGGATCATGTAATGAACTTGCTCACATACTGCTAAAAAGAGTAGCAGAAGCAAAATGGTTCCTTTATATGGAAAACAGCAGCATCCGCAACCTGTTCAATCAGGAGGACTTCTCAGTTCCACTGGAGCAGAGAGGGACCCAATCTGTTCACATCTTTATGAACAGACTTACAGAGTAGGTTTTGAAATCCCACTAGTTACCTTTATTTCCAGCTCAACCTGATGGCAGCTTTTGTTCTCATCTTAAGTTGTATTTGTCTTGCAATGACCTCCAGCAAACAGTATTTCCACTTTCACCTAGTGCAAGTCTTTCAAGTAGGTGGAGTTTCACTTGAAATGGCAAAGCCAAGTTTCACCGTGTTTTGCTTTTGATTCCTTAGTCATGTTTCCATGCTGTTCTCATTGTTTACCATTAAACAGAAAGTACAGGAACATTTTATAAGCAACCAAAACTGGAATAAGCACTTTACTGGCAAGTAGGCGTATTTTCTGCTCTGGACCACATGCGGTGTAAATAGCTCCAAACAAGGGGTTTTAAAGTAAGATAGTAATTAAAGCACGTGAGGGATGATGGTGGAGTGGTTTTGTTGGTTGATTATTTGTTCGTTCTTGTTTGAGCTGTCTTCCAAGATGCATGAGCACAGGTGACATTTCCATGCAATTATAACTTTAGAGAAACAGAGAAGGTAGACATGGTCTCAGCATGAATTTATTACAGACCTGCATTCATAAATAAAAGGCGAGCAATCCCCAAATATTGCACCCATAGAAAAAGAAGGAAGTTAGAAAGCAGTATTTCATTTAACATCATGCTGATTTCCTGGCTTTGGATGAAGAGACTGGGGAAAGGATATGTGACTGCCAGGAGAAAAATATAACAAAAAAGAGTATCAAAATCCGTAATAAAGTAAACCCTTGTTAGTCTTTTGGCTCACTAAATAAAAATTCCCTAGACCCTAGCTATATAATATAACTGAAAACAAGACTATTAAAATATGTGGTGTCAGCTTTCAAGTACTGAACACTTCGACTAGTTTTTCAGGCTTTTAAAAATACTGTAAAAAGCAAAGGAAACGAAGCCACAACCCCCCTGTCATCTTTAGTGTTAATGGTATAACCTGGCAAGAAAAGAGAACTCAGTGTAGAGATGCACTATAGGAACTTAAATCTCAAATGTTGTGTTCAGCTGAAAGCCAAGTAAAATGTCCTGCATCCTTCTCTGTAAAAGAATGTGGGTTAAACAATGGTTTGAGGGTTGTTAAAGTAAGTTCCTTTAAAGTGCTGCTGCTCTTTGATTTGTTGCATAGTGCTTCAGGGAAGAGATGGTGCTCAGCGTCTTGCAGGAATATATGAACCTTCTTACAAATGTCACAATCAAGTGTTGGATTTGCAGTTATGGTTAGAAAGCAGTTAAGGCAAGAAATTTGTACCAGAGCTGGATCAAACATGGACATTGGCCGTGCATGGTCATGGAACAGTAGTACAAAATTTGCCCAAATTAATGAGCAGCATTTGATAGGAGCCGTAGAATTCTGCAACAGCACCGATAAATGAGAGGTATATTTAGGATAATAGATTTGGATGGAGTTGTTCAGCGTTCGGCAAAGCCTTGGCAATGAGAAAATTCTGTGTTTGTCATTGATCTTCACAAAATCTTCACAGAAAAAAGTTCTTCACTCTCTGGAAGAGACTGTCAGCAGTAAACAGACAATCAGTCTGGGCAAAGGATAGGGAAAAAACGGTTTGTGAGAGTCGAATATAAATGAAGAACTGACTCAATTTGTGTATTTAAGTCAGAAATTGGTATTGGTAGAAAGGGCTGAGGGTTTTGTTTTTCTTCAAGTCTTAAGCGTCCTTCTAATGCATTTGGATTAGAATTAACAGCATTCCATATCTTTAAGTCTCTGCCCAAAGCTGCCGCCTCATACTCTGGTGATCAGATTGCCAGCAAAGAGATGGGAAGCGGCGAGAACAGAGAAAAGCTGGCTGTGCTGGTTTGAAATGGTTTTTAGGCATTGCAGGGAAAGGATTCGTGTGAAACTGGAGATGCAGGATTATGAATGGCATGGAGCTGAGTATATCCTTTATAAAAGAAGTGTTTATTTTTCTCTATTTTCTCCGCTTCTGGGGGAGATGTTGTTTTCCTGGGGAAGGTGCTAGTATATTTTTATTCTCTTCCACAGCACCTTAGAAAATAAATGTCATATTTATGATTTGTTTCTTACTCTGATATTTCTTGGCCGGAGCCATGTTATTTTTATTGGAAATCCGACCTGGCTGCTGAATTTATTAATCATTTTGACGGTTCTCATTTGTGAAGCTCCTTAAAAGAAAGACTCATTATGAAGATCCTATTTTAATGTATTATCTCTCCTAGACTGATGCAGAAAAACATTCCCAAGTTGAGCGGAATTCCTTATGGTCTGGCGATGAAGTCAAGAAATCAGACGGAGGATCAGATAGCGGCATAAAAATGGAGCCGGGATCTAAATGGAGACGGAATCCCTCTGATGTGTCTGATGAATCCGATAAAAGCACTTCTGGTAGGAAGAACACTGTTATTTCGCAGACGGGTTCCTGGCGACGGGGCATGTCAGCTCAGGTTGGCATTACCACACCAAGGACTAAACCTTCAACCACCTCAGGCACCTTAAAGACACCTGGAACAGGTGAGACAAAGTGTAAGACCTGCGCGGCCAAGAGCGCGTTCAGTAGGAAAACTGTTGAAATGCAGAGGCAGAACTTGAACTTCAAGTAAACCTGTCTTCACTTTTAGATGTTGTTGAGAAGTATGCAGCATCTTGTATCTCCGCATGTCTCTTTCTGCTCATATAAAAATACATATTACACCTTGGAAGTTGTTTTCATAGCAACCCTAATCTTAAGACAAGCTACTTATTGGGCGTAATATTGCCATTTGAAGAGCAAATAATACAATTTTAGCTTCTTAATATGTGCTTAAGTTTAAGAACATACATTGTGTGTGGTTGAGGACATTTTTCTCAGTACTAAACCAGCATGCTGATTTATACTTAAACACGCCGCAGTTCTGAATTTTCCTGTATCTATATTAGTGATCTTAGCAGTTGCAGATGTGTGGATGAAAACTGATTGAATTTGCGTAATGAAATAATATAAGTTAATAACTCTTCTCTTACTTGATCGTGTATGCAAATCGTGCATGAAAAAGTTGAGGTCGGTTACTTACTTTCTTGCCTTTTAGAAAAATTATACTAATGCCCTAACATAGCTCCTTACAGATGATGAAAAGGGGTCAATCTGTGGTAGCTACCAAGGGAAACATTTCTTTTGCTATCTGTCACTATTACATAAGACTTTGTTCTCTGTTTTTCATATTCTCAAGGGCAAACACGCCACATACTTTCTCTGGCAAGTCTGCATGTATAACTCATTAGAGTGGCATTTAAGTTGAGTGCAGACTAGATCATAATTTTTAACCACACTCTTGTGGCTAACACGCTTTTGCTTTTCATGCTGCTTTGAGTTTCATCATTTGCTTGATGTTTTCAAGTCATTAAATATTAGAATTCTTTTTCTATTTTTGTAGGGAAAACTGATGACGCCAAGGTATCAGAAAAGGGTAGACTATCTCCTAAAGCTGGACATGTTAAACGTTCCCCATCAGATGCAGGACGCAGCAGTGGTGATGAATCCAAAAAGCTTCCCACAAGTAACTCTAGAACAACTGCTGCTAATGCTAATACATTTGGATTTAAGAAACAGAGCGGGGCGGCTATAGGCATGACTATAATCACTGCCAGTGGGGCAACGATCACCAGTAGATCAGCTACCCTGGGAAAAATCCCAAAGTCATCTGGACTCATGGGTAGGACCACTGGTCGGAAGACTAGTGTCGATGGCTCTCAGAACCAGGATGATGGCTACTTAGCGCTTAGTGCCCGAACTAATCTTCAGTACCGTAGCTTACCCCGGCCCAGTAAATCCAGTAGCAGAAGTGGAGCTGGGAATAGATCTAGTACAAGTAGCATAGACTCCAACATAAGCAGCAAGTCAGCCGGGTTGCCCGTCCCTAAAATGAGAGAGCCAGCCAAGGTAATGCTTGGAAACTCTCTGCCAGGATTAGTCAATCAGACTGATAAAGAGAAAGGGATTTCGTCTGACAACGAAAGCGTGGCCTCATGTAATTCTGTTAAAGTGAACCCTGCGTCACAGACTGCTTCTAGCGGAGCTCAAAGTACTCACCAGCAAGGAGCCAAGTACCCTGATGTGGCCTCTCCCACTTTGCGCAGGTAGGCAACAAATTCCTTGATTGTGGCATGATGTTAGTTGGAGCTGAATGAGCAGGACTCTTCCAGCCAGGCCTGGCTGTGCTTTGTGGAACGCTTACGATTTAGGGTCCTCCGTCGAGGTCTTTGCATTTAATTTCACATAAACAGATTGGCCAGTGTTGTAAATTCTCAAGTTATTACAAGACAGCAGCAAGCGTTTCACATGTGGGGAAAAAAAAAAAAAAAGGTTTGGTAGAAAATTTGTCAGCCATGATAAGGTTTGTTCGTTACAAAAATCATATGTAAAAGCATATCCATACTGAGGTATCGCAGACTAAGGATCTTCTTACATTAATGTTACGGACAAATTCTTTCACCGAAATATATGTAGCAAACCTGGACGTTCTCCAGTGGTGACTCAAATTACAAGTTGACAACAGCAGATTTTTTTTCAGATTTTTCATTACAACGACAGCACAATTTGATCTAGATTGACATTCCTGACCGCAACAAATACCGCAGTTGTGTGGGTTAGCCCACTGTGTTGTGAGACACGTAACATCACGTTATTCAACTGTGTAGAAGAACCCCAAGTAAAGTTTCTGATTGGGTTGAATTTTGTTACTTTAACAATTTTTTTCAACAAAAAGTATGCCTGACTTCCATTTCTCCCCTTCTAGCCCACATGCAATTTTAACACTAATACTGGGTTGAGCGATGCAGGAATTAATGTGATGCATCAGAATATTGATACCGGTGAAAGGTTCCGTTAATATTATTTTTCATTTTAATTTGGCATTCCGAGTAAGTTGTCTGTTTCAAGCTGCAGTGTTTTCGCATTTCATTTTGTCTCGACACCCATACAATGACGCTGCACCATCCTGCTTCCAGTGATGTGATAAAGCCCCATTCCATCCGAGGCACCACTGCAAGCGTAACTGCTGCGATGGCAGCCTAGGCTAAAGCCATAGTGAGTTAAGACTGGTCTTTTTGGGATGAGTGTTTTTACTGGGAGAGCCTTTGAGAGGACAGTTCGAGATATTCCATTTGTTTTATTGCTTGTTATTATTAGATAAGGCGTATCTTTCAAAACATTTAGTTTTCATCGATGACTGCTTAAAATAGAAAAACTCAAGTAGGCCTTTCATTTCTACAGCATATCCCATGACAAATGCAAATTTTCAGTGCTGCATGCCTCAAGCACATACATATAAGTCCGATTGAATATTTCCTTTAATTACTGGAAAACTGTATTGCTAGCTATGGAATTGAAATATTACATTGGAAATAAGCCTTTTAAAAAAAGACACTGGGAAAATAGCAGGCATATGGGGTTCTTATTACTAGGGATGTTTGAGACTTAATTTAACTATTCCTCTTTTGATTTACTATTTAATTCTTGAATTTTCTCCAGACTGTCTAAATGAATAGTCATGTGTGGAAATGCATTGGAGCTGAATTTGGTATTGTCTGTTTATTACTGATATCTAGAATGTCAATGAAGTGCTTAATTTTCATATTTAGTTCCAAATTGTGCACTTCTTATTTATTACCTATTTGTGGTGTAATTGTTTTATATTGGAGTAAATTGGAATCTATGCTTAAGAAATGATAAAATTTAACCATCAGTTTGCAAACATACTATGAGAGTCATTGCTGTCTCTGTTCTCTCAGTATTCCCTTGCAATAATGCAATGCCAATATGCATTTGGCTTTTTCCTTAAATGAAACTGCCTTGATGTGTTTTGTTGTTAAATTGGTTCAACGATCCACTCCCCTTGGCAGCAAAGGATTTCTGGCCGTGCCACAGTGCATCATGCTTTTAGTTGTCTCAGAGGTGCTGCGAAGCACGCTGAGGAAGACAGGAGAACTTAAAAATCGCTTGCAAAACTCTTGTGTTTGCTTTATTTTTTCCCTTAAAGCTCCGTGGTTTTATTTCTGAGTTGTGGGCCCCTAGGACAGCTGAAGAGGTGTCAGGCTATGGCACAGGAGTATGAATACTGCAAGTTGCTCTAGCTGCTGAAGCCCCTGTATCATGGCAGTACAGTTTGATATTTTTCTTCGTATTTGCTCTAGAAACATTGGCTCAAGTCTGACTTAGACTCCAAATCCCTGCAGGAAGGGGTTTTATCCTTTAAAGCCTTTTGCTTGAGTAAGTTGGAGCGTCCTCAGCAGTGAGGTGCCGTGTTGGGTCGAGGTGAATCAGGTTGACCAGGTCTGTGCTGCGAATGCATCAGGACAGAGTTACTGGAGCAATGTTGGGTATAAGATAGGTGCAAGTGAGCATCTCAGGCAGAGCCAAGTGTTGTTCCAGGGCTTCGTGGCAGGGATACGACGACAGGAATCCAGTGGAGATATCCCAGACGTTGCATGTGTACCTTGAAGCTGCAGAGAGCGCACGTGCGGTAAACCTAGAGTTTGCACATCGATGGACTTCATATGTGTTATGAAGAGACTAGTTATTTTACCTGAGCTGTGCAGACAATTTGTGCAAACTCAGGAGAAGAGAAATTTCCTCTGGAAACGTATCCACTGGCTTTGAAAGATTTCTTTCCTAATACTAATACTGCTGATATGGAAATAGCAAGTTCACATAGAGCAACTGCAGCCATCCTTCTCAAGCGCGGTTTTATATCCCCTCCTTTGCACTGGTTCAGGCCCTCATCTGATCTTTACTCAGCTGGCTCAAGGTGTTGCACCACATCAAATCTAGTTCTCACCCAAAAAGTTAGTTTTCAGCCAGTTTAGCTTCCAAAATGAGACAAGCCTGCGCTCGATACCAGTGAATATTTTTACTGTCACATCCCCCCCGGTGCTGCTTCTGTGCAGAGCGTTCAGTGTATAGGTTTGTATAGAATTTAACTGGACAAAAAGCTTCTGGCCTCTAATGTGCTGTTCTTGACCTTAATCAGTGCACTGTTTCTCTAGTATCCTTTTTCACTGAGGACCAGAACATTGTGTGATGGCATTTTAGTTGTGTTAGTTTAGATGGCATTTAGCTGTGTTTTTGCTTCGTGAAGGTGTTACATGACGATTCAGAGAGGAAAATGGCTAAGGTAGATTTGAAGTTACAGTAATTGTCCTGAACACAAGAGGATTCATAAATCTGTAGTCTGTGTCCAATCTAAGATCATTTTCTTAAATCTGGTTTTCTGAAGCTAAGTGCTCTAGGTATAAATTATCTCTGCATTTGTCATTTAATATTCCATTTTATGTATTTTTTCCTGTTGTCTTTTTTTACAGACTTTTTGGTGGAAAGCCTAGTAAACAAGTTCCCATCACAACAGCGGAAAATATGAAAAATTCCGTTGTCATCTCCAATCCTCATGCTACTATGAACCAACAGGGTAATCTGGATTCGCCCTCTGGCAGCGCTGTGCTGAGCAGTGGGGGCAGCAGCCCCCTGTACGGTAAAAACACAGACCTGAACCAATCCCCACTAGCCTCTAGCCCCAGCTCGGCGCATTCAGCTCCTTCCAACAGTTTAACGTGGGGGACCAACGCGAGCAGCTCGTCTGCCGTTAGCAAGGATGGCATTGGATACCAGTCTGTCAGCAGTCTCCATACCAGCTGTGAATCCATCGATATCTCCCTGAGCAGCGGAGGTGGGCCCAGCCATAACTCCTCCACTGGCCTGATTCCGGCTTCCAAAGATGATTCCTTGACCCCCTTTGTCCGAACCAACAGTGTTAAGACTACGCTGTCTGAAAGGTTAGTCGTTTTTTTTCCTCTTGTTTCTGTAAGCTTGCTTCTGTCTCCGGACAAGGGAGGTCCTGGCACGAGCTGGCACCGCTGCTGCGGTTCGAATGATCATTCTTACAAGATAATATTGGATGATATTGCTAAAACGAACAAAGAAACCATTTTAGGCAAGGAGCCTAGTTCAGAACAAGAGAATATTGTTGTTCACCAGAACATTGGTTCAGGTGAGACTTTTTGTTTGCTAAAGTAGCCAGTGTGATAATTTTTATTTATTTATTTATTATTAGTATTATACCTAATTTTTCAATTTTGCATTGCATATCCACTGTTAGTTGATCCAATTGCAGAATTCAAAAAAGAAAAAAAAAACAAAAAAACCACTCCGTTGTTCCAATTTTAATTTGAGCCTCAACTATTTCTTGTTAAACTCTGTGTTTATAACATTTGATAAAGTGAGAATCTGGCCTGTGGGTGCTTGAGTTTTGTACATGCCTCTTTATGAAAGGAAATTACTGTTGAAAATGATGTTCTGACAGTTTTGTTTTCTCTTTTCTCTCTCTCTCTCTCTCTCTCCTTTTTTTTTTTTTTTTTTTAAATAACAACTCCTTTCTGTTCTCTGCTCTTTTCATTCTAATATTCTTTCTCTTTTTTCTGTCTTACTGGACTGATTCTTTTAGCCCTCTTTCTTCCCCTGCTGCTAGTCCCAAATTCTGCAGAAATACTTTGCCCAGGAGACAGGACAGGTAATGCAGTCTCGGGACAGGAGAACGCACAAAGGCTGTAGGTTTTGTTGCCCATCTCAGTGAAGCAAATTGTTTTGTGAAAGACTGTGCTCAGCTGAGTCCTTTGCTGTGTGTGTTGTTCAGGTGTGAACTGACAGAGACATGCCAGTGAGAGTCCACACAAATCCCTCCTTTATCCACTTAAATCTGGAGAACTGCATATGGCAGAGTTGGCATGGGTTTTTTTCATTGCTGTTGCTACGGGGAGCATTTTTGGATTCGTGGCTTTCTTTGTTCTCTTTTTTTTTTTTTTGCCAAAGGCTCTTGCAAATCTTGCAATTTTTTTTCCTACCAATCTAAACTCTCACTAGCATTTCAGCATTCCTCTGGCATGCTGCTTTCTTTCTGCTGCGTTGCCGGCCTGTCACTTTTGTCATCGAGTCCCAGTGTCATTCAGTGTTGTCAGTCTTTTACTCCAGCTTGGCTCATGAGTGTCTCGCCGAGACTTGTGTATATCCATCCTTGTAAAAATGAATGCAAAAGTTGGAGGAAGGCGGCCTGAATCTAACCATTCCAGCTCGCTTTTGCTCCCTCTTGCAATTTAGCCACTGCTGCGCTGGGCATCAGCGGTAGCTCAGCTCTGAGGGTTGTCACTAAATTAATATTTTAAGCAGGTGCATTTGCCTTTAAAAACAAATTAACAGACTCCGTTCAGTTACAAGTTGATCAACTATAAAATCCCATACTACTAAATATTGGATGCTTGGAAGACTAATAGATGCGTTTTGCTTGGAAAATGGGATTTAAGGAAAAAATGGGAAAGTTAAACAGGCTGTGCTTAGTTCTTTTCCTGTCTTACATTGCAGTTGCATACCAGTAACCTCTCTGTGCTCCCTAAGTGGAGGCTGCTGAAAAAGCAAAAACCCACCAGGAAGGCAATATTGACCTGGAACTTCTCAGCCGTTTTCACAAGTGTTCCACGTCATGCCTGCTGAAATACCTATTTTTAAGCATTCATTTGACACACGGTATTTTTGTTTAAAGAGCCATTTTCGCTGGTTGTGGGTAGGAGAAATAGCAGAACTGCTTTGTGAGCAGGTTGGGTTCATTGGCATGGTCTCATCAGATGCATGATCATGAAAATCACCTGTGGCCGAGGAGGTTGTTGCATGTTCCTTGAGGAAAGGCCTTTTCTCCTCTGGAAAGGGGACGTGGATGTTTATGCTTCAGCCTGCTCTTATTGCTTCCCTTTTGCCCTTCTCTGAAGTTCTTCTCTTTTAACTTTTCTGCAGCGACCCACACCTTGATAGGAATACTTTGCCTAAGAAGGGACTCAGGTATCGGTGTTTCCACGCAGTATAACAGCTTTTGTTGTGGCTTTGGAGTTTGCTTTGTGTTTCTGTCCTGGCTGTTGGTGATAGCAAGAGGTGGAAAAAAAGTCTGTTTCTTTGTTTCCTCCTTTCTTTCTTTCCTTCTTTCTTTCTCTTCCTTTCTGTAATCCTCAAGGCCATTTACCGCTGTGCTTTTTTTTCCATCCAGTGGCTTGTCGGCTTGAGCAAGAACTGTGGCTTTTGCTGGCTGCTTTGCTGAAAAGCATCTCATAATCTGTCCCCGGGCTTGAGTTGGAGCAATAGATTTGCAGCTTTTCTGGCTCTTGTTGAAAGGACGTGAAATCATTTTCACAATGCAGCCCCAGGAATCTTGATGTTGATATAAGGAAAGATTTGCAATGTCGTGCTGAACCTTTCACGATGAGATTGGATACACTGGGGTTAAAATGATATTTGCTCCAGAATATGTGTATGTAGGTCCCTAGAGATATTTTTTAGCCTTTCAAGAAGAAAATAAACAAACAAACAAAAGAATCCCCAACGTGACGGAAATCTGGCAAATGTCTAATTTTGTGTTTGTGGAAGGTTGTGATTTTTAGAACATTAAAAAGTTGCACTGAAAAGGATTTGTCCATTGATACAAGCAATCCAACAAGATTACAAACATCGGGCCTATTAGTTAAATGCTTTAAATGTTACCAAAATTACAAAAAATGTCCCAGACAACTTAGAAAATTGCAACTTCAGAATTGCTATGTGCTGCTTTTAGGATCACTGAGCTGAAGCCTTGAAATTACAGCTGCAATTTATTCTGTGCTATACATGTTACTCCTCACAGCAGCTTTATCACATGAAGCTGAGTGCTAAAAGCATTTCTTAAAGTGGAATTTTTGTTTTAAGATGCTTCTGTGGTTGTCAAGTGTGTCTCTAATAAACCAAGACTCTCTTTTAAGACTGAAACATTTGAGTGCTGAAGAGGTAGGTATGAATGCTGGAAAGAAAATCCTTAGTGTGTTAAAGCAAAATCACTGTTTATAGCCCCTTTCTTCATAAAACTGATATATATGTACAAAGCTTGAGGGATGAAGATGGGCTTCAGGCAGAGCCTGTTGCTGAGTTGTGAGACATAAGAGTGATTTTTCTTATTTTTTTAAGTAGCTTGAGTTTTTGCAGTGTTTGATCATTGTAGCACTCACCTTTGTTTAAAGTAGTCTTAATAAATTGTATCTTTCTATATAGTATCCGATCAAATGGAATCTGATTAATGAAATAGATAATATCAACTGCCTGGATTTTAAATAATAGGCTCCAGTTGTTCAAGTTGTGGAAGGAGAGCTTGGTAACCCATAAATACGTCTCAAAACCAGCTGGCCCGGTGTGACACAGATGCTGCAACCCTGTTAGCAGACCGGTGAACACGTTCTCATCATCTCACTATTTTGAAGCAAACACTTGAGCTCCTTCTGTTGCTCCCCATATCCTACCATGTAACTCCTGTGCTAACCTACTTGCACAAAATACTTAGATACAAAAAATCGTGATTAAAATTCTGGCTGTGCTGCGGTTGTTGTTTTGCCATTGGTGTCAGCATAGTTAGGATTTCCACTGTTTCCTTCACCTACAGAAAAGCATAAGCAGAGGCCCCTTTCTTATGATCTAATATTGAGATTATAATCCTGGGATTAGTCTTGAACTAAGTGGGATATACTTCCGATATACTATACTTTTATATTAAAGTCT
The DNA here is from genome assembly GCA_013398735.1 of Nothocercus julius. Lineage (NCBI taxonomy): Eukaryota > Metazoa > Chordata > Aves > Tinamiformes > Tinamidae > Nothocercus > Nothocercus julius. The sequence continues at coordinate 278,020 of VZSV01000266.1, read as the reverse complement.
CCGTAATATGAGTTATTGTGGCACAACTTGTTGAATCTGAAAATGGCTTAATTGACTTGAGTTTAATTTTAATATGTCAAAAGGCCAGCTGAGCTTTGAGAAGGACCAAGATACTAAAATAATGATACAGTTTTGGCATAACCTAAGGAAAGGATTTCCAAACCGTCACTTCATTTTTCAGTTGCACATACGTATATACACACATACTGCACTTTCACACTACTATATTGCACTACTCCTGTCTGTAACTTTTTGTTTCCTACTAGTTTATTTACTGCTGAAATCACAGGACAGGAGTTATTTTTTCCAAACCCAGAGAAAATAACTTTGGCTTGGGAAAAGCTCCTTTATTCAGAAATGTATTGTTTGTATCATCTTAATCCTTAAATTTTATATGTGAGTTTTTCTGTCTTCTCCTTCTTTTCCTCTCCCTAAGCCTTGTGTCTTTTTTTGTTTTGTCCTATTTTTTTAATAAATGCCAAAATTCATTTTGAAAAAAAAAAAATGATTTTGCAGGTATACTCCTTCATCCCAGCTTCGTAATCAGGATGATGCAAAAGAATGGTTACGGTCGCATTCGGCAGGAGGCCTTCAGGATACTGCTGGCAATTCCCCATTTTCATCTGGATCCAGCATAACCTCACCCTCTGGAACTAGATTTAACTTCTCGCAGCTTGGTGAATACTTATCTCTTTAGATAATCACAGCAATAGGTCGTGCCTTGCAAGCAGTGTGTTACCCAATATGAGACTCTCTCAGTAGCTCCAAGTACCACCTTGAACCTCAGCAAATACTTTTCTTTGAAACGAGTGCGACTAATCAGCACTGTTATCTCCGGTGCCCAAAGGTCACATTCTTGCAGTAGCTCTTTTCTATGAGTAATCACATGCTGTTATATAAAATGTGAGCTATTCAGCAGAGCTGTTTGTTAATATCACACGTTGCTATATTTAAAGGAATTAAAATGCTGCCTTGCCTACCTGCTTAGTAATACTGCCTTAAAATTCAAGCGTATTTCATAGTGTATGTGCCAGATTAATCATTCTAAGATATTCTAATCTTTATATATATTTTTCAGTTTGCTTGTTCAAAAATCAGACAAAGCTCTATCTGAAATAATGATACAAAAATCAGGGGAATTTTAGGCTAGAAATGACATTTTTTTCACTTAATACATTGGTAAAAGTAAAGAATTGTTTAAATGTATGCTTTCATTTTGAAAGAGGTGGAAGTCTCATTTTTCATTGATCAGTAATTTCACATTCAAGCTGAAACACTCAAAACATTTTGTGTAAGGGATAAGTATTCTAATATGAAATGTGCAATAATTTCTTTGCAAGGGGAAGGTCTGCTTAGGTACTGAGTCTTGTAGACTCTGAGGTCCGTCTGTAATTTCATGGCTCCTTTTTTATTTGTAAGTTAAGCAGTCAGTGAGTAACCTCATAAAAAGATCCAGTTATCAAAAATATGTGCATGTCTCTGGTATGGCAGTTCAGTATTATTTTGGTGTCTTGCAACGTGCTTAGATATGAAGATATATACACACTTGCAATGTATGTAACAACGTACATTGTCTTTAGGGGACATCTATAAATCGTGTTGAGCCATTTTCTTCAGAAAATGTTCTCTTCATTTTTTTTCAGAAAAAAAAATATATATTATGCTAAATAGTTAAGCCTATATTTGTGAACTTGGTATGAATTTGCAACAACCCACATGGTCACCTATTTCTCGTGCAGTTTTGAGTTGCAGCAGTGGCATTTCAGAGCCTCTCTGTGAGTGTGCTGAAAATATAAAGATTAAATAAACAGCTTTAAATATACCAACACTTAGCAAAATTTCAGCTGAATATACAGACGGTGTCACTACATTGCCAACAGCTAACAAACTGTCAAGCTCATGAAAGTGCTTTGGTAGTCAGACAAAAAGTTATAGTTGTATTAGGCTCAGAAGGTTAACTCTTTATGGGGAATATTGAAGATCAGTGACATTAGTATGTTTTAAAAGCTATTTGGCCTCAAGCAAAGTAACAGAAAAAAAGAAAGATAATTTAACTCTATTCTCCATAAAAGAATTTGGAGATATTGGAGTCAAGAGTTGCCACTTTAATAGCCAATGTTGATATGAAAGTTGGGCAGAGGACCTTTAGAAAGAATTACTGTATTTTCTACATAAAAAGAAGTAAATCTTCAAAGAACAAATTAATCAGTGACTCATCACATGTCTAGAGAAGGCAAGTTCGGATTGGGAGGCAAAATTCTGAATTTTCAGCAGAATTCTCTATGGAGTTGATGGAGTGTTTAGAAGCAGGCAAGACCAATATAAAGAAAAGGGAACCTGTCAGGTAAACAGCAATTTTTCAACAAATCACTTGTTTCCATAAATGCAGTTCTTGGAAAACACTGGATGTAATTTAACACAAAAGTTTTTTTAAAGAGTATGGCACTGGAGTTGAAGTTTATTGAGTGGGAAAGTATTGGCTGTTAAGGCAAAATTAATATTTGCAGCATGTCTTTTAACCTGAGAACTCCTGATACCTCTCAGAACTTTGTTAGAAAATTCTGAAATATTCTTCTGAAATATAAAACTACTAGAAAACTAAACGTGAAATTTGTGACATGAGTACACATAAAATGTCACTTTCCTGGAATGTGAAAACTTTAAAGCGGATATTTCACGGGGCTTGGTCTATGTAGGCAAAAGATTAAATTCCTTTAGGCATTGACTCTTTTTGAGGAAGAACTGTTGCAAATGAAATGAGGATTAATTAGCTTATGCCTACAAGGTGTTATTGAGTTCATTGAGCTTGTCTGTAGAGGCACAGGCTTACCACTCAGTATTTAAACTGACCTTATTTACTTGTGTTTTCATATTCATTAGCTTGATTTACATACCTCTTACATGAGCCCATTAAATTTAGAAATAAAATGAAGTCTGAATGGGAAAATAGCGAAAATTTGTGGAATAAAAAGTCTTTTTTGGTAGTGGGACAAAAACCAGGCATGAGAATTTGTGGTCTCACGATTTGTTTCTTCTTTACGTTGCAGCAAGTCCAACTACAGCCGCCCAGATGAGCTTGTCAAACCCAACCATGCTGCGGACTCACAGCCTTTCCAATGCCGACGGTCCGTACGACCCGTACAGCGACACCCGCTTCAGGAACAGTTCCATGTCCCTGGATGAGAAAAGCAGGACAATGAGCCGCTCCGGCTCGTTCCGTGATGGCTTTGAAGAAGGTTAGTCGTGTCTGTAGAAGTACTTAGAATGATCAATTAAATCAGGTGCTAATTTACTGCTCTTTAATTCACTATAGGAGTCATTTTAGAGTGTGTAGTTTTCTCGGTGTTACATAAACCTGTAGCCGTAGTCATTTTCATTCTAATGATGTTTGGTGTGTTCAAGCATCTTTCTGCACGGGCTGAAGCAGGTGTTTAAGTAGAGTTTTAGTGTTTAGCAAGTGTTTAATTTAGTTTGATTGCTACTTAGCTAGCAACCTTACAGGTGTAGCAGGAGTGTCCAACCCGCCTGGGCTAAGAGTGCATGTTAAAATCCCATATGGTTGCATGGTTACATATGGTTATGACATTAGCTCTGTCATTAGGTGATGGCATTGAATCTTCATGTTGGCAAAGATGGGGATCTGGCTGGATCTCAGGTACTTTATCAGTGTGGGTCACTCAGTTTTCTGCTGAGCAAAAGCCCGTGTGAGTTGGGGAACCCACTGTGTTGGATGCAGCTTCATGAAGATTCCAGGCTAGTTTATAGAATTCAGCCGGTCTAACTCTGTTAGATTTAATTGTATTTTAGAGGCTCGCAGCTGAAGATCTTCATTAGGGGTTGAAAACCCTGCAGGGCTGAAAACTCTGTCCTTGCAGGGACTGACCCCTTTTTGTGCCATGCTCACAGAAAGCTGGATCATCACAAATAGTCAAAGATTGACTGAGGAGCTCAGTTTAATGCCACTGTGATGAGTAGTCCCGCTGTTACTAAAGGGTCCTTTAATATAATCAAAGCATGAGTTTAAATCACTTTGTTATTACATTTAGATGATTTCAAAGAGCTACCATAGCAAAACTTCAACTGTTACCCAAGACATCCTCAAAAAAAAAATTGTTGTCTTGTTATTTTGTTCTTTGAAACATGCATAATATTGCCGCTAAAACATTTTGGATTATGGGAGGGTAGACTATATTTTAGTATTCAAAAATTTTTGTACAGGAGAGAGACCAGTTCAGAAGACATTTTTTTGTTTTGCTTTGTTACTCATTCGAGAGAGGGATCATTCTAAAAAATGAAAGAGAAAGGAAAGAGTTTTCCAGACCAAATGTTCTACAAAGCATCGCTCATTCATCTTTTTAAACCAAAAAGTTAAATCTTACAAGCACCCTACCAAGTCATGAACCTGAAGCCAGTGGAAAAATACTGCCTTTATAGGAGGAAGGAATTTGACCCTGTAGTGAACGTGCTGATGCAGTAGTCCAATTCAGATGTGCCTAAATTTTTGGCACCTAAAAGAATAATAATATTTTATCAGATGGGCTGAGAGCTTTTGTGCAGTCTCTATTTTCACCTGCAGATTAAAGACCTTCCATCACTGCTGTAGCCTTGCTGAGAGCAGCAGCAGCAGCCCTGTAGCTCCTGCTTGCTGCGGTTGATCAACAGCTGCCAAGTGAGCTCGTGGTGCTGAATAGGATGGGAAGTTCTCCTGTGCTCTCAAACCTGTGAACCTTTTTCACTTTCACAAAGAGCTTCCTGCGAGAACGGATAAAAAAGATTGTAGAAATTCAGTTTGTGGTTGATGGCTCAATTCATTGTACAGGGATATATATGTATAGGGGTGAAAACAATCAGCCAGTGTCAATGGAGTCTAAATCGCTGTCTTAAATAATGCTTAGCAACTTCCCTCTGAATTTTTCTTGGCGCGTAGGATTACAAGATACTTGATTCCCATTAACTTCAGCAGGGCAGGATTTTATTTGTAAAAGCCTTTATGTGTTTGCTTTTGTCTCCATGATGTACTGTCATATTTTCTTATAAGGTGGCCTTTAGATGGAAAGTGTTCTGATTCTGATTTTGTTTTTTTGCTGCAAAGTGTTTCAGGACTGGAGAGATGCCTGCAAAAGCAACCTCCAGAGTATGAAGAGCTCCAGGGAAAAAGCATGACCTAATACTTAACTATTCTCTTTGCTACCCTCCCTGCTTCCAGGGGAGAAAGTCTTCCCCAAGAGCAATGCTGCTACTGCCTCCACCCTGATACTTAAACTTTCTTGAGAAAGGGGAATGAAATAAATTATTTTGAAGATTAAATTGATATTTTTCGTTCCCTTCCATGTTACTGAGCAAGATGTCTGTCTGGGTTTTTTTTTTAACTACTGTTTGGACAACCGCTCAGGGTTACACTGTTTTTTCCTAGCATTAAAATAATACATGGTTGCCTGCACAGTTATAGTGCGTTAAAATAAGAGCTTCAAAACAATTTGGGTTTGTAGTCTGCGTGCAGATGCATGTTAGCTGCAGAACACAGGAATCACATCAAGAGCATAACTGCCTTCAGGCTCCTAATTAAATAGCCTTACAGTAGCCATCTGCAGATACTTTAAAAAGAAATTGCACAAAAATATTAACTCCTTGGTTGTCCTTGAATCTAGAAGTCTCAAGTTATGTACAACATCAAATGATGCAGTAGTGGTGTTTTACTAGGCAGCCCTCTGGTTCCCAAGCAGAGTTGCATATTCTTTCCCCCTTTCGATTAGTTTATTCTAAGGATAAAATAGAGGTGCAAAGAAAAGTGGCAAGGAGGCCTTAAGAGCAGAACACCTATAATATGAAGAGAGTTTGACTAGATTAGGAAACTTTAGCTTAGAAAAATGACAGATGAAGGAGGTCATAATACATAATTTAGTGCATCCCAAGAGGACTGTTATTCATGACGCTGTCTATCACAAACATGAGGAGACACTCAAGGAACTGATGTGGCTGTAGGTCTAAAAAAACTGCAAAGAAGTACTGCTGTTTAGCTGAAGAAGTCCTTTTGGTTTGCAGTCAGAAAGTTTCAGTGGACTCAAAAGTTACTGCAAATTAATGGCAGGTAGGGCACGGTGGCTATGGAAATATTAGTCTGAGTGTAATTTCCATCTCGGGAATTTCCATCTCTGTTGATTCCCAGAAGATGCCGAGATGTACCTGGGGGAAAATCCTTGAGTATCTGCCTTGTGCTTGCAGCCCTTTCCCTGAGCATTTGCTGCAGCTCTGCAAGAGATGGAGCCGGCGACTGGGCAGATCTTAGGTCTGACTCGTCCTGGTTATTTTTATGTTCTATTTGCAATCCTTAACATCTAACTAAAAGCATTATTTTAATTGAAAATATTACCAAACCAGAAAAGCTGATGGGTGTGACTTTCTTTATTGTGGGTTTTTTAAATGGTCTTAAATTCTTCCAGAAGCCAACTTAGACTCTGTTTACTTCTCTTTCCAGCCTTGCCTTAGGATATAATGTCAATGGGAAAGCAGAACCCGTTTATTATGAATGTAGGAGAATTTCAGTAGGTAATCAGAGCAAAATAGCAGCTTTTCTAAACTTTTTTTTTGGCTGCAGTGTTTAGGTGGGAGTAAAAGAGATTAACATGATTTTGTATGATTTGTATGAAATTCGTCTACTAGGAATGAAAGCTACGGTAGAAGTATTTTGTTTCTAAAAATAAAAAGGAAAGGTAATTTTGCATGTTTCATTAACGGAAATAATAGCTTCAGGTGGTTGTTTTTTTAACAACATAATCAAAAAGAAAATGATGTGATGTTATATGTAAATCCTAACATTGGGGTGATGGTAATAACCTGAAGAATCAATGTATATGTATGCCTTTTGCTGAATGTATATTTAAATGCAAAAACTGTTTGAACTTGATTCCTCTCCAGAAAAGCTTTTGTAGCAGTGTTCTCACTCAGATCAGTTTTGTAGAAGAAAAAGAACTTTGTCTTGCTAATGAAATGTTGTTACTTTAAAAAAGGTCAAAGCTGCTCGGAGGGGAAACATTCAGAGCATTGAAGCTGCTGCAGCCCCTGTAGTTAGCATGAAGGTACCTTTGCTTCCAGAGGGAGCCCCAAATCTAGAGCCCCAAAATTAGGCATTTGACTTGTGTGCTCAGAGTCTTCTTCCTGAGTGCCTGATTAGATCGTGGAGCTGGTTGGGCTCCCTAGAAAGAAAACAAACAATAAGCCCCTGGAAATCTGATCTAAATCTACAGAAGAAGTAGGTGTGCATTGTTAGCTGGCCATATTTTCTTCAAATTGAGCACTATTAGGACAATAAGGTAATTAAGCTTATGATAGATGATGAAAATATTTCCTCTATAGGCTGATAGTTGGTGATGGATGATCTGTTCATGATTCCACTCTGTACCTATTGTATTTATATTTGGTTTATTTCTCTCCATTAGTGCATGGTTCTTCTCTGTCTTTGGTGTCCAGCACATCTTCAATTTATTCCACGGTGAGTATAATGAAATGAACTATCTGGGTTTATTTATCAGATTATTGAATTGACTGGTCTTAATGCGCGTGTTACTTTTGTCCTCCAAGAGGGAGAAAAACACGCTTTTCATTTGATCATGTTCTGTATACTAGCTCTTAGAGAAATATTTATCATCTTTAAAAAGTTCTGGATATTTAGCCACATCTGCATGAGACGGCAATTTGTTTTTTGAATCAGCATTTTACTCTGTGTTTTGCTGCAAAGGACCTTAGTGGATCTGAAGGGATTGGGCCTTCCAATTTGCTGAATAAAGTAGTTCTAGACATATATTAATAAATTGCTTAGTTTAAATAGCTTTTTTAATAACATAGTTCTTAAGAATTGTAAAGAAACGATTACTGTTCACTATAGCAGTAATATTTTCTCCAAAAGTATGTATTCGTTTAGGCTACCTGATCCTGAGATAAGGTTTACTGGAGTTCAGAAATAGAATTTTTTAAATTGCATTGCATTTGCTTATTTTCTTTCAACAGTCTCATGAAGGATTTTCCATTTAGAAAGTGTGATGCAGAAGACTCATTAAATGAAGCATATACTTACGCTGCACTGGGGAGATGAGACTGTGATACATACACCGTACCTTGTGTAGCTTTTACCTAGCTAGACAGGGTGTAACTGCAGTGACCTGGGGCCAGAGCGGATCCCAGTGCACACAAGGCTGTACAGAAGTATTCAGCAGCTGATGTTTAAACCCTGTGGTTTCATGCTCTTGGTATCCAAACTAGCTCAATTAAAGCTGGATTGTGTCTTTCTGGCAAGCTACAATCACAATTTTGGGGTGTTCTTCGAGCAAACCTCTTTTTTGAAAGCAAACAGTGTGTAATAATTAACAGCTGAAATACGTGTTAATTGAAGAGAGCCTTTAATTTCAAATTGTTATGCAAGTATGATGCAACCGCAGGCTCACCGCGCAGCCACAGCTAGAAGAAGCGTGCGTGCTCCACGAGCACGTTGAAGGGCTTGTTCTTGGGAGAACGTGCATACCTGCTGAGGAAGAAAGGCCCGTCAGGCCAACACAGGGTGTTATTTCACATGCTCACTTAATTATAGCCAGGCTCTACACATAACACAGCCTTAAGACCATGATAATAAGTGCTGGGAAATACTGCCTTCCATTAACCTTGCCACAAGCAAGGTCTCTGTGAAGCCCAGACCGGTAACGGCTTGGAAGGATGGCAGACAAACCTTTCCCCTGGGATTTCCTTACAACCACAAAAGCCGTGAGGAGCAGTCTGCAGTTCCTGCCCAGTGTTCTTGCACTAATAGCGTGATGTGATGGGTGTAATTTTCATGGTGGCTGGCACTGGACACGTTTAGATAAGGGTAGGGGAGCGTGTCGCTTCCCGCTGTACAATTGTGCTTCGCTGATCGCTGTGGTTAGAGCCAGGGCTGCATACAGGAAATCTGGCATGCTGGTTATGAGCTGTTGTGCTGTCCTCATGTATTTTCCTGTTTTTACTTTATAGCCTGAAGAGAAGTGCCAGTCAGAGGTAAGAGCACACTTGGTTATCACACGCATAAATATTCTGTCAAGACACTTTGCCTGTTGTGTCTTGATATTTTAATTCTCCATATTAAGGTGCAGTAAAGTTATCTTTTACGATATATAGATTCGCAAGCTACGAAGAGAGTTGGATGCATCCCAAGAAAAAGTGTCTGCTCTGACAACCCAGTTGACTGCCAATGTGAGTACAATTCAGAGAACAAACACTTACAGGGAATGCTTTCGTTGCACCAGTTACAACCCATTTTTTCCTAAGTGACAAAAAAAAGATTTCAGATGTATAACATTTTTTTCATATTGCCTCTATGTCTAAAAATAAAACTACATGCATTTGGGACCTTTCCAAAATTAATCTACTCTGCCCTGACTTATGCATTTATTTACATACTGAAGTGTAATATTTACTTGGCTTTATACATAGGTAAGCCATCTTTACATCTTGAAAGAACCATGCACAAAGTACACTGAGAACTCCTTTGCAGTTATGTTTGAAGAATGAACGTATCTAATTTTTGCCAGCATAGTCAATACTCTTGCTTGTTTCCTATGAGCAATTTGAATTTGATAAGGAAGTAACTTAGGATACTAAATTTTTCAGGTGACACTTGGAGAAAAAGATCTTTGAAACTAGGAGGAGTTGAGGCAACCCTATGTATGAACCTGAGCGAGTTTATTTTTATTTTCTGTGCTGGAATCACCAATAGCAGATACCTGAAAAACAGAAACTTGCTAGAAAAATATGCAATTCTAGAATAAATAAGCTGCACTTGCATAGTCATCAGATCAGATCACACTTGTGTCTTAAGCTTATGGGAAAGGATAAACAGGAGAACCCATGCTTACTGGAGAGGCCATTCCTGTCCCTCCGCTCTTGGAATAGGTGGAATACTAAACTTGGCACAGTAAAGGACAGCTTTTATCTGACTCCTGTAATGTTCCACTGTAAAAATCCACTGTAATGTTTGCTGCAGGCATCACAGTGCTTCATCCAGCTTGCACGGTACAAAAGGAAAACCAGCACCACAGTAAATGTAGAAGCCAAACAAAAGTGTTATGGCTGCCTGTAATTGTTGAATCTTTTTTGAAGAGGAGGAAAAAAAAAATCGATGAAAAATTAAATTCTTATGTTTGCAGTCTTTGCAGTTTGCAGGGTTTTTTTCTTTTTAAAGAAAATTAACATCATGTATGACTTTGCTAACGTTTCATTTTTGTTTCACTTTTCTCCTCGTTCACTTTCAAAAAATGCATTTTTTTTTCATTCTAACTAACTTTCACTAAAATTTGCATTCACTCTATTTAAACTGTTTAGATCTGAGCCTGCCACTCATTTGCCTGTGAATTAAGTCCAGCTTGTGGCAGAGATGTCTCTAAAACTGTCCTGCTGACTGTCCTGTTTCAGTCTCATTCTGGGACAGCAGTTTTTCTTTAAAGAATTTTCTTTAAAGAACTTTTTTTTTTTCCGTATAAAAGGCCAGGTCTGTATCCAAGAAACTTTAGGCAGATCAATTCTATTTGTAAAGACGATGCTTTATACACTACTTTTACAGGAGATTTAATTTTAATGCTTTTAATGTAAGCGGTTTGAATTTCTATCATTATCTGATGTATCAAATCTTTTGTCAGTTATCCTCTATACACACCGTAGCTTTGATGTTATTCTGAGTACGTCTGGGGCAAGAATTTGTGAAAATAGTTCCTTCAAACTAGAAAGTAAAATTAACTATTTTCTATAGCCCACAATGTTTCCCCCCCCCCTTTTTTTTTTTTAACTTCTGCAAAGATATTTCCTGCCCCTCCGACAGAAACTTTGCAGTCTGTTCTTTAAATAAATATTTACATTTTCGAACACATGTAGTGGGGATTTAACCTATTTTTTTGCTATTTTTCTCACAGTCTCAGCTCTGCTTGTTTTCACAGGGGCTGGTGGGAACAGGAGATGCATGTCCCTGTGTTATTGTACTGCTCCTGTTTGTTTTCACTGGGAATGTGAGAACAGTTATTTAGGATAAGTCATCTGTGTGCTGATGGCGAATAAGTCTGGAATGGCTCCGTGAAAGGTTGTGCCGTTCTGCATAAACCCAGGTTGAGAGAACATCCCTTTCTTCCTGGAGAGTTTTTGCACAATGTTATTTGTGCATGTGTTTCTTTTTTTATGGAAAAATAAAATACTACTAGTTGATAAAGTTATTGTAGGTCATCCCGTGTAATCCAGCAAAACTGCAGTTGAGTTATGCCTGTGTTATTGATTCACATGCAAGCTGACCTTGATATTACTAACTTTGCTGACGTCTTATCTGCTGTCCGGTAGAGAGAGAGGATGATTGACTAACTTGGGTTGGATAAGGGTAACTAAGCATAACTCCTGATATTAATTACTCAGAAGACTAGGAATTTTAGAAAAGATTCTGTGTTTTCTGGTAAATATACAACTTTAAAATCTAAAAATATTAATTGTCATGTAGCGATTTTAAGATTGTATGTATTTAGGATCGTAGCTTAATAACTGTGGGGGGAAAAGAGCCTGCTTATGGATTTATTAGTCTGTTAGTCCATAAGCAGTATAATAGCTATTGCTAGTCTGCATTTCTTTTAATGCAAACTTAATGCATCAATATGTCATAACATTTTAATGACTTTGTTTAAAAATGCTTGCAAAAAACACTTTTTAAAAAACTCTTCTGAATAACAATTCTTCAAACATTTTTATGAACTTTTAAACCTAATTGTAGTTCCAGAAAACCACAGTTTTCTATGTGGTCTCTAGCATTTGTCAATTAAAAAGAATAATTTTCCTATGCCTGCAGAAGCATTTAATTCTCTCTGTTTTCTTCACATACTGAATCACTGCTTATGAGAAAAGATGGTGCATTTTCAAGTCTTCTCTGTGCGTCTAAAATGAACACTTAAACTGCCTTCTAGTATCTTCAAATTGAAACACTTACATGCTTATAGTATACTTTACACATTTTTACTTGATTTCACTTCTGATATATGAGTTTTCAATTGTTTTTAATGACAATACTGTGTTAAGGAACAAAGCTACTGCTCCTTTCTTTACTTGACACAAAGCACTTAAATAGTGTTACAGAAATGTCCTTGGAATAGCAGTTTCTCATATCAACTTTTTTTGAGTTCTCCTCATCTAGTTTAGTACAGGTTATGGAAATCTTTACTTCCAAAAATCAATAGTATCATGAGGGGATCTTAAATTCCATAAAGCAGACTTGTGCTCTTGCACATGTTTGTTTTCCTTTTCACTTTATACTAGGTTTCTTCCTTTCTACTTTATTTTAATTTTCAGGGCATCCACCTTAAACTTATGAGTACTGCCTTTTTTTTTTTTTTTTTTAATTACTCTTTGGAAGAGCTTTAAAATTTTGCCAAAAGCTTTGCGGCAAGAGTTACCTTAACTGTGTGAGCAGATGCTTGAAGACTATCATGAAGCAACTCCACAGATGCTAATAAAGGTCCATATAAAAAGTCAGAGATGAAGTCTCCATTCAAAAACTTAATAGCAGGAGATGTTTGGGCATGGTTTATTTTGTCTCTCTCTCCTTCCTGCTTTTCATGACAGATCTGTTCTCCAAAGTGCTTCCCGGCAGCTGCTGCTCAGCAGGGCATGGTTTATAGCCCAAAGTCCTTGGTCTCAGTTTTCTGCTAACAGTCACTTGACATGGGCAGGCTGTCGCCTTGGAATGTTTTGCAGTGGATCTGTTACCTTCGGCACTTCTAATTTTCCACAATTAAATTCCTCTCAGTAATTTCTTTATAAACATTTTTGCTGAGCTCATATGGCCTTTCCTAATCTCCTATTTTCCCCATATGATTTATACAGGAAAACAAGCAAAATAACAAAACAAAAAGCACACGCTAAGTAGAACACTTAAATACCTGCATAAATGTTCTTGTTTGTGGGGGAGAGCAAAATATCCGCTCTTTGGTGTCGTTTGCTTTTCAGGCTCACCTGGTGGCAGCCTTTGAGCAGAGCCTGGGCAACATGACCATCCGGCTGCAGAGCCTGACGATGACAGCTGAGCAAAAGGCAAGTCGGAGAAGTATTTGTGCCAGCTATAGTTACAACTACATCTGTCCCGGATGGGCAGGGCCAAGGTGACTTTTAAGGTCTGTCACAGCTGCACTGCTCTTGACAGGTTTAGAGGGAAGCTGAACTTCTCAGTTGCAAAATGTGCATATGATTTAAACCAAATTATTAGTGAAGATCTTAAGGCGAGGGGAAGGGCTCTGGTAGTACTGAAGTCTGAAGTTGTCTTCACAGCTTTGTTGCTCTTGGTCTTCAGTAGCAGTGGAGAAAAATCACGTACACCATTTGCCTTAGTTCTCTAAGCTATAGTGAAGTAATAAAACTTACCAATAACTTGGTAGAAAATATTTGTTTGCTTCACTGGTATGTTACGACAGCTAAATGGGGTATTCCTACGAATAGCTGCTTTGGATGTTAGCCTTCAGCATTGCATCCTTTTATGACATTTTTCTTCCCAAAGCATCTACATTTTTGCATGTCCGAAAGAAATAATATGACAGATCATTGCAAGATCAATAACACTAGATTTTTAAAGTCTATATCTGAATATACATTATTTCTGTATTAAAGAACATGTATGTTTTTACAATTGAGTATTGCGGTACCCAAGTTATTTTGTAGACTGTGAGGATGTGCTTCTCCAGGTAGGTCAAATCTCATTTTCATCTCTTTTTACATGTGTATTCCATAAATGCTCTACCTTCAGCTCAAAAGGTAGTACCTTGGGAGTCATTAGATACCATCCACGTTATCAGATGTATCACCAGTTTTGTTTTGTATTCAAGGATTCAGAACTGAATGAGTTAAGGAAGACTATCGAACTCCTGAAGAAGCAAAATGCTGCTGCCCAGGCTGCCATTAATGGAGTCATCAACACCCCTGAGCTCAACTGCAAAGGTGAGGAGCAAGTGCTGCATTTAGCAGCTTTGTAGTACTCATGAGACAGGAGTCCTCCTGGTAGTATCTGGCGCAACTGGACTTGTCAGAGGTCTATTTTGTCTCGTGCTCTGATTACTTTTTTTTTTTTTTGGTATAACGTGTTTTTTTTGATGGGTATCTATGCAAATAGTATGACATGGAAGAAAATGAATGTGCTAAATGATTGAGAAAACATTTTAACAACACATTTCTGTGTGATCTCTCAGAATTTACTGGCAACGTTTAGTAATTCACCCCTCTGGATACTGACATGAGATGAGAGCAAAGAAAGCCCTTCTCTAGGCTATGGCAAGCTGTGTAATGGCCTTTTCTTCAGCATTTTCTATAATTTCCTGAATATAATTTTCCTAATTTTGACTGAATGCAGTCTTCTAATGTCTCATTTCTGTTACTCCCAGTGATTGACACGGGTGCAAAGGTTGGAAGGATCTGTGCCTTAAAATTTTAATCTCTTCATGAGAAACAAGGCCCAGGCAGCACTGCTTTGAACTGTGCCGGTGCGAGTGTTTGCAAGTGTCTCTATTTTCCCAAATATTTATTTGGAATTGAACGATGAGCACAGATTACCAAGTTTATTTTAAATAACTTGGCCACTGAAACTCCTGCTTATTCAGGTACTGGAGCTGCTCAGCCAACAGACCTGCGGATCCGAAGGCAACACTCCTCGGACAGCGTCTCCAGTATCAACAGTGCTACCAGCCACTCCAGTGTGGGAAGCAACATAGAAAGTGACTCAAAGAAAAAGAAGAGGAAGAACTGGGTGAGTGTATTTTAACTGATTGCGTGAGGTTTATATAAAATTGTCAGAACATGCACAGTGCAATCCAGGCGTTCAACTCCTCCTCCCTCCATTTCGTGCAGCAGGTCAGCACAAGGACTACGTGCTGTTTAAATCCTGTGTAAACTCCCTTTTGGAGATCTAATTGAGTCATAAGTGATGTATATGCTTGTGTTGACTATGCGTAGGAATGAATTTTACCATAGCAGCCCAAAAGAGCTAGTCTTAAAGCAGAAATAACTATCAAAGATCAGTTTTGGCTAAAAGATATACAAAGTCCAGCCCCTCAGGGAAAACTCCACATCTGTCATTAAAGTAAAACAACTCCATAATGAGAGATTTTTTTTAACTTTTTTTTTTTTTTCTTCTTGGCTTATAGTACTTTCTTCTTTCAAGTGAACATGTTACACATTCTTTGAGATCTCTGTATGGAACATTACAATGGAGCTCTACAGGAAAAAAAAAAAGGGGGGGGGGCATTTGAAAAAAAAAAATTACTGTGGTAGACATTTATTCCACAAGGTTTTGCAATACTTACCTTTCATTTCCAATTTTTCCTTCTTTGCTCATCATTTACTGTGTACAAGGTACCCTGTACTGGAGGAAAGGTATATCCTATTAAACTCCACGTTGAATTAGACCATAACTGCCTTAGTGACCTTAGTCCGATTATAGTTTGGATCGAAGTCCCAAGTTCCTTTAGTGTAGCCAGCAAATCAATCCACCCCTTCCTTCCCACTGAATTTAAATCTTATTGGATCTTTTGAGTATACAAATAAATCTGCCTTGCTACAAAATGTTGTTTGAGCTGGGGAAAGTTTGATTGGTATTTGCATGTGATCCTCTTAGAAAGTTTTATCGAACTCCTGTACAATAAGACGCAGTTCCTTGAGTAGGATTGTATTTAAATGTCCTTTTATTCCAGTAGTTTCACTTCAATATGTTGCTAGCTCCTTTTGTAGCAGTAGTATTTCTTCTCTGCCCCTAAAATCATTGCTTACATGGAAACAATGTCATCTCCAAATCCTTGTCATGCTGATTTATATGTTAATTACAGACAAGGAAAATTGCTGTAACTTGTAAATTGCTAGTGACTCATTCTCTTTCTGTGAGATAAATTTTTGGGGATCATTAAGCCTTAGTTAAAATAAACACACAATTTTTTAAAAAAAGAATTGTTTTAGCTTATATGCTTTGTTATTGTAATCTAGTAAATCTCATCCTATAGCAGCTTATATTTCTCATTCAACACAATTATCTTAAAGGAAAGCTAAGGAAATACTTACTCATGGTAAAGGGGAATAAATACTTTAAAGAGAAATAAATTATAAAGAAGAATAGATTAAAAAAGCGGAAGAGACAAGGCTGTAGTTTGTTTTCTATTGAAAATGAGAGCTGTGTTGTAAAATGAGGAAGCTAGATCAGGACTTAGCTGATTTAAATTTTAGCTGAGAAATTATTACAGTTGTATTTGCCTCACACATTGTTTATTTCACAAGTACCAGAGGCCCTCTCAGCCAAACTCCTCTCATTATTTGCAGAAACAATGAGGCTGACCATTCAGCTAAAACAAAACATTTTCAACATTTCTTACCACAGAAACCTTAGTCTAATTAAAAAAGACTTTCAGCTCATATTAAACCAGACTCTTTGCAACATGCAGTCTGTGATAGTGTTGAGCAGTGTTTAACTGCAGCTTCAGAATAACATCAGTTTAGTCGCATTAATATTCAGCTCTCTGCTTGTTGCTTGTTAAAAAGAACTTTTTAGTTGCAGATAAGTAGAGAAGATTCCATGTCTTTTGCTGGTAAAATACCCATTCCAACAAAGAATAAAATAATATCTTGTTTGTTAGCCAAAGATTTCTTCTGAATAATGGAGAAATGTAGTTTAAATAGTTTAGAGATCTGGATCTCATCTCCCCTGAGTAGCACAAAAATGAATGAGTATTTGAACCATCCATTTCTAGAATATGTAGGGCTCCACTTTTAAAGTTCTGTTGGCATTTGTTGGTTATTGGTCATGTTTGTCTTAGAAATCCAAAGCTTTCCCAGTCATTGGCTTTATCTGTTAAAACTTGTCTTTTTTCCTTCCCCCTCCTCCTCCCTTTTGCTTGCGCTTCTTCCGGCAGGTCAATGAGGTAAGGAAGACCTACTTTAAAGTATGAAATACCAAGCTAACCCACCCATTTATGTGACTAACCCTTTCAGCATCATTAACCTTGTCTGAGCCATGTTACGTTAGAGCTGCAAGTTACAACATTGCTGTAAAACCCACTGCACTGAACTAAATTTTATGTTTGTTATAAAATAGCTATCTTAAAAATAGGAGGCATTGATATCCAGCCCTATTTCGAATTTACCATATTAATCTCATTAAATAGTTTAGAGGAAAAAAAAAAGCTTTTGTTTTGATTTTCTTTTACTCCTAATAGAAATACACGTGCATATGGCTGTATTATTTTCATTATTTGCATGTTAGAGATTCTACTTTGTGGCTTTGTTGCCTGCTTTCACCTTTAATGATGTCTCCACTGTTGTGGTGGTGTTTTTTTCAGTTACGCAGCTCCTTCAAGCAAGCTTTTGGTAAAAAAAAATCTCCTAAGTCAGCATCTTCTCATTCAGATATTGAGGAGATGACAGATTCTTCACTACCTTCATCACCAAAGCTACCACACCATAACTCGACTGTTTCAACACCGTTGCTGAGAGCTTCTCATTCCAATTCTCTGTAAGTGGCTTTTTTTTTTTTTTTTTTTTTTTTTGGTAGTAAGTGATTTGCAAGTACCAAATCCTAGTTTTATAGGACACCGTAGGCCATTTTGAAGAACTAAATGGATTCTGTATCAGAATTTGCAAATTTGTATAAGCACTTCAGGAGTTTGACAGCTGTTCAACTACACGTATTACCAAAACCAGTTGCTCACCATGAGGCCACAGTAGATGACAAGGTGGCCCAGAAGAGATTGTCCCACAGCCCAGAGCTGCTCTGTTGGCCCTCGTTTGGTCCTACTTCCAAGGGATGTTTTCCTTATCTCTCAAACAGAAGCCCCATTCTGTTGAGTGCATTGTATCTGATAAAATCCTTAACAATGAGCAAAGAAACTACAGTCCACTTCGGCTCTGCTGTAGTCTGCATAGATTACAGGCAGAAGATAGGAAAGTTGAATTTATACATAAGCTGATTCCCTCTCCAGTGCCTTAGCATTGCTAGGAAGCCAAAAATCACTGCAGCTTTATCATAGTATATTTTAATATTTCATTGGGGTGTTCTCTCAGCAGAACATGTTCTGTAGGAAAAATATTTATAGGCAGGGTGACCTTGGAGGGCAGTACTAATGAGATCTCTTGTTGTTGAGTAGTCAAACATATGAGGGTAAGTCTGGGATTTTGTTTTCTTTGCTGGCTGAAGACAGCACCTCTTGTCCTAATCTACTGTGGTGAGTTCCTTGTTAAGTAGACAGATTCAGATAAGGTAAGAATTTCCTGAGAATCAAACATCACAGTTTAGCAGTGGAGCTGAACTGATCTAACACGTTGCATCTGATGAAGGGAGAATATTCTCCTCTTTCCTTATGTACCTCACCGCTGCCACTGCCTGATCCTCCCCTTGTGCTGATTCTGATTCGTCTCAGGCAATTCCCTTGAGCCAATTCAATATGCTAAATTATTTGAAAAGTAATACGACACCAATGTGAATTTTTTTTTTTCCTGAGTTTAGTGAGTTCCATTGGCTCGGTACCAGAGATGGCAGCGGGGCAAGACAGCACTGACAGGGAAAGGCTGGGCAATGAGGAAAGAGAACAAAATTTTGGTAGTGGCAAGGTATTAGATGGCCTCATCTGTATGACCGAAGCATACCCATCTGCTTGCGTTTGTATGAGAAGGAAATACAGGCTTTAAAGTCAAGATTTCTCCTTTGTTGCTTATCTCACTTTACATTCACGAGAAAATCACACATGATCTTGATATCTCCTTTTGCCCACCTGTGAAATGAAACTAAACAATTGCCTTGGAGCACCACGGAGTCTAAATTCACATTTATAACATTCTTGGAAAATTCTGTAAAACTGATTTTTCTGACAGTTTTGCCTGTTGTTTCTTCACTTGAGTAGGATCAGTACAGAAAGTTGTCAGTGATAGCACTGACAAACATGTGGTTATCAGACAGCCTTACGGACTGGTAGGGGTTATAAAGAACTTGCAGCCTGATTTCAAATCAAATGCATTTGAATAAGGACCCAAACTTGAATTTTTGCCAATCACTTGTTTTCATATGAAGGGATAAAAGCAATAGCAATATTTCCACCTAAATAATGGTGGTGAAATGTCAGTATTGGAGGGTAATCTGCCGTGAATTTTATCAAGGATCTCCAGGCTCATGACCCTAACTCGCTGAGTTTCTTGTGACGGCAGCAAGTCTTGCTACAGAGCTCTCAGGCCAGAAAATCTGCAAATGATGATCCTGTCTGTCAGCAGTCTAAATGCAGAGTACGTGCATCTCGTCTTGACAGGACTTTTGAAAGCAAAAAGCCTAAACACATGCTAGGCAAGAGCAAATACATGAACTGAGGGAAGGATGGAGTGTGTGTTTTGGCTTTCTGGCTTCTTGGTGGGGAAAACATTTCTCATTGCCCTGACTCAGGGAGTGACTTTTTAAGTGAAATCTCCCTCAAAGCGTGCAGCTGCGTACTTGCTCTTTGTACAGCCACACCAGCTCATGTGCTGAACTGTTACTCACACAGAATCTTTCTTGAGGGGAGGAGAGAAAGAAGGACGCCACGCAATATTTTTTTTTTTTTTTAAGCTATATAGTGAGCAGGAATTCATCATGCTTGAGTAGGTGTAGAGTTGCAAAGCCCTCCAGAGTATTTCAGGGAAGCCCAGCTGTGTACACCTGGTGAGCTTTAAATCTTTCCATAAACTCATCAATCTCCAGCGGACTGCTGCTACTGCTGCGCCCCCTTAGCTTCCTTAGGTTTTGGCTTGAAAATATTTCCTTTATGGCAACTACCACGAGGAAAAAAAAAAAAAAAAATCACTATCCAATAGTATGTGATTTTCAGAATTCTCTTTCCTATGCTGATTAAAGAAAGATTATCTTCAAACATATCTATTTGACTAGTCTCTAGTTTTCCCATGAGTTATTTAACACATGATTTATGCTATCATTCATGCAGTAAACCCAAACTGTTGCCTCCTTCCTGCAGAATGAGAGGTGTTTTTTCACTTTTGCTAATAAATGCCAGGGAAACACTATTAACAAATTAACAAGTAATCTAATTTAATACCTATCTTTCAATCTTCTGCAGTATTTCTGAATGCACTGACAGTGAAGCTGAAACAGTCATGCAGCTACGCAATGAGCTGAGAGACAAAGAGATGAAGTTGACTGATATTCGTCTGGAAGCCCTTAGCTCTGCCCATCAGCTCGACCAGCTTCGGGAGGCGATGAACAGAATGCAGGTAGGAAATAGCCACCCCAAATATTACCACGTGGTTGCAGTGGTCACCCCCCTGGACAGTTTTTAAAGTAATTCTGAAGGTTTTGACTGCTTGTCAAAAGTCCCATTTTGCTTTCTTACAATTTGACGTGCAATGTTCAGTTAAAAGTATAGTGGAATGAATTTTGTCGCCCTGAACTTTGCAGCCATAGTAATTTCAGCCTTAGAAACCCGTGGGGAGACCATTTCTTTGACTAACAGCAGTCTCTTAAACAGTTGCCGTGCTCTACTTTAACATGGCTGCTTTTTGGTGTTCAGCAAATTCCCATCAATTTATATTTTGTAGGATACTTTGAAAAGTTTTATGTAAGAGATGTTAGAATTATTAAAGATCATTACTTCATTAAAATAGATAAAAGTATTATGAAAATTGCATTTCTACTAAACTCAGGTTTTTTTCAGTTACTTTTGTTACTGCCTTTTAAGTGTATGGTTTCACTGTGCCTCCTAACTACTGAATTGTCTTTTGAAGAGCGAGATTGAAAAACTGAAAGCAGAAAATGATCGGCTGAAATCGGAAAACCACGGCAGCTGTAGCAGGACTCAGTCTCAGGTTTCCATTTCATCCTCCCCAAGACATTCAGTGGGTCTCTCTCAACACAGCTTGAACCTCACGGAGTCAACCAGTCTCGGTGAGTTTAATGAGAAAGGCGGTGGGCAGGTTTTATCCTGTGCTTGGAAGATTCGGTTTGGTTAGCCATGGGTAAATGAAAGCAGGAGAATTATTAGCAGCTGAGGTGTGGAAATATGTCAGGGGCTGACAAAAAGGCTTCTCTTCCAATGTCATCACAGGTCTGCTACACCCAGCGCGTGGCTGTCCAATTATGAGCTCAGCTGCAGAGGGCTGTGTTCAGAGTCGTTTAACGGTGTCCATTTGGCAGAGAGGCGTTTTATTTGGTAGGAAGGAAAATGCAGAGTGATTGACTAATAAACATCAGTGAGCTTCCCTTTTTAAGAGTAATCTTCATAGTTGGTAGGGAAGTTAGTAAACCCGGTTCTCACTTTTTGCCTCTGGGCATGGGAAGCCCAGGTGGGTTTTGTTCGACCACAGCCAGAATTATGAGTGTAAACCAGCACAGCCTTCACTGTTGTCAGGATGCAACTGTGCAGCCCTTGGTGTTTTCTGTTCACAGACATGCTGTTAGATGACCCTGGCGATGGCTCTGCTCGGAAAGAAGGAGGCAGGCACGTTAAAATAATTGTCAACTTTCAGGATGAATTGAAATGGAAGGAGGTGAGTTGTGTTTTGTCCCCATACATAAGCGACTCTGGATTTGAATTCTCTGTCACATTCCAGTCTGTTTTGCAGGCTTTTATTCGCAAAACATTTTTAAAAAGAAACTCATCAAAATAATTTGCCACTGTTGATAGACAAGGTACTAATTAAGTTCTTGCTCCCTTAGAACTGCAGAGTGCCAGCAACTTTGGTTCAAGTTTCCTTATGGGAATAGTTTGGGGATAAGAACAAAACTGGGATAGTTTTGTTAGTTTGTTTTTTTGCAATTAACCAGTGGCAGTAATGTAGGATTGCGAGTCTAGAGAGTGTGTCAGTGAGGTAGAGGACGTGTTGCAATTTAAGCATTTCAGTGTGTTTGAAAACCAACCCCCCTTTTCAGCTTCAAGGGAGTTAGCAAACTGGCTTTCCCTTGGGAAGTTTAGGATAAGTGGGTTAGAAGCTGCAGAAGCCCTTGGACCTTTCTGTAATTTAAGCTTTAATAAAATATTAACGGATAATAGAAATAATTCAAAATACAGGAGAGGTGCACTGGAAATGTTAGGAGCACGTTTCTTCCCCAAGAACTGATGGGTCCAGCCTGGGGGATCTGTAGCTTATTGTTCTAGTTCATGTTGTCCTCCCAGATACAAACATCATGTTTTAGAACTGTCCTCTTTCAGATGTCCTCCATTATGCAGTAGTTTGAAGAATCATAAACACCTGAATACATTTCAAATATTGTATGCTGAAATCCACTCCACATCTGTAATACAGGCGTGAATCTACTGCACTATCTTTGCCATACAGTAACCTTGTTATCCCACATTGCGCATACCTGTCCTCTAGTAAAAGTGCGTATAAGAAATAATTTGATATCCAGTGTATACACATATAGTAAAGGGCTGACAAAAACTCGAATAATCAGAAATAAAATTCTCCTTTGCATTAAGTACCTTTTTCTGCATTAATAAATGACAGTCCTGGATAGACAAATGAACCGTGTGACTGTTTTGCTAATCCTGCTGGACTCCATGGTATGTTCAGTCTGTAAAGTTGCCACGTGAAAATGTTTTCTTATATGGCATTGCACCTGAAGTCTTAGGAAGGAAATCAGTTTTCCTTTGGTGAATGTTTCATAGCAAGTACAGTTATAAGGGAATAGATGAGTGAATTGGAGTCTTGTGGGTTTTTTTCTTCTCTGCCTTAGAACTCAGAAACAAAATTTTAAACTAAAATGCTGTAATATGCCCAATATAATAACCAAATTTTTAATAATTTCACTGGCTTTCCGTCTGTGGCATCATTTCTGCAACTAAATAGGACAAAACTTTGTAGTGTAATATATTTGATAGAGAAGTCATAGAGAGCTGAACATGCCGTGAATGATTCTCACATGAACTTAAATTTATGCTGGTGTGCATTCAGGATGCCAGGCCCCGCACTTTCCTCATCGGCTGCATCGGCGTCAGTGGCAAGACTAAATGGGATGTCCTGGACGGCGTGGTTAGGCGGTTGTTTAAGGTAAATGCATACAATGTGCTATGAGTTGGGATGCTGCCCTTCAGTGTTCCCAGCCTGTCTGACAGCAGGGCACCTGTGCAGGAGCTCTGGTATACATTCTACTTTGAATTTGGGTGCACATCCAAGAAGCCCTGCGTGTTGTTCCTCTCTGACAGACGCTCAGCGTGTGACCAAGCAAAGCTTAACGCTCGGAGGGTTTATTACTATTACAGCATAGCACCCTCAAGCACAAAGATTGCAACGTTGCTTAAGTTTTCATATCCCTTTTGCACTGTAGGAGTATATCATTCATGTGGATCCAGTGAGCCAGCTGGGGCTGAATTCTGACAGTGTTCTGGGCTATAGCATTGGAGAAATCAAGCGCACAAACAGTGCAGAGACGCCTGAACTGCTGCCCTGTGGCTATCTAGTTGGAGAAAACAACACCATTTCAGTTGCTATCAAAGGTAATTATTCCTGATTCCTCAGTGGGAGTTCTTAGGAATTACAGTTTTATCAAACTCTGCTGCATCAAGAGGCTCAGAGGAGTGACAGCTTTCTCTTGTGTTTCTTTTTCCTGTTTCTGTATTGAATTCACTGCCATTGTAGCCCTTTTCTTTTGATAAATGCAGCACTAGGTACTGCAGAGAGTTAGTGGCCATTTATAACTTGAACCTGTAGTAGTAGAAATAATTATACACATAGCAGTTTCCTTGCTTAAGAGTGTCTCCTTAGGTAAGGACAGACCCCAGAATCCATGATGTCTTAAACTCTGAATTTTCTTGGAAAGAAATGCTTTTGAAATGCCTTGGTTTTTAAAGTTTGCATGAGTTTCATTCTGTGATGCTGATAAGAATGTAAGGTTGATATTTCTCCCATAAGTCCACTTGGTTTCTGAGGGTTACAGGACTATTATGAAACTAGATTAGATGAGATGATAAATGCTCAGCCGCTGTATTTTGCTTGCCCCAAGTTATGCCAGTGAAGCAGCTACCATAGACCCACGTAGAGTCATAGAGTAGCACAATGCCTGGAAGCTTTGCCAGCTTTCTGGAGCTAAAGTTCAGAGTGTGGCTGTGGTAATTACCTGAAATTATTTTGATTTCCGAATATCGGTATAAGAAATCAATTACATTTGTGTAGCAAGCAGAAAAGCAAAATAGGCCAGGAAGCACCCTGGTTTACCAAGGCTTGATGCAAACCCAGAGCATTCTGCTGAATTAGAATACATTGTTCAATAGTATAATCTCAATCAAAATGTTGCTTAAGGACTAACTGTGTCTGTAAAGCTGCAAGCCGACTTTGTTTAACTTGCAATGGCTTGACTTGTGCTTTGAAGGTTCATACGTGATAACATTTTCAATAATATATAAATATATTTAAGTGATGGGAATCAATTATTTGCTTACACCTTTGAGATATAAACCTGCCTATATAAATATTTAATATTCCAACCATCGGGGTGCAGATATTTCTGTCTGTGTATGATCTGCCAGCTTCCTTCTCTTCTGTTTTATTTTCAAGCATTGCATGTTTTCCTGAGCCAATTTTGCCTAAGGTGCCTGCTGATATTGCGTAAATGCTTATCAGTAGGAGTTTTATGTTAGGGAAGATAACCATCAGCATACAGAGAAGGAGTTTAATTACAAGTGTTTGGGAAAGTAGGGGGAGTTGATGATAGCTGTTTTTTTGTTTTGTTTTGCCTTTTTTTTTTTTTTTTGGTTTATAGATTCAAAAGTAAGCAGGTAAATCCTGGATGAATGTGCTGTACATGACAAAATAACAGTGAAACTAAAGGTTCGTGGGTTCAGATAGAATCGTTTTTATAGCTTTTATCCAGAGAAGGGCTTGGATGCAGTAGGTGGTGATTGAGTAGTTTGAAAAATGGGAGAGCTGAAATGCAGGATGCATGTTACGCTCACAGCCACTCCTGCACTCCCTGTAACTGCTCTATATGTCTGCCCTGCTTTATGGTGAGGGATAATGGAGACAGGGAAAGGATTTAAGTATGGAGTAAGGAACAACTTGGTTACCTTAAGTCTAAATCTGTGTTTTCCTAGTTGTATTTGGGAGGTTTCTCATGCTATTACTGAGTCCAGGTACATGCAGAAAAATAACATTTTTCAAGTCTCTCTGGTGCCTAAACAGTTACTTCAACTAACTTTGAATTTCTTGCAACTTCAACAGTAGGATACTTCTCAGCATTACAGCTAAAGAGGAAAAAAAATCTTTCAAAATGGCAATAATTTAGGGGGAAAAAAAAAAAAAAAAAAAGGCCATTTCCCTAAGTGAGGAATCTTTTGCTTTTGCAGGTATCTGTGAGAACAGTTTGGACTGCCTGGTGTTTGAATCGCTGATTCCCAAGCCGATCCTGCAGCGCTATGTCTCTCTCTTAATGGAACACAGACGGATTATCTTGTCTGGCCCTAGTGGCACTGGTAAAACATACCTGGCAAATCGCCTCTCTGAGTATATGGTCCTTAGAGAGGGCAGGGAGCTGGCTGATGGAATTATTGCAACCTTCAACGTGGACCATAAATCTAGTAAGGTGAGGAAAAGGGAATTACTCTTGCACAATGAATGTTACCACATATCAAAAATGTGAGACTGCTTTTTTAGTTCATAGGCTAAACATGATTTAAAATTGACCTCCCTTTTCAAGGCATTATATGCGTCTTGAAAGGAATAATATTAAGATTTTCAAATCTGCCGTTTCACCTGTTTATTGGGCCAAAAGAGTAGGTGTGTATTTAAGTGTGTAAAGGCGTCTTGATTTTCAAGTGACTAGGAGCCTGAGAATTGCTAAGGAACTTTAACACCTGCATAAAATTCCCAGCAACTTCAATGATCCCTGTTGCACGTGGGCTCCTTTCCAAAAACCATCAAATGCATCTCTAGGCTGTCGGAGTTTCTGCAGCTGCAGGTATCAGCAGCAGTCATCTGCATACGCTGTTTCTGTAGTTGCTGTTGTCCAGGCACATTCCTGACCTGGTAAGGCATGTCTCTGCCTTTTGTGTGCTTCTGGTTTTGCTGCATATACCTCCTATGAATTTCTAGGCTTAAAAAAAAATAAAAGACAAAAGAGAGAAAGAAAAAAAAAAAAGGAAGAAAAAGTCTGTACATTTGGTAAGATGGCAGGTCCTTTTGTTTTGGATTTCATGACAAATACAATAGTTCATCTTTGGCTGTCTTGTCTGCCTTCACAAGCAATGTGATGAACGCTGTGTTTTGTTTATGCTTTGCAGGAACTCCGCCAATACCTGTCGAACCTAGCAGACCAGTGTAATAGTGAAAATAATGCTGTCGATATGCCTCTCGTCATCATTTTGGATAACTTGCATCATGTTAGCTCCCTGGGAGAGATCTTTAATGGTCTTCTAAACTGCAAGTACCACAAATGGTAAAGAAATTCGCATCACATTCCTAATCTCTCTACTGCAGTCAGACAACCACAGTCCAAAATATGGATGCAAAATGAATGCTGGATTGATTTGAAAAAGTGAATGGAGAGGGTCAGACACAATGTTATGGGACAGTGCTTCATAAAAGCCTCTGAGCTTTTTGCTTTGTAAAACTGCTGATTTTTCTGTAATAAATGATTAAAAAAAAAAATAGTAGTTATAGGTAATCCGCACTCTTTTCATGCAGTAGATGATCTGTACTCAAAGCCTGTTTTTAATGGAAGAGTCTGTTTTGAGGTTTCCATTTTGCTTTCACAATTTAAAGTTCTTATAATTCAGTTTCTCAGTAGAAAATCTCATTATACATAACTGCAAAAGCCTGCTTTGACAAAAGAGGGTTGAATGATCCTTTTTAATGTTAAGATCTTATTAAAATGTGTGGGATCTTTTTGTTTTGTTCTGGGTTTTTTTTTTTTTTTTTTTTTTTTTTTACAAAGTTTCCTTTTTTTTTTTTTTAATAGTCCATATATTATTGGCACTATGAACCAAGCCACCTCTTCAACACCTAATCTTCAACTTCACCATAATTTCAGGTACTGCTTATTCATGTTTCTCATTTGTGTTTGTGAAGTGGTAAGAGAGTAAGGGCTACTGAGTCATCTGAAGTTGCTCTTATCAGCTGAAATAGCAAACCGAAGGAGAAATACCAATCTCTGCTAGTTGTTGCCCTAACATGTGCAGCTTTACATTATGATTTTGTTATTTAAATAACTAGAGTTCATAAAACTTTTACTTTTCAGGGTTTTTCTTCAAGACACTAGATCCTCAAAGATTCAAAATATGATAACAGGCAAGGCAGATATTGAATGAGACATAAAATGAAATGGATCAAAGCATGAAGTGCTTAATCTTGTGAACCTGTAATTCCAATTTTTTTTTTTTTTCTGGGAAAAATATATGACTGGAATAACCCAATAATAGACAAAATTTGTCCAGAGTAGTTATGTTCTCTGGTATGAATGATAAATGAATGACATTTTTATTGTTCTGCTATAGATGGGTGCTATGTGCTAACCATACTGAGCCAGTCAAGGGCTTTCTTGGTCGTTTCCTGAGAAGAAAACTAATAGAAACAGAAATTAGTGGCAGGATGAGAAATGCAGAGCTGGTTAAAATCATTGATTGGATTCCTAAAGTCTGGCAACATCTGAACAAGTTCTTGGAGGCTCACAGCTCCTCTGATGTTACTATTGGTAAGTTTTCTGCCTGCTATGGAAACAAATGCATTTCTAGGCCAACATAAATGTATATACTTTATTTCCTTGTACTGCATGAGGTGAAATAAAAGGTTTCTTTAAAACCCTGCATTTAAATTGCAATGTCCTCTCAAGGAAATTGAAGGAGAAGTTTCTAAACTCTTTGTAATAGACCTCATTTAGTGCTGCATGCTGTCTTATGATATCTGCTAGGTTGTTTTCTCCTGAAAAGTTTTACTTTTTCAAGTTGATTTAAAAGATTTTTGAACCCTCAAGAAGACCAATGCACCGGGTAGCTGTGCTTGTTTTCTCATCCTGGGATCTTTTCTCTAGAGACTTGGAAGTTGATGTTTGATCCTCTTTTGATGTATCTCATGATAATGATTTGACTGTAATCTGTGAATTTCCTCTTCTAGGTCCACGACTCTTCCTCTCCTGTCCAATAGACGTGGATGGTTCTAGAGTTTGGTTTACTGACTTATGGAACTACTCCATCATCCCATATCTCCTGGAGGCAGTTAGAGAAGGACTGCAGGTGAGCAGATCTATGTGGTACCAATCTGAAAGGCAACGCAGCCGTGAATAAAACTAAATAATGCCAATTTTTTCTGTGGCTAAAACTTGGTACACAAAATACTTAAATGTCTGTGAAATCTTAGCCTAAAGAGTCGAAAAATTCAGAAAGAATTTTTCATTTCAATAGGTATGTAGAACTAAATGCAAGATCACACATATAGAAACAAAACATTGTTCAGTAAGAAGGACGGGAAGATCAAATGACTCCGTTTATTCAAGAGGAAGTTTAAATAAGACTTGGTCTACAGAGATTTCTGCTTTAATCTTGGAGTAGACATCTAGAGGATATATGGCATGTCTGGGCTAGAATAATTGACCTGCAAACAAGACACAATTTTATTAGTAAGAAAAATCATCAGTTCTCCATAAATTGATGTCTGTCTGAGGTCTTTCTGAAACAGAAATACGTTACAGTCTCTATAGAAATGTTACTGTATTATGAAATGGTTCCTTCGTGCTTATGAAGAATAATTCCATTTTGATACTTCTTTGGAACTCAGCATGGCAGTGTTCTTCAGGAAAACTTGCCATTATGTTATGTAAAAATATGCAAATTTTCTTAAAAAAAAAATAGTAGTTTGCTTTGCTTTGGATTTTGGTTTGCTTTGCTTTTTTGTGGAGTTTCTCTTCTGTGCAATGCTTTCCATCAGAGATTCAGCTCTTGTCTGTATTGGAGTAGTTGACAGAGAATGAAGAAGAATGAAGACACAGCAGTCTGAATACTTGAAAAGAGAAGGATTTCTATGTCACTCGGTTAAGAAGAACCTCATGTTTTGCTTGCTAATTTTGCAGTAGGGATTTATACAGTTTCCCAGAGAGAGTGAGGACAGCCCTTTCATAGAAAACTGAGTTTTCACCAGTGGCTCCTCAGAACTTTACTGAATAGGTGTGAATTCTTCAAGTTTTGGTCAGAGTTTCAGGTCAGAGGAAACAACATTTAACATTTGAATTTCATCAGTGCCTCAAGGGTTCAGTTTCTTTGAGATGATGGTGGTAGGCAGGAAGAACATGATAGGTTCTAAAGCAGAACACAGAAAAAGCATTTCACTAAAACAGAACAGAAAATCTCGTGGACCTCTTCTTAACATCCAGAAGAAGAGCAAAATGCAAAGTAGATGAACTTTGCTTAACACTTTTTTATGGAGCCTCTTTAAAGGAAGGTAATAGGAGTGTGGGGGGGGGGGTTTTGTTCTGTTTTGTTTTTTTCCTTCCTAAAACACAGAAATGGACAAGCTGTGACTTTGTTTTCTTCTAAAATGGAGAGAGCTGATATCCAATGTGATGCTGGAGCCCTTTAGATTGTGCTTGGGGGCTCTCATCAGCTGATCTAGAGGTCTAGAAAGCATTGAAACTTTAATTTAAAAAAAATAAGGGAAAAAATAGCAATTAATAAAACCATCTGCTTGCTTCCTTGTTTTGCCTGCTATCTGCATCTTTCTTCTGGCTACTCGAATGGCGTACTTTCTAAGACTAAGCATTTCAAGTTTCTCGTTTTTTTGCTTTAATTTCTTGATCCTGTTTCCCTAAATAACACTAATAAATTTTGGGTCAAAGGCAAGTGAGCCAAATGGATCCTTGCAAAAACTGCCCTCCCTGGAGCTGCGGAGCTTTCAGTTCTTCAAAGCAGAGGTGTAAAAATTAGAGGGCTGTAAAAACCCACGTTCATTCTACTTGTTGCATTGATGGAGAATACAGGACCCATAAAAAGGGGACCCAGGCTCCCCGTGGCTTCCTGCTGCTCACACTGCTCCAGTTCTTCTCCTTGGTGCTCCGAGAACCCATCTGGGTGAGTTGATGTTGCAGCTTCTCTCTTTAGAAAAGCTGCCTGCAAAGGGGCTGCACAGGAGCAGGTGCTGCGGAAGGGAATAGCGAGTTAGTGATTCAGCCCCCAGGCTGCTGATCAGTGATAATTTCATAGACTGAAGCGGAAATCCTGCTCGTTAGCTAATTTTCAGAGTGAGCTAGAGGAACATAGGGCCCAGGTCCCTGTGAAAAAGCGAGGACAGTGCCGAAAATATAAAATTCTCCCCTTTTAGTAGCTGTCGTGTGTTGCTCATAAGTTCAGGAATGAGGTGAAAACAGGAGACCTGGTCTACACACAGCCTGAGGATAGGATGTTGGGGGAATTATGTGCTATTAGCCTTGTGCAAGAAGGACGTGTTTAAGACGGCCGAGCACCATCTACTGGACACATGTGCTCTGTGCTGTGACCGGAGCGGTTCTGCTTCTGAATAAAGCAAGTGTTGGTATGTAGAGAAATTCAGTGCTTCGGGATTTCTGCATGGCCTTTGACTGCCCTGCATTAGAGTTTGCATTCACATCCAGCAGCTAAGTTTGACTTAAGTTTCACATAACTCATACAGAAAAGCTCTGGCGGAAAAATAAGACTTCTTTAGCCTGTGAGGTAAGCCCAAACAAGCTTGTCCTAAATTTTCTCACTGGAAATTGGGAGGAGAATAGAATGAGTGCCAGAAGAAAAAAGGAATAAATAGTGAGGAAGTTGGGGCAGTCTTAGGTCCTTCAAAGAGCTCGACTACCCTTGTTCTACCCGCTGTGTTTTCCCACTCTGTGTTGGATAGGAGAGTGAGAGGTCTCTAAATTCAAGTTGCAATTCCTGAAAGTCGTTTGGCACAGAAATTCTCGAAGCAGAACTGGAAACCTGGAAATCAAATGAACATGTACTTTGCTTTTGAAAGTCGTGGGACATGAACAGGAATTTCTTTTTGTCTGAGTATGGCAAACCTATCAGAATAGACCAAGGAGTAGAATAAGCTAGGACTGACCGTAGCCAAATTCTTGTGGCACCTTTTTTCTTGGCTGAGTGCAGAGAAATTCTCCTGTCGTAGAAACCTTCGGTGTGACGTTCATGGTTATTGCTTGATGACAGGTATGACATTTCCTCCTATGGAGTTTCACTGTGATGACAAAATTAGGTAAGCCAGCTTTCGGTAAGCTTTGCTGTTATAAAGCAGATATGAGCATTAATGGCCTCTAGCCAGTATTTAACTTAATTAGAAGGAAAAAAAAAAAAAAAAAAAAAAA
>VZSV01000266.1:235815-246704 GCA_013398735.1 Nothocercus julius | reverse complement strand
TTTTCAGGTTTTGCCATGAAAAATGGCTAGAACTTTGTGAACCATTTGGACAGTGAAAATCTCATTCATTTAATTTCAGCGCTGCTTGAAAGCTTTTTTTGCAGGGGAACGATCATGGCACATTCAGTTTAATTGCGTAAGTCCTGGATAAAATGGTAAAGTACCAGCAATGTTTAAAAAAACAACAAATGCCTGTGCACTTTTCCAGCTGTATGGGAGGAGAGCTCCCTGGGAGGATCCTGCCAAATGGGTGATGGACACTTATCCCTGGGCAGCCACCCCGCAGCATCACGAGTGGCCTCCTCTGCTACAGCTGCGGCCTGAAGATGTGGGGTTTGACGGCTACTCCATGTCGAGGGAAGGCTCAACCAGCAAACAAGTTCCAGTGAGTGATGCCGAAGGAG
The DNA here is from genome assembly GCA_013398735.1 of Nothocercus julius. Lineage (NCBI taxonomy): Eukaryota > Metazoa > Chordata > Aves > Tinamiformes > Tinamidae > Nothocercus > Nothocercus julius. Next base: position 246,300 of record VZSV01000266.1, on the reverse strand, counting down.
ATCCTTTGGTAGGTTCTTATTTTTTAAAATGTCAGAACTGGTTAGCTTTTCTTGCTAATGGGGATTAGAAACAGGAATGAAGTACACGCTGAGAAGTGTTTCGAGGTTTTTGAATGAGAAATCTTTCTCAGGAAGTCAAAAAATCAGCCCAGGGGTGTGCATTGGTACAGAAAGCCTGTAAAGCGTGGCAGAAAACAGCGGCAGAAACTTTGGAATTCATTTTTTGAGGCTACGAGCTGAGGGACTGGCAGAGTGTAACAAGCTTAATTCCTGCACTGTGGAGTTAGGCACTTTTGTACATCTCTGCTGTGTGGATAACACAGGGGACCCATTTATTTAGCCCATTTCACCAGAAGCACAAAATGGATATGTTGCCTCAAATGGTTCTCTGAACCATTTTCTTTATTGCTCAAAAGTAAACCAAGTTTTCCATTGTGTATACAAAACAGTGCTGTCCATGCCTGGGGTCTAATTTACCAATTAGAAACTAAAAATACAAATGTTAACATGCTTTTGTATAGAATGTATACGTTGAGCTACAAGTTGGACCTCGTATGCATTTCTTTCGCTGGGAGGCAGCTCTTGAAACTGTTGCGCAAGCGATGAACACCCTGGAACTGTTCTTTTGAGGTGTTTTTTTTGCTGGATGATTGGGAACACGCTCATTCAGCACTGCAGTTTTCACAGGCTGCTGTATACATACACGTATTGAGCTCACGCTGTGCTCACACATTCGGATAGGCCTTCTTCAACTCCTCCGCACATATTTCCATAAGTCAGAGCAAGACAGGAGAAGGAGGCTTGGCAGATCCTGTGGAATATGGCTATAGGCACCATCCCTCTCCCTTTCACCTCTGCTGGAACAGCATGCAGTTCGTGGCTAACTTGCTTGCATGTGTAATCCCTCGTTTCATGTCATCAGTAGGAATTAGCTGTCTTTTCCCTTAGCTTGGTCACACGCTGGCAAAGCCAATGTCCCAGTGACTGCTTTATGGAGTGGATATGCTGCCTCACAGCATACAAATAATCCTGAACCCCCGTTTCTGCAGATGAACATGCTGATGAGACTGCAAGAAGCAGCCAACTACTCAAGTCCCCAGAGTTACGACAGTGACTCCAACAGCAACAGCCATCACGACGACATCCTCGATTCGTCTCTGGAGTCCACGTTGTGATCTGCAGCAGAGGGAAAGACGTCCTTCCCATTATTGCTGTCCTGCAAGAAGCATGATGACAAACTCATGAAAAGAACACGTTCCTGGGCTAGGCTGGGCTGGTATCTCAGTATTAGAGCTGCAAGAACAAGACACTTTTGAGTCCGTCTTGAACCTGGGTGCAGGCAACCCAAGCCACCTTTGTATTGTTTCTCTTTTTACAATAAGAACTGCACTATTCCTTTGGGGGTTGTTTGTTTTTCTGTTTAGTTGCTGTAAGCTCTCATGCCGAAGATCCTGAAGACAGTCAAAATAATCATCATTTCAAAAGAAAGAAAAAAAAAAAAAAAGGTAAAAGGAGGGGGGAACTTCACAGCTATGAAGCAAACACCTTTGTGCCATGTACTGTTCAGACAAAGAGGGGAGAGGAAATTTTTGCCTATGCTGCTTCTGACCAAACACATATAGGTGAGGGCTGGACTTTTACCGATCAGCTTTGCAGATTAAAACGCAGCTTTGTATAGTTCTGGTGCTATCACAATATTTACTTGCCTTGGTAAAGATATTCCATGAGAGGCAAAGCTTCAAAACAGGGAAGTTTGAAAAAAATATAAAAAATAAAAAAGTAAAAATAGAGGGGGAAAGAAAAAGCACTGCTTTCCTTGCCAGTCTGAGACCTTGGCGTGCTTTCAGTGTGTGCTTATAAAGATATGCTCTATATAAATAGGAATATATATATTTATGTCTGAACAAATCAGGTTCTTTTCAAGCACTGTGTCTCAAACAATCCTACTAAACGCTGAAGATCAGGTAGCCCGTTGCTATCCCGGGCCAAGTCTCCTCCCGCGGGCACCCATGGACCTCCGCCCGCTTGGGCGGCGGCGCGGGCGATTTGCCCTCTGCCGCCTCCCTTCCTAACTCTTGCCATGAAACGTTGCAGCTGTTGTCTGAAAAGTTTAATTTTGGGGTGGGGAGGGTGCGGGGGGCGTCGGGGTTTTTGTTCGGATCAGCACAGCCGTCAGTAGGTTATGAAAACTCAGCCGTGTGGCAGCTCCGGGGCCGCTCTGGCGACAATACTTAGATCCACGATTCCTCTTCCTAACTGCAGGAAGTAGAGTTTGGCAGTATCTAAGTCTGGGAAAAATAAATAAATAAATAATAATTAAAAAAAAAAGGAGGGAAAGGTACCGCAGCTGTAAAGGCTCAGCCGGGCCCCGCTCTTGAGTTTCGGCAGGGCTGGGAACCTGCTTCCATTTCTCCTCCTCTCTGAACGCACACACCTGCGCCTGCATCAGTGTTAAGGCTCGTGCTGCTGCTGGAGGCCGGGAGCACCTCGCCACGAGCCGCAGCGGCCTCCTCGGTGGAGGCCCGGGCCTCCCCTGGTGCCTCCAGCCACAGCGGCCTCCTCGGTGGAGGCCCGGGCCTCCCCTGGTGCCACGAGCTGCAGCGGCCTCCTCAATGGAGGCCTGGGCCTCCACCGGCGCCTCCAGCCACAGCGGCCTCCCCAGTGGAGGCTCCGGCCTCCGCTGGTGCCTCCAGCCACAGCGGCCTCCCCAGTGGAGGCCCGGGCCTCCGCCGGCACCGCAAGAGCTTCGGGCCTCGCTCCCCTTCCAGCTATCGGTCTCCTGGTGCTGAATTTGAAAAGCGATGCCTTATTTTGTACGAATTGCGTTGATTAAATTAGTGCTGTATATTACGGGGTTTTATTTAAATAAAGCGACAGGGCTAAAGTCATCTCTTGGGATATCCTAAGTTGCTGTGAATATTGTTTATATGAGATATTTGTTTAAATGTGACAGGAAAGGAAAAAAAGGAGGGAAATGGGAAACTTTTCAGGTTCATATCAATCCGCAGCTAATGGATCACTGAAGAGCTGTTTTACCCATGCAGGAGGGAAAAAAAGAGCTTTTCAACAATAGTAAATGCCGTCATTAATAAATAACAGGAATACGTCGAGTTTTTTTCAATGTGCAGAAAGAAAACTTATTACACTTTTTTTAAGAGCTTGTTAATCCTTGTGGGTTTAAAATAATATAGAAGGCAAGTTTGTGCTTTTGTGACTCAGTGACAGGATGGTTTTATGATACCTCATGACTTTCTGTGACATGACTGTACTTATTTTGTCTTATTGAGCTGGTCTTGAATCCGCTTCTGTTACAACTTTTAAGTGCTGATGAATTTTTTTTTTTTTTCAAGAAAAATATTGTAAAAAAAAAAATATTTTAATGATGGGGGAGGGGGTGAGAGCTTGGTGTAGTTAGTGATTTAAACTTATGAATTCTATTTGATTATTTCACTGAATGAAATACTGAGGCTTCCTTGGCCACTGTACCTAGTCCGGGTCTTGGTACTGTAAAAAGAAATGGGATAAATCCGTAGGGAATCGTATATGCAGCATGATGCTGCTGGTGGAAAGGGAGGTGGATTTTTTGTTTTTCCAGCAATTGTGACAATTCTGCTTCCCAGCACTGAATTTACCTGCTACTACTGTGAATCCGGGTTCCGGATCCTCCAAGCGAATCCACGTGGATAGAGCATGGGCCTGGAAAAAAAATCCCGTTCCAGGGCTGGGGCTTTAAATGTACTTAATAGCCTAGAAAGTTACCTTTACCTGAGTCCTCCAAGGCATGTCTGAAATGGTGGTTTATTTGTGAGGAATTTATTTTTTTTCTTATTTTTAATCCTGTGCTTAAGCTCAGGAAAAAAAAAAAATGTGTTTCTCTTTTTTTATTGACACTAGTTTGCATTACAGTAAATAAGAGGCAATTTTGAGTAGGCGAGTCATTTTAAGCATCACAATATTCATTTTTTTCAGAAACTTCGGGAAACAGGGTTACCTGTTGTGCACATTTCTTTCTTTTTTTAAATCAGAATTTTCCATAGCTTAAGTCTTTCTTTTAGTGGCTTTGCTCTTCTTTAAAGCTCTTTGCAAAATGCTTCCTTTTTTGCCTTTTTATTTCCAGAGTTGGCTTGTTTAAAAATAATAAATAAATGCAAGATTCTATGCAACATTCACGGTGAGTTATAAAAATTGCAAGTACGAACAGTTTTCTTTCTGTCAGAACTGCCAAGAATTATCCAGGCCATAAATGAGATGTAGTTTATTTGGGGAAGGGAAGGGAGGGGCTTGGGTAGCCTTTTTGTACATTTTTGGAAAAAAAAAAACAAAACAAAAAAAGATGATATTTCAGTGTGGATGCTTAACTTCGATATTATGTGTATTAAATCTTGTCTAAATGTGGCAGTTTTCTTTGAAGAAAAATATGAAAACAAAACAAAAAAAACTTTCTTTGTGGATATTAAATGGAAGGTTGTTCTTTTGACCTAGTCGTTTCCAGTGGAACAGTTTATGAAATATGTTCTATAAGATGTACATTTTTTCATTGTAACATAGAAATGTAAATATTTGATTAAAAGTGCTGCATTTTGATGAATTTTTTCTAGCCATTTTTAAAGAGAAAAACTAGGAATTGAGTATTTTGTGTACGTTTATGACGTTTTCCATTTTGCTCCTCTCCCTATTTAATTTTGAGTTCTCATTTAGGATCGGAATTTGTGAATGGTCTGTTGGAGATCATGTTCCCCTTTCTCACCCTCCCCATTTCTCCCCCTTCCCCGCCCCTGTGTCATGGAGAATAAAGCTGATGATTGTACCAGTCTTAAATTATTCATGATTCAATAAAATTGATGCTTATTTATTCAGATTTGTGGCTCCCCTGCACTTTTTGTCCCTTCTCAATCGGCGATTTCGGTTTGGGCTTTGAAGTCTGGGCGATTTTAGTTCTTAGAGCTGTTGGTCACCAGGGCTGCCCTTGGCTATTCCCTCTGATCTTTCCCAGCGTCTTCCGATGTCTTCTCGGAGCAGCCATGGCAAGACCAGAGCAGGAACGTGTCCTGGTGCTCCGCAGGCTTCCGCCCGCTCCTCCGGACTTTGTGGGTTTGGCCCCGTTTTGCCGCTTGCCTTGTGCTGTGGATTCCCGCGTTAACCTCCCCACTCAGGGAGGCTCCCAGGGACAGAGGCCGCGTGTCCAGGTCCTCCTCCTCTCCCATCCCCTCCTGGAAAAGGTCTGCAGAGGTGCAATCGCGGGCGGGGGAGATGGGTGGTGGCCGAGCGCGGGCGCAGGAGACCACGCGGGGCTCCCACGAGCGTCATGGCCTTGAGGCTCCAGCCCCATGCTGGTCGTGAGCGCTGCATCGTGCCCATGGCTTTTCGAAACTTTACGCGCGGGATGGTTAAAAACGGTCTTGTAAGCCCTAGTAAGAAACCAGATCTCTTCCCATGCTCCTTTTTGGAGTACCAGCTCTTACTTAATTTGAGTTCCAAATACAGAAGCTCTCAAAAGTCCTACAGGTGATAGAGTTACTACTACAATGTCTGATTAAAAATAAGAAAAAAAAAATCCGACATTTCTTATTACCTTTAAGTCTTACCAAAGTAACCTCTTTATTTATTAGAATGCAGTTCTGCTCCAGTTTAAGAGTTTTTGCCCTCGGTTTCAGTCTGCTCTTTGTGTAAAGGTACTTGTGAAAGGTTATCAGACAGCCCAGTGGTTTGTTCTATTTTTTGGTAGTTCTAGTACGGTTACAGCTGTGCAAAGCTTTAGTTCTTCAGGCAAATCACATCCTACATAGAAGTTAGGTCCATATTCCTTTAAGGTTTTTTTAATTATTATTTGAAGCTGGTGTTTTCTTGTTGAATTTCTATAATGTTGACAAAGGGCGATGCTTTTTCTTCCTTTCTAACAAATGTTAGAGGCTTTGGTGTTGGACACAGCTGACGACAGCACCTAGAGAGGAGGCAACATTACTGAATGATTAAACTTGGAAATCTACTTTTTTATTTGGCATCCTTTCAATTTATTTTATATACATATTTAAAGTCTGTACACAGTAAAATACAAAATAAAAGTGTTTTTATAAGTTACACGATTAAAGAGCTACACTTGTTTTTAGGTTTAGCCATCATTTAATTAAAAAAGAAATCAAAAAAGGGAGAAAATTTGTCGAGGCATCTTTATATTCATTCACAATAACCTTGGTATAAAACATCCATACAGAGTAAGTGTACAAAATAGCGTACAGTTCATATAAGCTGTTCAAAGACAGCAAAGTTGAGTCAAAATCAAAGAGGCACATCCACTTTCCTCTGTCCACATACCTGCGAGAAGCAAAGTGGAGAATAAAGACGGCCCTGTGAGCCAGAAGGTGGTTTAGACAGCGCTCTGTATATAAATTTGCTGCATAAATTAAAACGAAAAATATATGAACATATAAGGTCTCCATTGCGCAAGGCACGCTGTTACCTGAAAAGTCATTTTCAAGTCGTTATCACTGGTGAGCAGTGGGTCTGCTCCTGAGGTATCAGTAAGGAAGGAGGCGGTATTTGGTCCGGGTGCCTAATTAACACTAATTAATTTTGGAGGGAAGCCTTGCCAGGTCAGACTGGTCTTCAGGCTTTTGAAGTCCTAATAGTAGCTTGAAATTCGTTTGAAACAGAGTCAAAATGCACATACACCCCCCCACCCCACCAGCCTTTTTTTGCACGTGGAAAAAGCATTTTTCCCCTTCCTCCTTGCTGTAAGGCCAGGACAAGTTGGTTCTTTCAGGAACGTGTAGCTAACTGAGCAAATTCGGGCTGCTAAGCAAAGACAGTTATGATAAGGTTGACAAGCACTGAGAATACAGAAAGGAGCACATGGGCAAATCCTGAATACTTAAGAGTAGGACGGCTTGTGGCTCTGTGATAAATAACCCGCACCGGAGAACCATGTGGATGTTCGGGAGGGACACCACCTCTTCAATTTATAGCACTTTGTGTTATTTACATCTTTGCAATGTCCCCTGGTGATGGTGGGGGCAGGCGGGTGATCTAAGAGACTGTTATCTCCTCCTCTTCCTCTTCCCCGTCATCATCCTCTTCCTCTGAGTCCGAGAAGTCTGAGGGTTTGCTGGGGCTGCTGGAATGGGATGGAGAAGGACATCTCTGGGAGTCCAGTCTGTCCCTCAAGTGTAGATGCTCTGGGGACTGATGGTAGGTTAAGGGATGCCGGGGGCTGGGTGGGCACATGGGGGGAACTTCCTCCTCTTCCTCTCCTGAGCACTTCTTGCCCACGTCGCTGAGGTCTGGGTGAGGGTTGAATTTGGTGGGTAAGGTTTGTTCTCTGCAGCCACCTGAGGAGAGGAGCTCTCTCTCTTTGGAGTTCCTCCACTTCATCCTTCTGTTCTGGAACCAGATCTTCACCTGGAGGGGAAGCAACCCATAAAGGCAAGGAAAATGGGTAAGGAAACGCATCAGTAAAATAAGGACTAAGGCAGCCGCTTTTTGAAGGCGCCCTTGAGCCTTCCATATGGAGATACTTGTCCGTATTGAGACTGCTGGGAAACATAACCTGGCCCCTGGGGACCCTCAGAGAGGGGACGTGCGAGTGGCCTGGCCCATCCAGCGAGGACTTGGGCCGCTCTCTTGCCCGATACGCACACATGCGGTGATGGGCGACTCTCCCGCTCCCAGCTACCTTTCCCCCTCCTGCTCCGAGCTCCCCTTGCCCAACGTGCCCCCGCCTCACTCACCTGCGAGTCTTTGAGGCCCAGTTTGGCCGCCAGCTTTTTCCTGTCGGGCTTGCTGATGTACTTCTGCTTCTGGAACATCTTCTCCAGCGCCTTGCGCTGCACGTCGGAGAAGACGGCGCGCCGCAGCATGCCGCGCCGCGGCTTGCCCCGCGCCGCCAGCGGCCACGAGAAGGTCCCGGGGATGGGCACCACGGAGGAGGCAGCTGGGAGAGACGGGGACAGCAGTGAGCGGCGCCCACACCCCCTTCCTCGTAGCCCCTCCTGCCTTGGCCATGCTGCGTTTTCGTCCCCCGCTCTCATCCTACCCGGCCTTACGGTCCCTCGCTGCCTGCCGGGGTCCCTATGCCTAGCCAGGTCACCCATCAACCTGGAGCGCTGAAAGGAGCTTGGCTGGCTTAAATAACCGGGCTCCTTTTCAGCGAGCGATAGCCGGGATTAGACATATCAACTGAAACGTGTAAAATGCATCCAGAGTGGCCTGTTTTGTCAGGAGATTCAAAGGTCGGCAGCCTGAAAAGGCCAAGCGAGGGGTAAGACAGAGGTATAAAAAAAAAAAAAAAAAAAAAAAGCTTTCTCTCTTACTCAAAAGTATTTGATTTTTTTTTTCAGGCGCTTTTATCATTTCAGGCACTTTATTACGCTTTGAGATGAAGATGAGGACTTTTCTGATCCAAACAAAATCAGTCCTCTACAGATGCAGTTTTGAGCAATCAGTATTCATCTTTTTTTATATTAATCTCCCTCTCAGCCCGCAGTCCCCCCCTCAAAAAAAAAAAAAAATGCAGAATTGAATCCGAAGACATGAAAAGTAACAGCTAATTAGCACATGGCATGGTTCTCAATGGCATTGGTATGATAAAAAGGGCAGAGTTTCGCCTTAAAAAAAAAAGCGGGTGGGGGGGAACCTCCCCAAGAGAGACAGAGATGCTAATGAAGCGTGAATGGTAATTGTGTAGTAATGAACTAACAGAAAAAGACTGAGGACAAGCAGCTAACGCCATATATTACTGGAACAAAAGAGATTTACACTTTCAAACTAAACACAACGGCATGCCAGGCTCCCCGGGAGAATACTGATGGCACAATCGTCTCTTTCCCCAAATCATTTTCATTAAATGGACATGAAAAGCTATTTATAAAGCTCAAGTTGTTTTTGTTAGGCTATTCACACGCCGCAGAAAAGAAGCAAATTCCATTATCAGCGGCTTGAATGGGAGCTCTTGGGTTATTTCCCCCCCCCTTTCCTTCTCCATTTTCTTTTTAAATTAATAGTTTGTTTGTGTAATTTTTTTTTAATGTGTTGTCTCCACTTCGTAACGCTTTGCTGCTTCCAGAATGGCAGCTACAACCCTGTGGGTCTGCTGATTTTTTTTTCCCTCCCGTTTTTCGTTAACTTTCTGTAAACAGGGGCGATTCTGCCGCGCGGTCAAAGTGTCAAGAGCTGAAGTTAGAGGCCCGAGGTGGCCGGGGAAAGGGGTTAATCAGTGGAGGGGGGAAGCCCCGGGCACTTTCCTGGGTCCCTTTCCAACCGCCTGTAAAAGAGACCGACTTTCCTGGGCGGCCTCCGCGTCCCTGCGCTGGGCGCGTTGGGCTGGCGGCGGGGGATTTGGGGTGGGGTGGTGAATTTGTTTGTTATTCAGTTTTTTTTTCTTTCTTTCTTTCTTTCTTTCTTTCTTTCTTTCTTTCTTTCTTTCTTTCTTTCTTTCTTTCTTTCTTTCTTTCTTTCTTTCTTTCTTTCTTCTCTTTTTTTCTCTTTTTTTCTCTTTCTCTTTCTTTCTCTTTCTTTCTCTTTCTTTCTCTTTCTTTCTCTTTTTCTCCTTTTTCTTTCTTTTTGTTAATTTATTTATTTTTATTTTTTCCCCCGTTTTCCCCCGCGGGCGCTGCGCGGCGCTGCGCGGCGGCGGGAGCTGACCAGGCGGCCCGTGGTGCTGAAAGCGGCGCCGGGGCTCTGGGGAAGCCGCCTCGGCCTCGGCACCGTGACAGTTCCGCCTAATTTGCCGGTCTCGGTGCGTGTGGGTGGAAATGGGAGCGCGATGTCAAGCAGTCACTGCTCGTGCTAAATAGGGCATCAAATTGGCGCGACTGATTCTTGAATGTTGTACTCTGTCCAACCCCTGAACCGGAGCGTAACCCCCGGGGCTGGACGGGGAAGCTGCGACGTGCTCGGAGCGGGGAGCGCCGGAGAGGGAAGGAGAGCGGGACTTTTAAAGACTTACCTGGAAAGTAGGAAGATCTGATAAACGGCTGGAAGGATCCTTCGAAGTAGGGGAAGGAGAAAGTCTTTGGAGGAACGCTTTGCAGCAGCGCGGGGGACGTTTCTAGTAAATAAAGACAAATAAATTAAGGAACGGGTGCCCTCAGGTCCACTGGAGCAATGGCAAGGCGGGAGGACCGACCAAGTTGGTTCCTCCGAGCAAAGCCGGGCTGCTCTCCGGAAAGCGGCGGCAGGCGGAGCGCGGAGGCCAAACCGGAGGCCGGAGCTGTCCGCGGGCCCGTGGGGCTGCCCGGTGCCCTCGTCCTTGCCGCTGCCTCCGTCCGTGGGTGTTCCCCTTTCCCCCTAAGTGCGGCCCCGGGGCTCCCTCCCCGTGCCCCTCAGCCCCGCGGGGCTCTGCTCGCTGCGGCGCCGGGCAGCGGCGCTTACCGGCTCGAGGGGCGGAGGAGAGGATGGCGTTGACGCCAAACTTGAGGAAAGTGGAGTCGCTGCCGGAGGAGGAGACGGAAGTCTGGGGCGAGCAGACCCTCCTGGCGGCGGTGGAGGAGG
>VZSV01000266.1:221490-232577 GCA_013398735.1 Nothocercus julius | reverse complement strand
AAAATCCTTCTATTGTGCCAATCAAGCAGATGGTTTGCAGGAAATATAGCTTGGCCCCAGTGACCGAAACTAATTTTAACTAGCTTTCCAAGCCTGGCACGTTTGTTTTGCTCTTAGAAAACAGCTAAAAAAAACAGCTGGGAAGGGTGAATTAAACCCATTAAAGACACATTTATAAGAAATTATATTCACATAGGTTGCTTGAACCCCCCTAAGAGGGGAGAGATGAGCGTATTGAAATGAAAATGTCCCCGAACACACTACCCTCCTTAACATCGCCTGAGAGTCTCAAAACATTTTACTAAATAGATTAACTTGACTATTGTTTCGCATCACATTTATCAGCTTCATTAAGTGAATAGCTGAACAAATATATTACGCATGCATGAAAAGCTCTTTTGGGGGCTGCCTTATTGTGTCCTCAGCCCTGACAGGTGGTTAACTGTGTTTCTCTCTCCTCTCCCCCTCTCTCTCTGGGCGCAAAGAAAGGGGGATCTCGGGCAGAGCGCGCAGCCCAGACTTGGCAGAGGGACCCAGAGGGGAGAGTTACTTTCTTTTCCCTTGCCATTCATGCCGGCCAGCCCAGGGTGCGCGCAGGCTGAGGCGCAACCAGCTGATCTGATCATGTCAGGAGTAATTAACTTTAGTTTAGTCTCTGCGTCTTGCTTGCGCTTTGCTCACTCCTTCCGAGCCTGTTTAAATTGCGCCCTTTCTTCCCGGTTTGGTTATTTTTGTCCGCTTCGTCCTTTTAGCTTTGCCTCAACCTCTACCTTTGTTTAAAAAAAGTGATCTGGGGTTGAGCAGCCCCTCTTCTTTCTTCTCCAATGATCTGTCTAATAAACAAACAAACACCCACACAGCCGCCTTGAAAAGGAAGCCCTTTCATGAGCTCAGATTTGCACGTTTTGGAGAACCAGGACTGGCAAAATGCAAGATAGCGTTTTACTCCTTGCCTGGCTTCCATGAGCATTTATCACGGTGGGAAGTGGCTGGGAATTGGGCAAGGAATACTTGGAGCCTCAGCTCCTGGAGGCCACAGTCCTGCTTCCCTTAAATACAGTCTCTGCTTCCCCAGTTAGACGGCACAGACGGAGCGCGGAGGATTAGAGAACCGTCCACTTTTACCTTCTCCACCGAGCGTTTTTAATATTCTCCTAAAGAAGTTCTAAATAATCAAAAGTTTATTGTTGCTTTCAAATCAGGTCCTAAATCACTCCAAGCCAAAGCCTTTGCTTAGGTTAATGGGAAACTTCTCATTTCAGACAGTTTCACTGAAATCTCTAGTTGGGAGTGAATTTATCCCAGGGAGATTCTGGGCGCTGGGGACAGCGAACTTTGGCCTTGAGGACCCTAGACCGATGGTTTAAAATGTCTTCCTGGCTTTTTTTTAATGTCTGCGATGGAAGAAGCAGCCATGGATCTCAGTGAGAAGAGGCGCTACCGCCTTCCTTTTAGAGCAAAGGGTTCCCTGTGTCTCTTTGTGCCACTGAGGTGTGAGCATTAGGCTCCTGATGTGGATGTGAACTACATAAGGGGATGCAGTGCGTGTGATTTCTGAAGCTCCGATTGAAGAAGAGGGTGGATATTCTTCGACCCTCACCATTTACCTTTATGGAGCCAGTGAGAAAGACTGGAGCAAGCAGAGGTCAATGCACTCTCCTTCTGGTTGCTGTGATAATTGGACGTTAAAATGAAAGGAGACAGCCATATTTCCGTTGGTCTTTCTGCCAAGGGAGACGAGTTGGTAGAAAAGACCAAGGAGAACGGAATAATAATGATGGAGGCATGGGCAGGTTCATAATCTCCTAACCATGACCATCGCTCCAGGCTTCTCACGTTCAAGGCTATGGGTTGAAGGCCACTAATTCCTAGCGCTGGAGCTCAGCTCAGGAGGAAGAGTTTTAGCCTTAGATTTGCTTCACAGCAGAGGCTTGAAGGGTCTTGTGTTCTTCTGGGCCTTGCTTTGCACACAGGGAAATTTTGGTGTGGTCAAAGATGAAAGCCCTTCCTTTTTGGCCCCAGAAAAAGCTGGTGAGATTCTGGTTTCACTTACGCTTGTAAAACTTCTCTGAAAGACCAGATTTTTTTTCTGAAAGATTAGCCAACCTGCAGAAAGTACTTTCCTCCTTAAAGGCCTCTGTTTCTTTCTAATAAACAGAAGAAACATCTTACTATCTCTTTTTTCCCCCAACAAGCCATGAGAATGGATAAATACATGATGGTGTGTGTCCATTTTTTTTTTCTGTGTTTTCAGCTTTTTGAAAGCAAACGGGAGTATCCAGGAATAAGTTGCATGCAAGCGTCAAAATAATCAAATATTTAAAAAACATATTTGCTCTGTCAGAACTAAAGTCAGGGAAAAACTCAGGATTTCAGTGTGAGGGTTAAGCCCTAAAGGAATATCGACTTGTGTCTTTTCAGTACTCTGTCAGGAAGGTTTTAGTGCTGCAGGGTAATATTGCAGGAGACCGAAGTTTAGATTTAGTTTTGGCTAGCCAGCCAGGCTGTATGAACCGCACAGTCTGAATTCGGCTGTCTCAGGTTTCTGGTTATGCCCATAGAAATAAGAACTGCTGTAAGAAAATAATGTCTTGGTGTTGCATTCACGTTTGGAGCTTTCATCGGGACTTCTGTGTCTGTCTGTCTCCTCTTTGCTTTTCCTTTTGATTTCAAAAATGGAAGAGGCTGGGGAGCATCAGAGCTTTTGTTTCTGGAAAGGCCTTTCAGGGCTCTGGGTAGGATTTTGGCACTCAGGGAAATCTGATAAGGTCTGACTGTGTTTTAGCTATTTTAGATTAGCCTACCTTAGGTTTTAAAGAAAAGCCCATGGCCTCAGCCACCGACTTTCATCAAGTTTTCCCTACGGGTGTCATCCTGAAAAATGATTTACCCTCCCTTTTTGCTGAAAACTTACCGAAAAAGTGTCTACTGCAATATCAGCAGCGGGGAATGTATAGAGGCAGGGTTAATTTGCTGTCTTGGGTCAAATTCTCTCCTGACCGGCAGTTTAAGCAAAAACACTGAGCTCTTGGTCTGGAGTGACTAATAGGGGCCAGGTCTCCTGCGGATCTCATAGCAGGAGCAGGAGGGGGACAGGACACGCACTGAGGAAGGGCAGTGTTTTCAGCTACTACTGCTGTGAACAAGCTCTGTGTGGGCAGCAACGCTGCTTGGGCTCTTCTCAGCCCTGGGTGTGAAGCTCCGGCCGGCGTGCAGACTCCAAGCAGCCCCTGGCGTGTGAATAGAGGAACGGAAGGATATTTGCTCCAATTGCCACGGTAGCCCTCAAGGCTAAGGGAAGGCTTTTTGATCTCAGTTCTGATGCTCCAGCCTGAGCATTTAAAAGGCAGTTTGCAATAGGACAAAACAGCCCAGGGATTTTTCAAGATCTACTGATAGGAGCAACATGAGCTGATATTTGGATATCTACTAGTTCATGCAAGGGTTCGCATCTGATCGCAGGGGCTACAGCAGCAAATGGGATGGACTCTAGGCTGGACTGGTTTGAGACCATAGTTAAAAACGAATGCGTTTGTATGCTTAGCAGTTGGCTGTGAAACAGTCCCCTGTGAAACAGGAAAAATGTATGGACTGTGTATGAAAACTTTTGATAAGAACTTTGTCTTGGCTGGTTTCACATATAGCATCATGTCTACCTGAAAGCACGAGTTTCTGCAGAGCGAGCGTGCGGGTTGCAGGTGCGCTCACATACGCCTTTCCACCCAGCCTTTAGGGTTTCCATGAGGCCAGTAATTTCCAATGTTCCTAAGCTGGGAAGCTCCAGGACATACCTAGAGCGTGTGGGAAAAAACATGGAAAAAAAAACCCAAAACACCCTAAAGTCTGGGGACTATTCAGGTTCTGCTGTAGCAGAGGCAAACCAGGATTTTGGCTGCCTCTGTCTGAGAAACGTTTCCTCTGGATCTGGCCCAAATCACTCTCCAGATGCTGTTCAAGGCTATGGGATTTCTGTGGAGGAGGTTTGGCAACCGCCTTGTGCAGAGTCTCGGAATAAGATGCAGGAGAGCAACTTCCCTGGCCCTGCGTGTTTTGTTATTGGACCTGGAGAGCAAGGGATGAAGGGCACAGTGAAAAGACTCCCACCAGCGATCCGCGGGTGGGTTACGCAACCTGAGCAAACTGTGCAGCCCTGGGAGAAGCACCCAGCAGGCAGGTGAAGATGTCCATGCAGGCAGCATGCCCAGGTGCCTGGTGGGCGCCTGCAAAGCCCTCCAGGATGGCTGCGTGCTGCGAGAAACGTGCAATCAAGACCGCCTTGTGCCTTCGAATCTGCATTTTGAATGTTTCCAGCAGGAGGAAGCCTTTGCTCATGTTAATATTTTACTCTCTGCTATGCGCTGTACACCTTGGTCACTGCAGAAAGGCGTTATTCTGGGAAGGATCCATAGGCATGTCCTCCTTGGGACATAAAAGTTAGATTTGAAGTGCTGCTTGCCTGAAGAGCTGCCATTAAATCATAGGGTTTGTTTTATGACTTATATTTCCTAGTAACATTTTGTTTAAGCGAGACAGCCAGGCAATTGCTTAGAGCTTTTTTAGAACGCGTGCTTTGTTTTATTTGCCTCTTCATTTAGATTCCAGCGCCCACAAGACTCCTATTTTTTGAGTCAATTTTAACCATGCCTAGAGAAGCTTAGTTATCAGTTCTGCGCTATAAACACTATGCGCAGGGAGATGTTTTGCTCAGTGCTATTCAGCTTTTGCTTGCTAATCTAATTACAAAGCGTAGGTTGCCTGACACGGAGCTGCTTGTGCAGAAAAGGCTTTTCTCACACCTGGTGGAGTGTTTAGCCAAGCTTTTTAAACGCTTACACTTTTAAAGAGAGGGGGAAAAAAATCTTCTTTTTTTTTCCTTTTTTTTTTTAAAAAAAAAAAACAAATTCCTGCACTGTGCAATAGAAAGAATTTAGTGGTTGTCAACATGAGTTTAGTGAGAGGGTGCTGTGTAAAATGTGGGTTCGCTTTACATTGACCTTTGCTCATAGCAGCCCAAAACGTTGTATCTTTTATTTTTTTAAGAGTTAAGGAGAGTACGAGGGTTAACAGATGCCGGTGACTGCGTTAAATGAGGGGTGTACGTGCGTCTCTCTGCACAGACACACACCCGTATTTCGGGTGTTTATTGTTAGCTCCTCGGTGCCTCTGAAAGGGCAGCTTTGCATCGCGGCCCCAGCAAACAGCATTTCTGACCCGTTCGGTTCCCCCCTCGATTCCTACAAACAAAATAAAGTACCTTGTCGAATAAGGGCCATTGAGAGGGGATGATGGGTTCCGAGCGGGGGTCCGGGGTGGCGGCGTGGGTGCTTGTTTATCGGGGAGGAGTTGTCGGTTGTTAGCAGCGCTGCTGAAAGGAGGGACGCCAGCGGCTGATGCCTGGGAGAGCATTGATGGGAGGTAACGGAGTAATCGGATTGAAAGTTAGCCATGGTATTTATGTCAGTTCACATTTCGTCAAATGAATAATATGAGGTTGCTACCTAGCCCAGGCCTTGGCCTGGGGGTTCAGCTATAAAGCCTCTAGGCCTCATTTAATTCAAATATAAATTAATTCTCACCAGAGCGTTGGCTGATTAACCTATTTGCATAATAGTAGAAAAACTGCACTGTGGTTACTTTTGTGGGGATTTGGACAAGAAAAGCCTTAAATTCATTTGCAAGAATACTGTGTGAGAAGTCAGGGAAGCAAAGGCATCTCTATACGGATCCTGAAGGCTTTTTTTTTTTTTTTTCCAGACCCCAATGTGCAAAACTCAAGGCTAAATTTGTTCACACAGAAATCTTACGCTCTCCCAAATGACAATCACATTCTAATGTCTATTTACATTTGTTTCCTCGCGCTTGATACAAATAGCTTTTGCTAGGTAGAACCATGGTGTACTTTAT
The DNA here is from genome assembly GCA_013398735.1 of Nothocercus julius. Lineage (NCBI taxonomy): Eukaryota > Metazoa > Chordata > Aves > Tinamiformes > Tinamidae > Nothocercus > Nothocercus julius. The sequence continues at coordinate 226,673 of VZSV01000266.1, read as the reverse complement.
AATTTTTGCTATTTAAGAAAAGAGAGCTCTAAGGAGAACAGGTACTGTGTGCATGTGGAATAAAGCCTGAGTTCCACTAAGGCTGTGTGTTGAGCGAATGAACTAGGAGAACCAAGTTCACATGGAGCGCAAATGCGGTTTGTATGCAAGACTGGGCATAGTTTGTGATATATAGGGGAAAAAAGAGATTCTGTTTCTGCTGACCAGACAGCACCCATCTTAGAACAGCAACAAGGGAAGGAGAGTGAGTAGAACTTGGTGCTTTTGCTGAACAGATACTCTAAGAGGAATATCAATACACACACGTATTTTCCTATTCAGTGTGCCCGCTACTCTCCCTTTTTTAGGTGGCACCTAAAGCACACCCTTGTCACTGAGGTCAGTATACAGATGTACACATCCACATGCAGAGTCCTATAGATATCGTGCAGGCATAGTGTTATTTTGCTATCTCCATTTTCTTTTTTCCCTAAAATTTCAGGTGAAATACTATGCTTTTGTGTTTGCTATATGCATGTGTACACGCTTGTATTAGACTCTCTCGGATCAAGTGGACAAAATCATGCAATATTCACAAAGCAGAGCACTGAGAAGTTTGAAAAATGATCCAAATCCTGCCCTTAGTGAAGTCTGCAGACATTTTGCCAGGGGAAAAAACAAAATCTCTAATTAAGCAAATACAAACCTTCTAGCAAGAATCTGAGGATGCAGGAATGGTGGATTAGCCTGCATAGGTATGAAACCTTCAAATTCAGATACTTAAGAAGAATCAAATTGAGGATGCAGATTGTAACGAAGCTATAGAAATGACACAGTAAAAATTATCCATATCCTAAGTGGAAATATAGTAATTTGTAGATCCCATATAAGTTATACGTCACACCTGGGAGTTGTGGCCCACATCTGGGAATTCAGGCCCACCACGAGCCTTCTAGTGTAATTATTACTTTGACTTGCCTCACCCAGAGGTGATGTTTCTAGAATATTTACAATTTTTCCAAACCAATTTGGAAAGGATCTGATGCTCCTTAGTACAATGCTAGCTTTTTCTCAACTCGAAATTAGGCAAAAGAACCTGACAAGCAGCCACTGAAAAAGGGGAAGATCATAGTGAAAAATCTCTAGAGATAGGTAAAAAAGAGTTATAGGGTCTTTATATTTACTGCTGCAAGATCAATGCCCAAAAGCGCAAAACAAATTGATATAAGCCACTGCCAAAACCCAGCTATATTACAGTATTTTTGTGGTCAATTCTTGTGGAAGGGGAACGTCTGGGATCTGATGGAGGTTGGATTATGCAAGCAAATGATGTGTCTGATTAACAGGACACTGTTACAAGACAACAGTAGCTCTGCTTTGGTGTTGATCTGGTATATATGAAGAATAAATAAGACTAGGAAAAAGCCAAGATATTTTCTTTGTGAACAGAAGCCCTCAGCCTGTAGACAACCTTCTAGTCCAATTACTCTATGTCTTTTACACCGGGTGATTGAGGTAAAGGTGATGGTTTCATTGGGTAGAGGTTGAATGAAATCGGGCCTCTCCTTCTCCAACCGACACAGCTTACATACCCATTTGTATTAGCTGTGCCTGCTTAAAGATGAGACTTCCCTTCTTTTTGCCTTGACTCAGTGGAAGGAGGAGAAGTCTAATGGGCAGAAGATAGTACAAGGTACTGCAGCTTCTGGGTGCAACAGCTCAGTAGTGGACAGGTTTCTTTCTGCTAAGGTGGGTAAGATCATTGCAAAGTGGGAAGGTTCCTTTGCAGCTCTCCCTTTTTGACCCTGCCTACCGAAAAGGAAGAACCCCTGCCCAAGGTAGGAATGGGGTGCTTTGGACCTTCTTCAACAGGACAGAGCAATCAGAAATATTTTACACAGGACACGTTCGAGAGTGATGCGTTTTGCACTTTTTTTTTTTTTTTCCTGCTTCTCTCATCTTTTTTTCCTTCTCTTCATGTCTTGCTATCCCAGAGATACCACAGAGAGGCTAAGTGGAGTAATTCCAAAGCTGAGGGCCAGCTGGGCATGTCAGGAATAGAAAGCCATGAGTGCAGCTGGGGTGAAAATCCTGCTTATATTCTGTAGGGGATATTTGCTCACAGTGGCCTTCAGGAAGGGCTGATGCTGGCTGAACAGGCAGGGGCAACTTATGAAACAGTGGAAGAAGAGGAATCAGGTAAGTTCCTATATTTTCTTCTGGAGCTTTCTAAATGTAGAAACATCACTACAAACTGTTTCTGTTCCAGTTGCAGTCAGGCTTGTAGATGGGCTTCCCTTGCTCTCTGCCCACCCACACTTTTATTTTTCACATTGCTTTCTGGTGAGGGTTGAACAAACCTGTGTTTGATATTTCTAGCACAGCTCCTTACTGGTAAAAAGGAGCCAAGGAGTCTGTTAGTAAGTCAGTCATAAGACGCTGAGAAAATGATCTTCTGCACAGAGCTGTAGGAAGTTGAATGGCAGAAGTAAATAACTAACAATGGGATATGCTCAACAATATTTATGTGAGCTTTGTGCTCTCAGATACACTTGGATGGCAGTGAATTGTCAGTTACTATATCAATCTGCCAAGTATGAATAGCTCTCAATGAGCTTGAACATTCTCAGGTTAAGGCATCTGTAAAGCTGATAGAGATCATGCATGATATTGGTATGACCTCAATCTCAGGGCATATAAATTAAGTCATTCCTAAGCAAGGGCATCAGCTCGCTCAGCAATGTTCACATGGAAACACGAGACATTTTGTAAATTGGCAGATAACCCAGGACTGCCTGTGAGATCAGCCATGGTTCACTGCTTGTCTTTATCTATGATTTTTGTACCGCACTAGTCCCTGTGGCTGATAAAGAGAGTTTGATGATTTTCACAAAACGATCTTAATTGGGCAGAGGATCTTTCTGGAAGGGAGTAGCATTTGTATCATATGCGTGACAAGCTCTTATCTAAAATATCCTGCATGCACACAAGAAAAAAGAGTCAGTCACCATTTAAGCTAGAAAAGCTAGGAAGCTAGAAAACAAATGCAAGAATTATACTTGTCAGAGCCAAAGAGGAAGATTTGGTGGCGATTTTTTTTTTTTTTTAATTGTTGCTGAATGGAAACGTAAAGTCATAACTTAATTACTAATTATCCACTTAGTTACAAGTAATTATCTGATTCTAGGTGTATTATCGTTTGCTCTGTTGAACCATACGGTGTAAATATATAGTACAAATACTTTCCGTCTTTACTATTTCCCTTCCCTGGCTATCCCATGACATTGCTGTCAGAATCTTACGTAGCTTAGTTGTGATAAAAGCAAAGATGCTCCTGTTTCTCTTCTTTCGTAGAAGATACATTTTAGAGAGAAGGAGACATTTCTTCTGTGATGTTAATATAAATGCAGAATGTAATGTTATCTCATAGAACTTACACTGGTTGTGAGGGATTTGTGTCAGCTCAGCACTCCCTTTCTCTGTGCCAACACATGGCTCTCCAGACACAGGTTTATGAAGCCTTTGGGTTTGACCCATAAGAAACTTCTTGCCCTATGCAGAAAGACACTCAAAAGCTTAAGAAAAAAAAAAAAAGAAAACCTTACTCGCATATATAGAACATATATATAATACAATATATAGAATACTACTTGTTGAATACTACTGCATGATTTAATCTTCATGGCACGTTAGTTACCTAATTCTGTTTTCCTATAGGTCAAAAGCATTTGGACAAAGGTGGTAACAAAATAACACAGGAATGTGATTTTTCACACTGAGGTCAGAGTTAGCTACTTAAGTTGGGTAAAAATGTTCATTTGGAAATAATACCTGTGGGTATTTTTTTTCTTGGCTGGATGAAAGAAGTATTTTAACATAAGAGATGTCCTGTTAAAATCCTACTATAGGACAGGCAAATTCTAAGCCATGCCAATCATCTGTGGCTCCTTTCCTAGGGATTCTCTCAACTAATTTAACTATTTGGAAACTCTGCCTTTCCTCCTAGGGTAGGCAGGACCTGTATGGAGCTCTAGGTTTTGACTTCGTTGTGATGACCTATTACAGCTGTCCTGTCTCAACAGGGACTTTCAAATCCCCAAGTGAGCACCTTCATTGTCAAACCTTTCCCTTTCTCTCTTTCCCTTTCTCTCTTTCCCTTTCTCTCTTTCCCTTTCTCTCTTTCCCTTTCTCTCTTTCCCTTTGAGAAGGTACTAGGAGTGAACTGAGGTTTCTAACTCATTTGATTTCTGTTGTCTAGTGCTTACTAAGCGTTTGACAGTTGCTTTTGATGGGCACTGATACTTATGATCCATCCAGTGTTAACCAGGCCAGTGCTGCTTAACTTTCGGAATCGGCTAGAGGCTTCGCTTACCTGAGGTATGAGGATTAAGCGGTAAAACACTGCACTGTTTTAACTGGGCAAAGTTACATAACAAAATGACCACAATAGTAATTCATTGCAATGTTAATAAAATATCCTTTATTATATGAAAAGGAAATACGAAAAAACCTTCAATTAGTATTATGCAGAACATAACTGTATTTGCTGGGATTATTTTTATTATAAAGTACATTGCCTTGCTCACTAGCAGAATAGGACAGCAATGTGTTAGATATTCACATTAAATTATACTAATGGGAATATTTACCACATGGTTAAAGTCACTCTAGTCTGGTGTCCTGACACAATCAACATCTCCTAAGCTAAATCAAAGAATCAAATCACCCTCAATGTTTATTTTGATTTTTTTCACTTTTGGCAGTATTCTTTACCTTACGTTTGCACTCTTCCAAAAACAAATGTGATAATATCATTAGCAATGCAATAAAACCACTCCAGTGGTCTCAGTGCTTTCCTTGCCAGAAACAACCAAAACATGTGATTCACATCGGAATTCACAAGGGAAAAATTAAGGGGAAAAATCCGATGCGTGTCTATTATAAGTAAAAACCCAATGCTAAAAGGATGTTCAAAACTGAATGGCTTTGCAGTAAGAGCAAATAAAACAGAAAGGATACAGGAAGATGAGTGAAGCCATAAGGGAATTTAGTTAAATGTTTATATCTCCTTATTTTCTTTCTCTCTCTCTCTCTCTCTCTCTCTTTCTCTCTCTCTCTCTCTTTCTCTCTCTCTCTTTCTTTCTCTCTCTCTCTTTCTTTCTCTCTCTCTCTTTCTTTCTCTCTCTCTCTTTCTTTCTCTCTCT
>VZSV01000266.1:196131-221190 GCA_013398735.1 Nothocercus julius | reverse complement strand
GCAAAGGCCCTACCGCTGTAGTGGAATTTGATCCTGGTCAGCACTGCACAAATCTCAGGGCAGTAAGGTCGTCAGTGGCTTGCTAGGACCTTTTGAACTCTGTCTGCTCTGCAAAAAACATCCTCTGAAAGGATGTGAGCTACAGAAGGAGGGTGATACTAAGTTAAAACACTCATATGGTCCTGTTGGGCTAAGACTGCCTCTGCTAGCATTAATTCCAGTTACTAGTTGCACTGTTATACAAAAGAAAAAGCACAAGTAATATTAATTAAATAAACATTGTTCCCTTTTTTCTTATGCAATGAGTGGTTTTCACTTCTTGCAGGGGAACCGACAAGTATAATTTAATTGCAAACAAAAATGAACAAACTGTGAAGTGAGACAAAACCCTGCAACATTTTCTTTCCCTTTTCCACCGCACTCTCATTAATTGCTTGGATCGGCGAGGGAAAGGACCACAAGCCTGAGCTTTGCACAAAACTCATCCAAGAGTGAAGAGGGCAAGCCCAACACTTAGCCTCTCCAGCTGCCTTTAAGTGAATGGCTTTCGGAGGGGTATGAATGCTCTCTGTCTCTCCCCATACAATGTAGGTGTTACTGCTGGCAGGGGGAAAAAACAAAACCATAATCACTTGAAGGGGAGCGAACAGAGTCCTGGGGAAGGGAGAAAAGCGCTCTCGCTCAGTCATAAAATCATGCCTTCTTGTGCTGGTGAGAGGGCGCAAAAGGTGATGCAGAACGGTGCTTTCAAAGGTTTGGAAAAGACATTCTGCCCTCTATACACAGGCTAATGTATAGGAGAGGGAAAGCTGTGTTTTGTGTCGAAGTCCCCATTAAAATGGTGGAGTAGCACATCTGAAGAAACCCACTGGTCTGCGCATGGGCTCTCTTGCTTGTAAAAGTTTGTTTTGTACCGCTCACTCCAGTGCTTAACGTGCACCTCCAGGACCGCCAAATGGGAGCAAGTCGGAGAAGCTGGTGGAGCTCAGACGCTTGCACTTTTTACTCTGATCTTCAGTTCGTATTTAGACCTTCTGAAGCCCCGTTGCATTTGTTACTTTTGGTCTGGGCAGACCTTTACTCTTATGTCAGCACAAAGGGTTTAGGTGCAGCGTTTTCTATGGCAAAAAGCCCTTGCTGGGTCTGAGCAAAACCTCAGCTTTTTCAGGAGCACAGCAGCACAAAAGATTTAAGGGGGGAAATTGTTAAAAGGGAAGCCCTTTTCTCTTTGGACTGAATGCAGTGGGGAGATTAAAACTTTCATTTGAGATTTTGCTGTATTCATAGTAGTGAGGCCATGAATAGGTCTAAGTCAGAGCCCACAGTGGTTGTGGTGTGCCCTTTTATTCTCCGGCACATCTTCAGACACAGGTTGTTTTGCACTTGAAAGAGGGGAAAGAGGGGAATGCGGGATTTTGACGGCTGATATTAGCCTCTGAGCTCTTGATGGGGATTTTCTAATTAACCCCCAGGGCCCATCAGGTGGCCAAAATGGAACGAGTTCTGTCAGAAAGGGCAAAAAGTTGGAATTTTTTGTCTCTTGTTTCAGTTAAATGCACGGAGGATGGTTTTTAATGTCATACATATGATGACAGCAGTTACCTCTCTGAGAAGGATTTTGGAATTTTAGGGCCTGGATGAAACCTCAAAATTTCAAGGATTTTTTTTCCCTTGTTTCAGAAGAGTTCTTGGAGATAAATATATATATATGTGTGTGTATATAATATATATTATTGTAAATGAAATGATAACTTAATCGGATGCCTTTTGATCAGAAAATACTTCCCCCAAATCTGTATCACTGAGATAGCCAGAGAGGGCACCTGCTCACCCTGTCCTCTGCAGCTCCTGGTAGCAGGAGCAGCAGAGTCCTACCTGGGAAAACAGTTTATAACATCCTTATTGTGTAGAGGCACCTGAAAAAAAAAAAAAAAAAGAACTTATTAAGAAAATAATAATGATGAAAAAAGACTGGACTAGAAGCTACAAGGGTGATATTCTGTATGCTGCCTGCAGATGCAAAATTCACTGCTTAAGTTTTAAGAGGCAAAACATGGCAGCAAACATGCATGTGTGTGATTATTTTTAGGGTATTACAGATCGTATAGTGCAGAGGCACATGGAACATCCTTATCTAGCATCCTTCTGAATGTGAGGCACAGGATGGTGAATTGAGATGCTAGAAAAAAAACCCTTAGCATTGCGATATATGTGGGTTGGGGGAAGCTAGTGAAAAGATATTATGGCAATTTTTTTTGTCATAGTGGTGCTAATGAAGAATGAGATTAAAACTTCATTGTACGTGACTTCTTTGTATGGGCATTTAGCAAGAGATGGATGTATAGGGTGTAACAACTGGCATAGAAATATAAGTGGCTTTTTGAACCAATTTTAATTTATCTTTTTCTTTTTGGTATATTTGTGACTTGTAAGGGAAAAAATTGATCATTGAAGGAAAGGGGAAGAAAAGCAGAAAGAACATGAAGGAGGCTGAAAAGAAACCCAGTGAACGAATTAATCTAGAGGGAATAACAATCCTCATCAGCATGGCAGGTGGCTCTCCTCTATTCCTTTGGTTGTTCCAGGCAACCCCCAATTTCTCCTGCAACAAACTCAGGGTCAAGGACAAGAAATGGCAACAGTCCCTTCTCCTTGCCATGGCAAAGGGCAGCTGGGGCCTATGTGCCTTATCTGTTCTCTCTTCAGACTAGAAATATCCCTGACCTTCTTTTCCAGATGAGACAAGTCTATATTTTCTATATTTCAAAAGCAGCAGTCTGGATCATTCTTAGGCTGGTGCTGGGTAGGAACAGAGATAGGGTATGGGAAAGAGTAAAATAGAGCTGAATATACATACCCGGTAAGTTTATCAGATATTCAGTCTACATACTGGTGCAAAGCCAGAAAATCTACGGAGCAAATCTAAGGATTGCAGAAAACCAGACCAAATGTTTCAAAAAAATAAAAAAAATAAAAAAAATTAAAGAAAGAAAGGAGGAAAAAAAAAGAACTGAGTTTTGCCTTGCTTGCACTCACATTTGGTTGCAACATGCTTGGTACCGGTCCAAAATATTTTACTGGAATTCAGCAAGCGGGTTTTGAGTGAACAGAGCAAAAAGCAGTGGAAATGGAGCTGGTTCTGGTTTTATCTAAGGCTTGGATGCAAATACTTCCATAAAACTAAAGATATTCCATGGCTTCTGCTTTTATACAACTTTTATACAACTAGTTGCTTTAAGGATAGAAAGTTTTAACTCAAAAGCCTGTATGATTCCAAACAGGGAAGCAACTTAATTTAACTGTTGAAACCTGGGATCAGTTTGCAGAACTGCATATGGTTAACAAGTAAAATAGATGTGAAAAAGCTGCAAGAAAATAAGAGTGACCTAGAACTGTATTCTCAGTGAGGGACTTCTGGCGAGTTAATTTTCTCTAATCATTTCTGTTTGCAAGAAGGAGCCACCCCTAATGGAGATTTGGGATGTTGGACTATACATGCATACATATTATTTAATGGCCCTGAGAATATGAATTAGAAGACTTGTCTTGGGTCAGGGGTTTCATACTCTACTTAGTCAGAGATTATCCTGAGGAACCCGATGAGATGCAGTGAAGTTAAATTACTAGTATTACTTTTCACGTAACACATGCTGGAAAGAGTCTTCCTTTTTTTTTTTTTTTTTTCCTGGACCGGTGTGGATTGCAGTGTGGATGAACAAGACATTCGTCTTGCTGACACATCTTGTTCCAGCTGTTGCTGTGACAAATTGTCTTTGCTGTAGCGCAGCTGAAGCCCTATGGAGTCGCCAGGACTGACTACTGTATTCTGGAGGTTGCTCCTGATGTTTATGAAATGCTTTTTTGAGGACAGCTTTAAATCAAAATCAAAGCAAGTGTTGCAAGGCTCTCTCAACCACCAATGACTTGGGCAGAGAGAGCTACCACTAGTGGGTCAAAAAGAAGCGTGTTGGTTCGTAGACCTCATAAATCTTCCACATCTGCTCGGCTTCTCAGCAGTTATGCATCGCAAGTCTTGCCAAGCTCTGTAAGAAAGGAATATTTCCTTCTGTGGGAAGGATTTGACTCCTGAAGCAACATGCGATTTTCAGTGTCTATCAATAAAACCTATTGTTTAGGAGGTGGTCTATGTATTTTGTGAATACGCCCGTGCTGCTCCACTAATGACTGTTTTGGATTATGCTATCAGATTTCACATGTTTTGGCAGTGATGGAGCAAATAATTCTACCCTGACGATGATGATATATGATATTAAAGACATCCACATGCTCACTCTCAACTCACCAGTTTTCTCCTCATGCGTAAGAGGAGCAGAAAGACCATGTCTCTACTTGGTATGATTTATTATGGTAGCACTGGCATCTCGAACCAACAACAGCTTACCAGGGCGCTCCATCCTAACGGTTGCTTTAATGATGATGTTGTCCCTCGTTTCTGCAGTTCACCAACTGCATTACCTTACCACTCTTAGTAAACTGAATTCTGCTTTTATTCAGTAATACATGAGGAAAAACATCCATTGGCTTACAGAATAACAGCATAGGATCAAAGGGGGAAGCGTATTTTCCGGGGAGCACTATCATTGTTACAAATTCTATTTTGCCTCCCAATAAATTGGATAAAGTTGGTAAAGCCATGGAGTTTTGATCCTAACCACCTGAAAAAATGAATGGCCTGCAAATTAATGAGATTCACTTTCCCTCTCCCCTCCGAAAAATTGCAAGATAGTTTTGAAACAGACTGGGAGGACTTTAGACATTTCTGTTTCCAATAACTCTTCCATCCTGCTGGGCCTAAGAGACTTCATGAAGTGTTTTGTGTCTTCTCAGAGTTCTCATTTCTGCAAATGCATGAAGAGTGACAAACATGACCATGAAGTTGAAAAGTGGGATGAGGGTGAAGTGGAAATTTATCCGGCTACCTTCCCTTTTTGGACAGTTTTGAGTAATGGTGGAGTCAAACTAGAAATGATCTTTGCCTACTAATAGAAGCTTAATGCATGGAGGCTGTAGGGTTGCTTTAACAAGTACCTGATGGTTCTCCTTGTTATGCACAAGTTTTGCCTGGGAATAAATCAGTGCAGTTTTCTACTTTTTTTTCCATGTGCTTTTTCTTCTTCCTTGAGTCAGGTAGTGCAGGAGAATTGAATGCTTATTTGTGAATAGTGCTTATCTTATTTATTTCCTTTGTTTGTACGTACACTTGGAGAGGAATTCAGCATCTGCTTTAGAAACAGTGAGCTGAAAATAGCTGCAATCTATTCTCAGATCACAAGGCAATTGGAGAGTGTTTCTGTCTAGCTTGAATAGCATTGTAGCTTTTTGGCTCCACTCTTCTTGCACTCCCTCAATTTACAGCAATGCTCTGTCTTCCGGCATTAACACGAAATTCATAGATGTAGCTTTGAATAATAACAAAAACCCTCACAAATGAAAGTCCATCTGGGTATAAACGGTTTGCCCCAAAGTTGTATGGACCCAAGCAAGAGTGGTGTCCAGACAGTCCATGTGGCAGACAGTCATTCCCACAGTGTTTGTGCCACTACAAATCAGCAACAGCTCTTCCGACTTCAAACTGACTATCTGCAATGACTTCCGTGGCAAAGAGGAATTTCCATTAACAATTTGTTGGTCGTTTAGTGTTCGGACTTGATTCAAAACCCTATTGACATTGGTAAGAGAAGCTGTTAACTTCTCCTGCTGTAATACCGTAGTGGAATAAAATGGCAAAACGTATTAATATGCTCTCGTATAGGCTCTTACCTGTGCTCTATGAAAGGATGACAGCGGTCTGGGCGTGTGCATGTGCACACTCCCGTGGAAGAAGAGAAGGGCTGGTATGGGGAGAGGTGCTAAGGAAGTGAAATAAACTAAGGAAACCCTTCCTTGCCTTGGGTGGAATGGGCAAGACCTGCTGCTGAATGAGTAGCTCTGGTGGTGCTTGCTGGGTGATGAAGAGATGGATCCTGGAATGGGTAGGGGCAGCCTGGACAATTAATCTGGCCTTCAGCTTCTCCACCTCTCCCATCTTTCTGTAAAGAGATGGAAGCAGCAGATCAAGGTCCAGATGTCACAGAGGAGCCTGCAAGGTGTGAGTGGGACATTGCTGGTTTAGACTGGGCGTTTTTAGTGCCTCCTTCTGTGCCATTGAACTTTAATGCAATTAGGACTCTAAGTTTAAATGGCGAAAGATGCTGGTAGAATCAGGATAAAAACTCTTTTTGTTTTAATTTACTCATAGCGAGAAAACACTGGTCCCAAACTTCCAAAAATACATTTTTAATCACAGGGGATACACCGAGCAATCCTGACTTGGTTGTAGCGGTCCCTACATTTTTCATCTGATCAACCACACGAGGGCAACATGAGCATGAGCACATGAAAGAAGCACCATTAGGAAGCAAGTCGGTGATGTAAAACTGCAGAGCCTGCAATCCCCATAGGGTTCATGTGAGTCGGCTTGGCTTTGCCTCGCGTGCTGGGAGCTCAGAACCTGTAGGAAAGGCCCAAGTGCTTGCAGAAAAGCAGCAAGAGGTGACCTGCAACATCTCGGAAACGAAAAAGCAAATACAAAAGGTTTGTGGTTTTTAAAGAGCTTTTTGCTCCGTGCCCAACCCCAAGCTGAGGAAGATATAAGTACAAATGCGTTCAGCAATACAGAAGACGCTAGCGATTGAAGGCAAGCAGCTCAGGTGGTGTTATGACAGCAGCTGCTATGTCATCTTACATGTAAATGAAATACTATTTCTTCACTCACTTGATTTATTTTTTTTCTACTAATTTTACTGTTTTAATTTTAGCTTACCATTTTCCTTACTTCTTAACCTAATTTTCTCTTCTGAAGAAAATGGTGGCTAAACTCTGTAAGCAATTCTTTGTTTCTTTACGAACGAGGGAAGGATTTATCAGGTATGAGCCCTGGACTTCGCGTATTTATTTATTCACCTGGCCACTAGGTGGGAGCAATGTGTACAAAGTCCCAGCTGCAGCTGTAGGACCAAAGCTGGGACCTGCCAGGAGAACCCAGGATATTGGGCATATGGGTGGGGAAGGAGCATAGGGAGATCCTGAAGACCATAACGCAGCAAAACATGTTAGTAATATTCTGACTTTTGTCTCTTTTTTTGTTGTTGTTGTTGGCAATAAGAAGCCCAGCTCCAAATTCTCCAAATTCAGCCCTCATTGCTTGAGTACAGCCCCCGCTTGGTGTGTATTAGCTGGTAGTATAGATGTAGCTCCTGTTAGTACCAGACCTCTGCGTGACTGCTGCCCTGCATGAACCTTGAGACCAGCTAGATGCCCTTCCATGCTCCTTTCTTCTTTAAATGCACACAACTCCAAGACTCATCTTTAATCCATATGTGGCACCTTTGGGGACTTTGCATTTGATTTAGAGAGGAGGGCAAGGACAACCGTGTTCTGTCTTCACAGAGCTTAGAACAGGCTGTATTGCGTCAAGTTTAAAGATGCATCTCAGCCTAACGAGAGCGAAAACCATTAATGAACTTAATAAGCGGTCTCTTCATATCTTAATTATTTGTGTGACCTTCCCTTTGACCTTTCTCCATGGGCATCTATTTGATGCATTCATGCACAGAGATGTTTTGCACAGAGGGAGGAAAAAATGTTCACCTGTTCAAAAAGCTGCCACCAGGACAAAGATACAAGCAAAGCTTCTTTCTCTCATCACCGTATTATTTTCCTGAACACACTGTAATTTCATCAATTTTCCATGCTTATGGCCATGAATGCTTGACATTACCATGTCTTTGCGTTAACAAAAAAGAAATTTCATGGCTTAAGTTTTCACTAGAAGAATAGGGAAAGCGTGAAAAGCCAGCCAAAATACAGAGTGTTACAGTGTCCTTTGTTCAGCTGCTAGATTTTCGTGGAGAGAAATTTGCACTGTATGTTTTGGGTTGTTAATTAATTATATATTTGTAACACATTCAAAGTTACACAGCTTCTTCTTTTTTAACTGTGTCCTAGTTTGTCTTGAGGTGGCTCTTTATTAGACTTCAGGGTATTAGTGGAGTGAAATGTAAATTGAATGCAATTTTTGAGCTTTTGAGTAATGGAAGGCACATAAAAAAATGAAGAGTGAGAGCGTAAGTCACATTAAATGTCATTTCAGTCATGTTAAGCTGTGCTGGTTTGTACTACGTAGTGATTTATCTCAAAATATTTCAAGGTTACACTTTTTCTGAGTATATTATGCAGACTGTTTGCAAATGCAATCCTAACCCGTAGGCTTGCAGGCCAGAACAACTCTGACATTCTTTACTTTAAAACGTTGATTTCTTGCTCCAGGTAGATGTTGTTATGACTAAAGCCTGGGATAAGTACCTGGATGTTTTTGAGAGGCCATAGAAAACTTGTGACTTCCTCAAACCAAGCAAAAAGTCCCCAGTCTTCATCTTTGCTGATTTCTGACATAGAAATGATGATGATTCAGTCAAGGTGGTTATTGCAAAGTTGTCTTATGGAGATCCTTAGGGCTCTGTGAAGAGAGTAAATGACACTTGTTCTTTCTGCTTATTATTTTATGGCTTTTTTTTTTTTCATCTCTGAGAAATATTAGCTAAAATAATATAAATGCCTGTAGGTGGGGAGTTGTGGGTGCAAAAGCTGTGAGCTCAAGTGCCTTCATTTCATATTGCACCTGCTGCACCAGTGTCCTCACTTGCTCCATTCCCACTGAGTGAGCTGAAGGACACATTAGATGATTGCTAGATGTCCTAGTTAATGAGGCTGGGGTTGATCTGTGTAATTCCTCTAGTCCTGATCGTAAGGCTGAACATTTCTGTGCAAGAGAAGCAGGAATGGCTTCAGAGGCAACTGTGGGAGCCTCTTAAGTTACAAGGCGGAGGTGGCTGCTCCATTGCCTGGTATGTGGCCATACTGGACGGATCTTCTCATGGAGTATTTCCAGTTGGGACTGGAACAAACGGAGCAAGCTGCTTATTCAGCTATGCTAGTGTGCATCAGGAGTAACCTCACTCAAGTCAGCGGCTCCTAAAGCTGCCGTAAGCGACAGCAACACGGGACCCAACAGATGTCTCTTAAAGTAAGGCCTGAGCTACCAAGTCGCATAGCAGTTTTACTCTCCATGAAAATGAAATTAAATCAGATTCCCATATTCATTCCTTAGTTTGACAGTCAGGCCTTGATTCTCATGCTTTTTTCTCCCTTTCAGTATCTTTTCAGCACACTGCAAAAAGGCAAATGGAAAGCATAAACTGCCCCGACAACTACTCTTGAGCTTTGCCAATAATAACATTGCCAAAATATTTTTGCATGAGCTAGGAACAATAAACTGCTACAGATGATCGTGTAGCTCTCCACTCGCCGTTTCCATCTTCTGCTTCCAAGATATGGAGAAACTATAGGAAGTTTCTAATGTTATCTCTTTTGATTCAAATGAAACTTTGCTCGGGTTGTGTAACCAGGCTTTCTTTGCTCTGTATATTCACTTATATATATAGGAAACCAGGCTAAGATGGTCCAATTCATTTCACAAAAGCAAAGCAGAGGGGACAACAAGAATTTCAGTTACTTCGAAAATGGGACAGACATGAATGGATAAGACATAAATTAAAAAAAAACTTCTAGCTCCCTAAACAGCAACTTCCTAGCAATAAAGGTTTTATTAATCTTTCTTACCTCTCTGATAGCATCTATGAAAGGCTACAAAGTGCTGCCCAGATGTCACTGTAATATAGTATAAAGCACAGAAAAATGCATAGTTCAGATATTTTGGATGGTAGTGCCAAGTAAATAGAAGGATAGGAAAGGACTTTTTGAAAGTAAGGGACTTCATAATACTCTCGTGAGTTAGGGTTAGTAATTACTGTGTACCTGTTGTACATAGGAAAGTTGATATGTAGAGGGATTTAAGCAACAAATTTATATTCCAAAGTGGCATGTGTTGCTGCAAAAAGCAACAGAATCAGACCCCCAAGGAAGTCACTGAATTTTAATTTCAAATATAAAAATGGCAATTTTCTGGAAAACCTTAGGAAGCTCTACCAGTCAAACTGCAGCAGATTCGGATTTGTGGGCAGTCGCAAGCAGCAAGTTGCTGCTTTTCTAGTAAAGCTTCCTGTCCCGCTTCCTGTATTCATCATAGATATCTTTTAAAATCAAATATTTATGCAGCTTGACTTCTATTTAATTTATAGTCTAATACAGCAGAACACCAAAGACAGAACTATATTTAGAAAATTATAAATTATGAATCCTCTATCAGACTTTCCTTCAATTTCTCTCTCTTAATGTCTTTCTCTTTTTGTTGCTAGACCTGAATGTAGGCTGTTCCAAAACAGAGCATATAGAAAACCAGGGTGAGGAGTAGGTTATCAGCTTTAAAGGATATTTATAATTTCTGCATCAGGTGACCTGGTTACCTTTCCATAGGTTATTGAAGCACTTATAAGTGGCGAACTTCACCTGAATATCACACCTCGTATGGAACGTAGAGTGCTATTTTTTTTATCTGTGTTTATAATTATTCCTTATTTTACTTATTTCAGCAATTATATTGTTTTAAAATAAGAGTTTTTAAATAAATTTTAAGTATCAACTGCTCCAAAGTCTATTGCACAGTAGACTTTGGTTTTGATTATCAGCTTCCTCTTTGTCATCTTATTTCTTTTTTCTTTCATTTTGTGTATTATGGCTTTACTTCATGAAAGCCCCAGACATAAAAGTGACAAAGAAGATGGCTCACTGCTGCAAAGTGTTCAGATCAGTCCTTTTTCTCCTGTTAGGCTGCATTACAGCAACAGGGTTTGAGAAACAATAAGTTTTTCTTTGAAAATAGCTTGGAAAATACGAGCTCTCTGCATTTTCCCTTTCTTTCAAGAAGCACTTAATTTTTTTTAAAAAAGGAACTGTGTCTTCAAACACTGAGCCAGCTAATTTCCACCTCTGAAACTGTAAATAAGGCATGAAGTCCTTGCTATAGCAAATCATTCCTCTGTTTTCTAGGATGATGTGTCCTGTTTATGACATAAATGAACGCTGGACCAAGATTTTCTAGAAATAAATGTTTGCAGAATCAACAGTTATATAGTCCCAGTAATTACTTCAGCATGATCATCTCAGTAGAAGTTTTTAGCATATGGCTCGTTTTCCTCATTTGTAAAGGGTATAGCATACTGTAGACGTTAAAATAATATTGTTTTTTCCTTAAATCACTCCTGAATACTCTGACTTGCATGAGTCATGCTATAACAACCTGTATGCATCCTGACGACGCTCTTCTCTTGCTCTCAGTTATAATAAAACCAGATGCAGAGAAGCAAAGCCCAGGTTATGTCTCAAAGAGTATTGAAATATAGTCTAAGATAGTAGAGGGTAGGTAGAAAATAAAGCTGGATGCAGGTTCTCTACTGCCCTCTGAATAGTGTCTTTGTAATTCTTTTATTCCCTAATATACTTTGAGTCATCTGGGAGGTAGTAGTTTAACTTCTCTAATATTTTAGACAGAACTGTAGAGAGTTCCTTAAATATTTGTGTGGCAGTAACTTTACACATTGGCAAGCACAGCTGGTTTCGAATGGCAAAGGTTTGGGCTGTGACACCCTGTTGGGGGAAAACAGCACCTATTTGCACTCCTTGCAGTGCCGAAACGATTCCTGAGCAAATGACAGCCTGACACGCTTGTTGTGCTTGCAAAAATGAGACTAACACGAATGAGCCAGCTGGAACCCTGGCTGCGAGGCTCCCAAGTTCAACTGCAAATGCAGGCAGGGAATTAACTCCATAGCCAGCTAGAAAACGACAGTGCTGAAATTGAGGCTTATTGCATAATTAGCCAAACAATATTTCAGCTAAGCGTCTTATGGATCTATAAGGCAGACATATCTGTTGTAATTATATTTTACATCACTGATGTGGCACGTTAATGAAATGTGTCACTTCAGTAGTATTAGGATACATTTCATTAATGCAAAACACTTTTGTTGCACGCTTTACATTTGGAAACAGATTTAAGTATTAAGTGGCTAATGTCTGCAGCCAGGGAATCCTTTCCGAATTTGTAACACTGACCAGAACAGACCGCATTACACTCTCCAAATGGTGCATTTTTGCATTTGAATGTCTGAATTATCCTGGTTTCTTAGAGACGACCACAACACCAACATCTTAAATCCTCAAAATATTGTCCGCTTCATTGAATGCTCGTGATCTAAGCATATGTGTAATTATTCTGTAATTCTCCCCAAAATGTGATCCCTTGGAAATGCATACTAGCTTTCGCCTATTGTAGCTGCAATGACTATTTCTTTGTGCCCCTTTCTTTAAATACGGTCACAAGGAAGGCTGTGTGCCTTGGTGCACCGCATGTGTAATGATGATTTTTTCCCCCCCACTCTCAGTACGCCCATCAGGAGGAACACAAAACAAAACCAAAAACTGCGTCGTTTGTTGCAGGGAACAGCTGGAGGTCACAAAAAGACCAGATAAGATAATATATGTACAAACATGATCTTTCTTACAAGAAATAGGCCTCATGCTGCACACGGTGCCCGAAGAGCTGAGGGAAATATACGGCACGAGAATTTGTACAAGTTACCAAACCTGGTTGTCATAATGTATGCGTGTGAATGCTCTGGGAGGAGATAACGGGGACTCCTCTATACCAAAAGCAGATATGGCATCTATAACGCAACAGTGCAGATGATTTTCTTTTTTTTTTTTTTGCAGAAATTACTACTAATGCACTCGCGTGAAACACAGAGACTCTATTAAAAACACACAGTTTATGGGGAAAACTCATTGTGCTCATTTTTAAAAAATAGTTAGTTCTGTAATGCCAAGAATGCTATATATAATTTAAGTTGAAATATCTCTTCCTTTTCAAAGCTCTTGTGCAATGTATGCCAGGCACTAGTGCGCTGGCTGAGAGCTCGTCATAGTGATTTATGGTTCAGAGATGTCTTTATGAGACTCGAGTTGTGTGGAATTTGCGTGGTTATACTCAAGTTGTGCGGAAGGCTTCAATTCCAAGGCTTTTGCAATACTTTCTCTTAGCTTATTTCACTTGCGAGATCTTTAACATTTATTGAGAAAACTTGATAACCATTTCATTTTAAATGAGGTGGACTCAATCAAATTTAGGCATGTATGAAATAATAGGTCCTTAAATAAAACCATACAAGTTTGAAATTTGTTGCAATTTTTTTGAGGTTATTTTACCCTTAAATCTTCCTTGACAAGTTTCTCCCACATTTTTTTTTTTTTTTTTTCAGGAGAATTGTGCCTTTTTCAGGAAGAAAAGAATTATTCGAGTTATTGAAGTACAGTGAAATGTTTCAGTTAAAGAAGCTCTTCAAAGGGGTGTAGTTCTATGGAATGAAATTAGAAGCCTTTCCTGAGGATGGTTTATAAAACAATATTTATCAGATTTTAAAAATAGTGGTGAGATTCTTTAGGAATCTTGTTGTTAAAATCTTACTAAAAGATTAGTAAAGTCTTAGTGACTTTAGTGGTGAGTTTAGTGACGCTTGCTTGTTTCCACAACTCCATCTTATATTAAGATATATAATAATGAGCAACTTAAATATTGTTTGGATTTCTCTGGTGAAACTGCTCTGAGCTCCCTGCTGAACGAGAGCGACTGGATTGAGAGTTGTATTAAAGATTTGCGATGCGCAAGTGAGAACATATTTCACATTTTTTCCAGAGATATAAATACACATATAAATATGGGAAGTGACAGGACAAAAATGTATTTTTGAGGTCTAGATTTGTTTTTATTATAAAATGAAGTAAGTACTGAGAAGTGACTTTCATTTTAACAGCACACTTCTGCATTGCTGCAACTGCATTCAGCCTCTTGCGTTTTCCCCTTTATCATTTGCTGTGATTTTTGCCTAATGCCCTGAAATGTCATCTGAATTGCAATGGTCTGGACTACCGAGGGAAGTATTTATAAATAAACATTTGGCAGAGATTCTTTGATACTGTGTGAACTTTTGTTGCAAATATTTTAATGATGCCAGCCTTGTTTTAAAAGAAAAAAAAAAAAAAAAAGTTGATTGTAAATCAGCAAAATGTGCTGGGCTTTCTAAGCTCCGAGTTGGCAACAGCTTGTTGAGAGTAAATCCTCTCATGGAAGGTTTTGCTAATCTGAATAAATTCAATTTCAAAATCCTTCCTTGATCTAAGCTTGCTTAAGCTCTCACCAAGGCCTAAGGACCCTGAGGGTCAATTCCAATAACAAAAGATAAGAAAAACCTGCCCTTTCTCATATCTCTCTGCAATACACTATAAGCTGTTACCTCACTGCAAAAAATCTTTAGGTTTAATGAAGTCGCCTTTTGATAGTTTTTAAGGCTGAAGTTCAATGTTTCCCACCCTGGTGCGTGTCTGCTCTGCTCGCCACCCAGGACTGGGGCCTCGGGGCTTGACCAGCTCCTTTCCTGGGATGATTTGTGCCGGGGAAAGGAGAACTCGCAGCAATCGCTCGGCTGAACGGAATACACTTGTGCTGTTTTCCTTCCACGTAGTTGTCTGCTTCCCCTTCCTTTTAGCTCAGGCTTTTGGTTTCACGCAACTGTTTGTCCTAAGAGCCTGGCAGACCTTATCTCGTTGCTCAAACAGGGTAAGCAATGCAAAAATCTCTGAAGTTCAGATTTGAATAACATGAGCTACTCAGCTTGTGAAAAAGGAAGAAAGAAAAAGAAGGTTGTAATGAGGGTATATACCATTTGTACCTACAGAGCTCCTTGGGCAGAAGGATTTGGTGCAAGTTAAACATTTGTTCTGGCTTGCACTGGACCTGGTGGGAGCCTGCCCTCTTCATCCGTGCCGGACCAGAGTCCAGGCTAGCTAAAACAAACGGAGAAAAGCCCAGGATTTCTGGGGGTATAAAATCAAATTTCCTGCCTATTTTTTTGGCTCAGTGTTGAAGGAAGAACTGCGGAGAATCAAAACGTAACTGTGGGCTCCTGCATCTGAGATGGCTATTTTTGCATTGCTGTTTTTTGAAAATAGTTTCCTCTGTTTTTACAAGACCGCATAACCTTGGTGTGGTTCAGTGAGGCTTTGGCTGGGCTTGCGGGCAGGGGTTGATGTTATAGCAATGGGCACTACTGATCTCAAAAACCGGTTCTCTTTTCCGTGACCTGAGATGAACAAGTTGTATTTGGCACAGCTACTGGAATCCTATAATTACCTAACAATATCCAGTTTTAATTTATTTTTAAAAATGAAAGCCCGTCTCCTTAGAAGCCAAGAGAAAAGATGAATAATGACTTAAATATATTGGGAAGATTT
The DNA here is from genome assembly GCA_013398735.1 of Nothocercus julius. NCBI lineage: Eukaryota > Metazoa > Chordata > Aves > Tinamiformes > Tinamidae > Nothocercus > Nothocercus julius. The sequence continues at coordinate 205,887 of VZSV01000266.1, read as the reverse complement.
AAAAAAATAAAAGGCAAATAAGAAATCATTTGTAGGCTTAAAGCAGATTTAAAATTGCTTGACATATGCAACTGGAATGCTCGCAGTTAGCGACACCATTAATGCATGTTTGTAGCTTATCTAGTGTGTGTTTTATGAAGTTCCCACAGTTGTCTTACCAATTGTTGTAAATAACTTGTCTTTTGTAACAGAAATGAAGTTTTAAATAGGAAGGAGGACTTTCAAAACAGTTTGATTGATGGTGGTGCATGTTAGTAATGCATCTAGTATTTCTATTTTTTATTTCAGCCACCGTTCCCACTTCCTCAGGTTTTGGTAATATTTGTTTTAAGATTCGTAGATCATCTCTGTCATTGCAAAAGGTGCTTCACCTTATTTATGCACTTGCTGTTGCATTTGTTTTGTAGCTTTGCAATCTGGGAGTGACAGTAATTTTTTAAAAATTAATTTAGTGTTTTAGATTAAGCTTTTTTCTTTTTGTCAGGATAATTATTTCCATGGTTTGTGGTGCATGCATGCTAATATCTTCAATTAAAAGCTGTCTTTATGACACTGTTATTAGTGCAAAGCTATCAGATCCAGCACGACGTACTTGCAATGCCAGTTTTATTTGCCAGTTTTGAGCTGAATATGATGAATGGAAGGGGAAGGGGGGGCGTGGATTTTGTCTTAGCGTACAGCAGTTCGGGAAGTGTCGTGCAGTTCATTTTATCCATAATATCCATAGATGTATGCAAAGGGTTGCCTGATTTTACCTCCGTCCAGCAGCTGCAGCGCTGAGCTTTGAGGAAAGGCAAGGGTCTAACTGACTTACTCCAGTTCCAAAACCTGTGTTTTTATTACTGTTTTTCTAGTCCCTGGTCCTCAGAATCATATAATTACGAAGAAATCACAGCCTTCTTCCTTTTTCCCTTTGAATTTATGCTTTTGACCCTCTTCAACATCAAATAAATCTTGATTTATTGAAGATGTCTTTCCGGGTAAAGATCACAAGGCAAATAATAAGAATTTATACATTATTTTTAAAAATACAACATTTTTTCAGACTATCTTAGATTTTTACAATTTTTGACTGTACCAAGTAGACATACTAATAGTTGCCAATGCCTTTCTGTGGCATTTAATGAGTTCTGTTTGCAGATAAAGGTAGCACAGTATGAGAGAATGGTTTTCACAGGTTCTCTACAAGGTTCCCTGGTTTCTAAAGAATTAAAATATATACATGTTTTTTTTCTTCTGTAGTGAGTACTGGGCAAAGATTTGACACAAATAGAGAAAGGGAATCCAACAGTGAAGAGCTGCACTGCACTCAGCGCTCATCTGTCACTGCGGAGACATCGCCGACTATCAGCCCTGTGATGTTCAGCAAAACTCAGGCTTGCTAAACTGTTATTTTTATAAAAGTTAGCGAAACCAACTTAGTGAAGTTTTCAGATATTTCCTTCCTAGCAAAGAACAGAAATGGTTTAGTCTGGGATGGGCTGAGGATGAAGAGAGGCTGATGGGCTCCTTTATGCACAGAGGGGATGGGACCAAGCAAGGTTTAGAAGACGTTGTCAGTGGTGCTGCACCAGATTATGCAGATTAGCAGAGGGCAACACTAAAAGGAAAGCTGCCCTAAAGGAAACAGAGGTTGTACTTCTCCCATAGGGAGCTATTACAACTCCCACATATACAGTGTTTACCTGCACACTGATTATTGACTTCAGGTCAGCATGCAAGTGTCATATATTCATAATGTATATGGAATACTGTGCACCTCTGTAGGGCATCAGCAGATTTGGGCATGTCAAGCAAGGTAGCAGGAAGAATGACAAGTCTTCATCAGTCAAAATTTTCAGGCCAGCTTCTGGAATTACTCTTCACAGATCAGTTTTTAGGAGTCTTTCTTGGATATTCGGCCTCCTTCTCTTACCATAACTATCAAAGTTATGTCTTTGTTATGTCAAAGTTATGTCAAAGATACTGTCTTTGAAATGGTGTGTGACTGCTGAAATTTTTTTTTATGGTGGTTCTGATACCTTGGGAGCTTGTGCGAAAACCTGAACCTCCCTAGAACCATGATAATTGTGCAGGTCTCCCTTATTCCTGCAAATCCACCTTCTTGGCTGTCTCTTATGAAATTTGCTTCTCTCTATTCAGTCTTCCCCCTCTCTACCTCTTCCTCCAACCATCACATCACACTCCTCTCTGGAAAGGAGTGAGGATGCTGAGGAGTCAAGATAAGCCCTCTCCACACCTCCATTCTCCCTGGGGCAGACTGCAGTATAAAACTTGGGATTTCGGAAGGGGGAACATAACACTGGAAAGAAGGAACAGGTGCTAGGAAGCTATTTTAATTGTTATTAATGGGATCTTTCTGTATTGATTAGATAATTTGAACTATTAGACGCTTAAAACATTCATTTGACTATCAGTACTTTCTCAGCTCCCCTTTGCACACAACAGGATCTTAAATGTAACAGCAAATTAAAGATTGTGTTCATCAGTCCAAGCAACAAGAGGATAAATGTGTGAGCTAGTTGTCTCAATTCTCTCAATAATTAGTAAAAAATAAACAGCAACAAAAAAGGCCAGTCTAAGGTCTGGCTTGTCTCTTCCCAAGATTCACATTTAAAACAGATGAGATGAGACATACCCCAAAAGACAATATTTCTTTCCAGAGACTAGGCAGGATGTTTGATGGCTAGTTCAGAAAGTTAGGTGAAATGAATCTTGCCCTGCACTGCTCTTTGGCAGCAGAAGCAGCCAGAGAAAACCTGTAGAAAAGCTGAGAGAACTGCCAAGCCGGCCGAGGATGTTGATTAGCACAAGGTATGTGAGGGGATTCAGGATCACTACATCTCTCAGGTTTGAGTGAAATCAGTTCTGGATCCCATTGCCTTTATGCTTGATGTAAGTACTGCAGTACAGTAAGTACTGTATACTGAAAAGTATATTAATAGTGCTATTTTCTTGTGTCACAATAACAAATAGAGCAAATGTTGCCTTGGATACCTCAGAGATGGTTTGGTGGACTTCTCTTTGTTTTGTCAGATGTAATAGATAGTTTTGCAGCGGTGTCTGAGTATTCCAGCACCGTAAAGAACAGTTATTTACCCGGGTTTAAAGCCACATCCCTATGCTCTTAAATTTGCTGTCAAAGACAACTTTGTGTACAAGGGACAGATTATTTACCTGTCACTCTGAAGATAAATAAGAACTGTGCTGACTTTGTTAGTGGGATAGTTTCTGACCTCTTGTGCAAAGTGAATTTGAAGTAGCACCTTAACTGAGAGTATCAAGTTAAGAGTGTTTAGATTAGTTGGGGCAAGTTAATACGACTTTTCAAGTTGCAACTCAAATAGGAGATGATAATCTTAGAAATGGGAGGTTGGCTTGAATCCTGAGCGGCCGTTTGTGAGCATTGGTCTTCCAAAGCCTTGCAAGTCCAATAGCTGCATTCAAAGCGCTTTTCGGTAAAGCTCTGGCACTGCCGTCCAGGCAGTGGTTTGACTCGGTCTTTAAAATATTGAGGCTTGCACATGGGGATACTGAAGTCAGCTACCTGGCCTGTCCTTAAAGACTGATACTGCATCTCCTCTGAAGCGCCGCATGAGATTTACTTGCACAGCCATAGAAAACAATCAGTGAGATCTAAAGTAGTTTCTGATACGTTTTTTTAATTGCAATCTATATGAGGCAATGTTTACACAGATGTCGTGAGAGTTTCCAAAAAAAGAAAAAATGGAGGGGGGTGGGTGGAAAAAGCCCCTTACGTAGCTGACAGCCTGACAACTTTGCATATGTGTGTTAACAGGAGAATGTGCTGTGTTGGGCATGAATGGAGAAGCGGGCCTAAATGACTTTCAGATTAGCTGGAACAGATGGAAGGGTCACAGTTGAACAACTTTACACAGGGACATAAAGGCAATGTTCAAGTGGAGTTCATTGCCTCTGACAGATACTGTCAATCACGCCAGCGACTCTCAGTTAACCAGCAGCCTGTCCTTTTAAAGATTAAATTAAAAAAAGAAGTATTGTGAGGAGATGACTGGAGTTTATCTGGTCCACCTCAGACCAGCGTTTTCAAATGAAGCACAATAGATGGTGGGTAGCTGGAAGACGGCTGACTTGTGGCTACGGTGGGAGGCAGTACTGTGGTATCACGTCTGCGGATGTGGAATCTGGGTGACGCTTTCTAAGGACACCTATCGGCCTGGGCGGCCGAGGACCTTTGGCTGATCTGTACTCAGGGCTTTCAAACAGCATAGGAACATTGAAAGGGAAAATACTGCAGAGCAATGGAGTGCAGACCAGTTGCTCTAGCAAAAAAAGGAAAGCGTTAGTAGTTGGGCCCCAAAGGGCTGCGGTTTTCTACCTAGCTATGCATTCCCTAATGGAAATACTTCAAGAAATGTTTCTGAGTAGTATCGCTGGCTTTCAGAGTGTTTCTGATAAGCGCTGCTCGCGGTGCCGTGTTTCAAGGATGAGGGTGCCAGAAGGGAGGTTTGCTATAAGGAGAAGCTGCAATCAGCACCCATGTCTGCCTGGCAGAAAGACAGGGAATTAGTGTGGAGGATGGTGGTGGGTATGGGCATAAAAGTGGCAAACTAGGGCTTCTGTTGTTTGTTTTTTTTGGGGGAAAAAAAAAAAAAGGTATCTGGAAAATGCTTTGCGTGTTAAATTTCTCAGACACTGATACACACACTCAGCATCCTTTCTTTCATCCTTTCCAAGTAACCAGAGACAAATGCAGCAAAGAAGTTTTCTTTCCCTTCTTAGAAGTCAATAATTTTGCAAAGCTGAATTACTAGCCAATACTCCATAGTCAATAACTATTTCAGCTCCTTCTGTGTTTCTTGCCCATTCCTTCTGAATTGTCTTGTCTCTAGCAGATGGTGTTAGATGTGATGACCGCTTGCTTTGTTTTGCGGTGAAGATAATGACAGCGTGTTCAGTCTCAGTTTTGAAGGGAATGTGTCATCTGACTTCCAAGGACGTGGTTCGGCAAGAATTGCAACTATTTTGAAAATTATGGGAGTTTAAAATAGAGGAATACTTGTATTCTTCCGAAGACACCCACTCTTTGCTACTGCTAGAGACCAGATACTGTGCTGGATAGGTCGTGCATCTAGTAATGCACTCAGAGAGCTGCAAGCTGGAAGTTTCTGATGGTACAAATCAATATAGTGTAAACGCTGCAGCCAGTCCTGCAATAAAGAAGTAGCGCGTTGAAGTGGTGTTGAGTCGAAAGGAAGTCATATTTCATCTCCCTGAGACCCTACGGCTGTAGCTCCACGTATCACGTTAGCATAGTAGGCATTTCACACTGACTTACTGCAGCTCCCAGTGCCCAGGGGTAACCAGCTGGCAGTGGTATCTAGTTTGCTGTTCTCTTGCAGAGACCGGTGAAAATTTTCTGTCAACAATTTTCAAGGGAAAATCGGGTTTTCCAGTTTTTCTGGTGAAAAATGAGCTTCATTTAAAAAACCTTCTATTTTCTTGGATTTTTTTTAGTTGTCAAAAGGTATTTGTGATTTAAGACCTAAGTATATTGATTGAGAGCACTTCCATATATGCAACGTTCGTACAAATGGTGTTATTAAAAATGTGTAGAATTCATTAAGGCTGATAAAAAAAATATTTTGCAAAAGTTAGCAATATTGTACTATTGTACATGTAACATGCTACAGGACATTGATTACTTAACTGTGGATGTCAGGAAAGATTTTCCCTAAGTATTTCCCTATAGTATTGCACAATGTATACCAGTCTTTCATCTTGCTTTGGCTCTTGAGACATGACAGAAGACACCAGCAAGATGGTAAATGGTTTGAGCAATCGGGTCAAATTTTATGCGTGTAAATACTGATCCATGACCACGTCTGGAAGAAGAGGGTGCTCCAGCAGGCAAATGTTTTCATTCATTTTATTTTATTTTTTTGGCAAACCATAATTCCTGCCATTTGCCACCACGGCCACATTGCCACACAAAGTGTTTTTTAGGCCTAATAACATGCTTAGTTTGTGCTGTGATGCAAGAAGGAGATATTGGACAGTTGGTTTCTTCACCACTGGCTACAAACAGAATGTCTCATCGATCTGATATCTGCTCATTTGCAGTGATAATTTTTCTTCTTGGAATCTAAGACCTTGTTGGTGAAATTCAGGACTCGCTGAGCTTGTTGGTGAAGGTTTGCATCAATTTTAATGGAGTTGTGCTTCCACTAAAGGCATCAGAACATTTCATTAACTTCCACGGATTCCTTATATATTACCTGATTCTCCCTATTTTGATGTAACATGCTGACTTTAATTACTGATATTTCACATGCTTAAACAGAGCAGCAGAATTGGGCCTTGTGTGGCTTTTCACCTTGGTCAAATGGGAAACAACTCTTTTCTCCTATAGATCAAATTGAGGTAACAGGAATTAAGGAACTATTGCTGCAATAGACAAATAATCACTGAGTCAGGAGGCTATTTAGCTGTGAGAAGAATTAGTCTGGCACATCACTCTTTCGTTCTGCATGTCACCAGCCTTATTAGTCAGAGATTGCAATTTCTGAAAACAAGCAAAGAACAAAGTGGTTGCAAAAATAAAACAGGACACATATTTTCCACTTAGTTTCTCTGACATAGTATGAAAGCAAACCAGACAGGGATTAATAAATGGTCCCTAGATGCTTCATTCATAGTTGCCCCATGTAAACTACAAATAAGACCACCGTGGCATGCATCCCTGTAGATGTTCAAAACCAGACCACAGTTCTGCTTTTTTGGTGTACAGTTGGGCAAGCTACTTAGCAAAACAGCTTTTGCTTGATCAGAGGCATTAGCCTTTCTTATGGCTGGCAGAGCTGTTGCCATTTTAAATAAGTTGCTCTAAGCGATACCAGAATGAACAGCGATATGGAAAAACAAAATAATACTGTATTTATTAATTTTAGAACCAGCATAAATCTGCCTTAATGGCAATAGCAGTAGATGATTTAAAAACTTAGCATGTTCTCACACCAGCGATTGAATTGAAGATAAGGGACTACTGCCTGCTCTGTTGTAAGTTGTCCTCTGACCTAGGGCAGGAGCCGTTTTCTCTGTGTGTTTCGCTTTCCTTCCTGTCCATCCGGGTGACTCCCTGTTGTTAGGAGAGCAGCTAAAAGGGACCCCAACCCTGCAGCATCAAATTGCAGACCACTGTGTAGTTCTGCAAGTAGGAGTGAGATTTGTGCTGATTTGGACAATTAGAAGAGGGAAGACACTTAGAAAGACAAAGGTGTCCCTGCGGATGTTAAACAAACGTCTCTGTGTTTTCAGAGATGGTCTTTTTGGAAATTGAGTTTGATTTAGATTTGACTCTTACACAGGCCAGGTAACTTAATCCTTAGCTCTATTGGGCTCAAGCCCAAGAGTCAAAACTCTCTCTTTCCAAATGGAGGAAGTCCAGGCTGTATTTTCGGAGGTCTGCTCAGTGATTTAGGGGAGCAAACAGTTCCGTGCATAGAGGGGAACCCTGCAGGGTCTGAAGGGGCTAAGGTTTGCCCTGGCACTACGACAATGCATGTCTGAGTGCGTAACGTAACGCTGCAGGCAGGGTGCCAGCGAGCCCACGGTCCCTTTCCAGGGCTAGCTGGACTCTACTTTCTGTACAAGTGCACTAGGTAGATTTAAAGTCTCAACTAGCATCGACACCTACTACAAATTGAAAAGGTGACTCCAATAGATCTCAACTGTGTTTTTCAAGTACCCCTCCCCACAAAGCAATTTCTTCATAGTTCAATCTTCCACTATTCGTTTCGTCTACCATTGAGGGCTCCACTGTCTGCTGGGAGTGTTGACAGCAACATCTGGGGGTATGTGATTCTGTGCTATCAAGTCCAGAAGCAGTGGCTCAAATGCTGTTTTTAACAACTTAGCAGTGTTGACACTCAGCTGACCATCAGTTAATACTATTTTGTTGAACACCGGAGTTGCTTTCAACACTGTAGGACTCAAGAAAATACGGCTACTGCCCCATGTTGTTCAGATCAGAGGATCTGAGTCTTTTGAAGGTGCTGAATGCAGAAGTGGAAAAAGGAATAGCAGGATTGACCTTGTGGCCAACTCGCCATTCCCATTACATGGAAAATGTAGAAGGTGATCAGGAAATGTATTAAATTATGCAGACATCTCTTTTTTCCTAGTGACCAACACTGATGCAATGCCAGAGGCGCAAATCTTGACTTCTCTTTTGTGCCACTAATCCCTTTTGTTGAGCAATTTTTACATGTTAACGGATAGTTTTGCTTGTCAGCTCTTAAAAATACTAAAACGGAAAGAAAAATGATTTTTTTGCCTATAGTACAGACCAGTCAATCTGTTTTCTCTCCTTGCTAGCTTTTAGGAAGGACTTGGAAAATTAGAAGAAGTTATTGGAAAAATAATGCCTTGAAATCATGAACTTTTCTTATTGCTCTCCTGACAGCAGTTCCACATTTATTTTCAAAGCAGGTTTTAGCAAACCAGGATTTTTAAATGTCCCTGTGGAATGGCTATTTCATTTTGGAAGGAGCTCTTGTGATCGGGTTACCTGCAGACTGTGTTGTGGTGCTCAGAGCGCACTTGAATCCGCAAGACTTTGCAGACGGCGTCTGGCAAAATGATGAGCGAATTAGCTGCCGTGCCAATCCTGCCCTAAAGAAATGTGTTTTTCTTGGCAAGAGCGATGGCAGAAATTTCCCTAGGAATTAGAAGCTGAAATTTTAAAGACTGAACATGCCTTTGTAGCAGCCTCGAGGCCCTCGGAAAGTAAATAAAAGGGGAGATAAGTTCGTAAAATGCCTTTCGTTGGCAGGCGCTGTGCGGAAGCCGGCAGGGAGAGCAAAGTGCAAGGGTTTAAAAGCAGAGCCTGGTCTGCCCCTTGCCCAGCCGCCCGCACCAGCGTTGCTGAGGCCGCCTTCACCTGCAGCAGAAAACGCATTCCTGCCGTGCAAGGGATGGCCTCATTTTCTTCTCTTGTTCTCTAAAGAGCCGGGGGTTGTCAGGCTTTGATTCAGAACAGGAGTGCATTCAGAGGCATCCTCGGGCCTGGCTGGGAGCTGCTCACATCCCCGGAAAATTCAGTGGGAGAAAAAGTTTATGGAAGCGAGTAGGAGTTTATTCAACAGTGTCTGAGGCCTTTCAGAATCATGAGTGAGTGTCTATAAGGAGGCAATCAAGCATAGGCTGGGAATTATCTCTGTTGGTTGCCTACCTGTGACAGGCCCTCAAGTGCGGCTAAGAGGCTCATTCAGTGCGGGGCAAACAATAGCTGAAGGGGAACAAACAATTCAGAGGAGTCTATCATTCTGTATGGTGTTATCTTTAGCACTGAATAAAACCGGAGTTCCCCCTTTCTGCCTCGTAGTCAGCACTATTTTTAGGAGCCAGTGGTACTTTTCAACTCTCTTTCACTACTTTTCAACAGGTTCACAAGGGCACGAAGTGCAGTATATAAAAAAAGGATAATAACTTTACTCGAGTGCAGGAAAAGGCCCAATGAACAGGGCAGCCAAGCTTGCAGGGCTAGAATAGATGAAAGTTTTTTGGAAGAGTCACGAAGAAATGTTATTGTCTGCATCTAAAAGAGTCCCAGTTTTACATATAGTGGCTTTTGGGGAGTGACGCAGAAAGCGCTCTTTCTTCAACATAAAGAGAGATCTTTATTTCTTCAGAAAATGCACTTCAAATTTCAAATATTTATGTGAAAATAATCAGATTTATCGAGTAAAAATTATGAAGCGGTTCTGTCTCCCA
>VZSV01000266.1:158631-191131 GCA_013398735.1 Nothocercus julius | reverse complement strand
TAGGGGCCCAAGGACTGCAGAAGTGCTCTGATTACATGGTAATAAACTGTATCTGAATGTCCACGTGAATACAGGTGTTTGGCCACTGGTGCAGTGTCTCATCCAAGAAAAAACATTGCAAATACCTTATAAAATAGAAAGCATTTTATGGTGAAAATAAAGGCTGGCTGAGAACACAACATAGAAAGTGATGATGCATTTTGCAACACAGATTCCAAAGCATCTGACTGAAGCAGTCGAGGAATAATCTCAAAATATATGGAACATTTGTGTATGATTCCCAATATTTAAAAATTCCATGACAATAGCCACTATTCTTTTTATTCCTTTTTTCAATAAAATGGGAAATGTTTAAATTGATTTTAGAAGGTCCTTTTTCTTTTTTTTTTTTTCTTTTTTTTTTTTTTTGGCCAATTGTGCACATGATGAAAAGCAAATCTGTAGACACTGAAGGAGGAGTGAATTGGTGGCATTATCAAGTAAATATTCTTTAAATCAAAGGCCTTGTTCCATGTGTTTGATAAATTTTGAGTATGGCAAGGTTTATATTATTAAGACTTAAACCAATATGAGTGTTGCAAGACTGCAGTTATGATTGCTGGAAAGTATCTCTATATATTTCTATATATACTTAGATATGCAGACGTAAATAGTAATACATATTTTAATCTCTATACACTACGTATGCTGTGTATATATGCAACAGTAACTTTGGAAATGGTTTTAAAAATGGTTTTAGTAAGTGCAAGCTCAGAGAATTGGCAGTTTTCCCCTCTCGCTTGGAGAAGCCCATCCTATGCCCAGGTTGGTGGTTCTGTTGGAGGTGACATCCCTCAGATGAGATACCCTTAGGTTCCATCATATGAAGCTATCAATAAGGGAATCATGTCTACCAAATTACTCCTCTGGTGGACTCGTGTTTTTACTGAGATTTCAGCTCTCTTGAGTTCAGGATTTTATATAAAAATTAAATTCTTTAAGAGAGAAGCTCTTTGCAGCTTAGATGGCTTCACTGCAGATAGGAGGGATGAGGAAGATTTGTTTCAAATCAATTGAAGTAAGTAGAATGAGAGGTGGCAAATGTGTTCATGTTTATGTTTTGATATTGTAAATTTAATATTGTTGAATGCTTCCTAACCTGCTCGTGCATTTAGGAATAAATCTTCATGAATCGCTTAGGAAATGAAATGAAGTTTTGTACTGTACCAGTGTGCTATTAGCAGTATGTGCAAAATGTCTCGAGCTTGAACTTTTTGCTGCTTGAACATTTTCGGACTCATCTTCTTCCTTTAGAGAAATTGCTCATATTTTTCAGTGACCTCACATGAAATCTAACTCCTCCATGAAACCTAACCTGATACCAGAATGGTATTTAGAAAACCAACAATATCCTCATTCTCGTAGTCTCCCAAAATTTATTGAAAGAAAACCAAAAACAGACCTTTACCTATAGAAAATTAGAGCACTGGAAGTCCACTGGCCAACATAACGTTACAGAGAGGGCATAAAATGGCCTTTATCTAAATCAAACTGAGTAGCTTTTGTGCTTGCCGTCGAGCAGAAGTGCACAAAGAACATGTGCATGAAGGGTATAAAGGGTATGAGACTTCACTTCTGCCGTGGCTAGTTCAAGTAGTCCCCAGTTCTCTTCTAAGCTGTACCAAAATCTTTCAGGCACAGAACTTGACTCAAATCAAGATTAAATTTTTCCTGCCTTTCCAATGTTTCAATTTTGCTTTGCTGTTCCCATTTCTGGAATTTGTAATCCAGTAGCAACAAGAAAAGAAGCACAAGAAGAGGTCAGGGAATGAAAGGAATGGTGCTAATCATGAAGCTTCCACAGTTTTAAATTAAATTCAGGGACGCCTGTGTTTGTCCCCTTTAGCCTTCCATCTTGCTCTGAGTCCCGCCTGAGTTGACTTGAACCTGGTTTACCTCAAAGGAGTAAAGAGAGCCCTTGTGTATTAAAGAGGCAACAAGTAACTCTTGGGTGCTTCTAACCTCTTACTAGAAGTTAGAAGCGGACCGGGCTCTGCTGCGCCTCCCTCCCTCTGTTATTAGTAGTGATGGATGTGGGCACATAAACATCCGTGCATGCCCACCTTTTGCATCCTGCTTTGTCAGCCCTTGGCACACCAGCGCAGCTTGTGCTGACCTCAGTGTCCTTCAGAGGACCAAGCAAAGCCGCGAAACACAGAACCGAGACGCTCCTTAGTTGCGTGTGCTGTAACACAAGAGGAGTTAGTGACACAACAGGAAATAGAGAGGAAATTTCTCCTGCTAGTTCGCTGCATTGTGAACTCCAGAAAGAGCAACTGCACAAAACAGATGAAGAATCTTTACCTCTTATCAGTGACCGATTTTTTGTGAGGTACAGAGAAACTGCAAGAGAAGCATCTCATACTTAGAGAAGAACCTCTTCTGGATTTATAGGTATAAAAATACGTTTTGTTGAGTATCACTCTTTTCAGGGCTACTTCAAGCACTAGAAGAATTGCCATTTTTGCAGTCAAACCCAAGTAACATCTGCTCTATGCAACCAGTCAATATTGTGGAAAAGTTCAAAGAATGGAGATCATTAGTAGTGTCAGCTTTACAACCAGAAGGTAATGGCATTAAAGTGAGCAAGTATAATACCCAACAATACCAGGCTCATTAACCAGTGATTTATCATGATGAAAAGACCTGTTTAACCTTTAGTCTTCACATGCTTTCTGTTTTTAACAAAAAGACCTATTATTTCTAGTTGTCAAGTAATAATTTGTGGGTTGTTAAAGGGATGTATTAAATTATACTTTAAACGATTATACATAATTACACAAATATTGCATTGGCAATAAGTAGCTAATATGGTTTTCTTCCTCTTTAATTTTGCTAATTAATTTGGAAAGTTGAATAAAGATATTAGCTTTGCTAAAAATAGCAGAGTGCGACTTTAAGTGAGGTAAATCAAGTTTGATTTATGCAGCAAGTTACAACTTTGTTTCACAGAAGCAGCAAAATCCACAGAAAATATTTTGAGGGCTGCATGTATAAATCCACATAAAATATTTTTGAGGGTTGGAGTGCAGGCAACTTGTTCTTGCCTCTGAACAAGGTGGTGCATATAGCCGACTTGTAAAATCATCTCTTTCATCCCACATGCCAGGATGTTTCATTAGTTTAATTCAGTTTTCCTTGGAAAATAAGCACTGTTGATTCTAATCAGCTTGGACAGTTGCCATTTAACCTTGTCTGCAGCAAAATTGTCAATATAACTTACCCTGACCTGCAACATCTGCACCTTTCCAGCAATAAGCATCTCGAAAGTGTCATTTGTGGCATTGGGCCAAACTGTAGGGTGGCTTTGGGAATGAGGACAAATGCCCATCAAAGCCTGGAATAACAACCATACTCATTTCAGTTGTGACCTAATTCAGATTTGCATTGCAGGTCACTAGGAGCACATTATTAGCCCCATTAGAGTCTCTGTTTATCCTTAGTATAATGCAAAGACTAGTTTACCTCTGATTCCATATTTTTTCAAAAATTTCTATAAAACAAAAAGCTGCCAGAAGCAAACTAACCTGCATAAGCACCTAAAATGGAGTGACTGTGGACTTTGCACCTCCTTTTTGCTCCTGCCTTTCAAATGTTATACAGAATATGGAAATTTCACATGTAAATTCGCAAATCTGAGAAAAACTAATCAGTATTTAAATAGAAGGAACAAAACAATACTGTTAAACATGGAAATAGGGACATCTATGCAAGATTGAAATGAATGATCCAGTAGAAGCAGAAGGATCTTCTAACCTTTGCATAGATTGTGTGATTTTACAACTGGAAGGCAGTTCAGTAATTTATGGATAACGTAGTATTGTGACTGAGTTCTTTTGAAGTCCGTATACAATTGCAGTAGCTTCCTAATGAACACCCATGTGTGACATTTTTCCCCATCTTTATTGCTATAGTTTTTCAGCTATTACTTAGAAGAAACTCTGGATTATTAGTACACTTGGTAAGTTAGAAGGTATGTTGGCAAATACCCTCTCTCTCAGCCTATATTTTCTCTACTTCCTGCTGTAAAAATATTTTGTTAATTTTTAGGGAAAACACTGAGAATGCTTTGAGAGTGATTCCTGGTTATGCTGATTCTCACCCCCTTTGTGATTATTGCTATGCCTGGACAAATCTTTTTTCAGTGTCGTACATTCACCAGTTTTGCTGTTGAAGCATCTTCTTGTCATGAGACTTTCTGTTACATTTGAGAAACAGACTGACTCAGAATAGGTTAAAGGGATCCCTTTTTATCCAGTTGTTTAGTGATAGCAGATTTATTCAGATTTTAGGAAACCCAGCTTCAGTGCTGTTTTCTATTTGGGGAAAAAAGAAAAGAAATAAAAGAAAAAAGAAAGCAAAAAGGACCCCCTCACCCTCTTTCTTGTTGGTGGGGTTTCACTGTGTGTTAAAGAGCATTCAGTGTGATGGAAGATGCAAAATGAGGCATGAGGGACCTCGCGGTTAGGGCATGGATTTCAGAGCAGGCTACTGATGGAGCTTCTGTCTTCAAAGGACCATCGATGCTTTATGCAAAATGAAATTGCCCTAATATTAGAGATTGATGCCTCAGGGCATCATATAGCCTAGTGGTCTGAGTGCTTTCCTTAGAGGACTTTCAGGTCCTTCCAAGAAGGGGAAGAACTGAAACCAAGTCTTCTGAGCGGGCAACCCAGCCAGGAGGCTACTTAGGAGGATATGAACATACGTAATTAGGATTTCTCTTAACATAATCCACCTTTTTCATTTTTTAAGAAAATGCTTCCTACTAAAACATTTCATTTGAGCTCTGAGCATTTTTTGACATTTTCACACTACTAAAACTAACATATACTACTTTTATCAGTTGAGATGAAAAGTTATTTAATGACCACACTTGAGAGGAATTGATAGGATCCTAGCAGAAAAGAGTGTTTGTAGTGGAATTCGTTCTCAGTTCTTTTCCGATGGTCAGGTAACAAACGTGGATTCACCCTTTGATAGGCACTGATTTGCTGCAGGACTTGGCAGTATGGAAGAAATTCAGACCTCAATGAAATTTCTCCATCTGTGACAAGATCAGTGTCTCAAGTTTTGCCTTTCTGTTGAAGTCAGATGGTGAGGGGAGTGGGTAGTAGGAGACAGGCAAGTCTCCAAGGGGAAGAAAAGAGAACAGAGCTTCTAGATTTATTATTTATTTATTTATTTATTTTTTGTGTGCAATACTAAAATGTAAGGAAATGACTACAGGATTTAAAAAAAAAAAAAAAAGGTTCTCTTGTTTTGCAATAATATCCATGCAACTCCTTTTCTACAACTAAAAGCAGAGAAAGCAGAGTCCTAAGCTCATATCCATAGAGGTTCCTTTAAACTGAGTGATATAACAGAGTCTTTGTATAAATCAGAATTTTGCCTGTAGTGGAGCTTTTTGTATATTTTGCCTGTGGAAAAAAAAGCTTGCGGTGGAATATGTCAATAGGCATAAACTTGCAAAAATCCTTTGAAAAGGATTGAAAAGCAAAACAGATAAATTTGGTACATTCATTTCTTGTATGCAGATATCTGCAGCTCTCTAGTAGTGAAACCAGCTCCGTCTCACAGCTCCAATATTTGCTCTTCCTGGGTGTAGTTCTGTGAGGTGTCAAACATTTGTCTATGTGGACCAGACCATTTTGGAGTGACCCGCATGTTTAAGGGCTTTGCTAAATCTGACTTGAAATACCCACCACTGAATGCTATGAGGAAATATCGTGTATGAGAGTAGAAGCAGCATTCTGCCACTTGGGAACTCTATTACTGCTGAAGTATCGTCTGGTCTTTTCTCTGGGAATATCTATCCATTTAGATAGATTTGCAGTCATTCTGCACCACTTGAAAAATGACGGCTGTTCCATTCTCATTCACACGATTTGTTTTACTTGTTCTAATAAATCAAAATTTCACCATAAATCCGCATCTAGCAATGAAGGAAAAGGCCTAAAAGACTCCAAGGAAATTAAAAAGATGTACCTCTTTTAAAGGCAAGTTGTGCAACAGCTTTGACGGTCAGCTAGAAAACAGTGCTGCAATACAGACGGGAGTGCTCTGCGGCTTGGGGCATTGCAGAGGGTATATCTACATACACATTAAAATGCACTCGGGCTCCAAACTGGCTTTCTCCACTCTCTACCCAGCTTTCCCTCCCCCCTGGCCCGTTCTGTGCTGCTTGACAAAGGGTTTCCAACAAAAGAAATTCTTCCTGGTTTGTAAAACGGTTGTGTAAAACTTGGACTGTAAAGCCACAGTTGACTGCTTTAATGTGGAACAGTTGGGAGGGTGGGGAATCGCTGGCAGGTTGGGACAGGACACAGCAATGGTGCCCCTATTCTGTCGAGGGTCTACTTAGTCACACCACCTGCTCCCCCTATTCTTTCAAAGGCAAACCGGTCATGACAGTCTGAACAGACGGATGTTTAGCCTCAATACCTTGGACACACGGCACCAGACGGAGCAAGGGGAGTTCAGAAAAGATAAATTAAGTGATCAATAAAGATAAGGGACCTGTTTGGTAGTAAATGGAGGGGACCGAGCAGGCAGAACAAGGGGTGAACGTGTGTTAAATAATGCAAGTGTGTGTTTGGCTAAACTTAAACTTTTCAAATCCAAGCATTGTTCCTCCAAAAGCCCCTTCTTCCCCAGCATCGGTCAATTGTGGTTTAGGTAGATGTAGTAAAGTGTCTACGTCCACAGTCTCCCAAATGCCAGTCCCTTCAGAGTCAGCTGAGCCCTTTGGTGTTCGGCTGGAGCAGGAGGAGGGGGAAAGAAAGGGCTCCGTGGTTGGAGTTGAGTCCATGATCTATTCACACCTCCTGTATTCATGATACATGGAAAAGTATGGCAAGGAGCAATGGAGCTTTGGAACAGGGTAAAAGACAGTGCAACTGGATCAGTCCAACTGATCCAAAGCTCTGGGCTTAACTGGCTGTCAAGTTCTTTGTCTCAAGGGCCATCTTTTGGTTCTTTCTGCCTAGCATTGCAAAGGTCTTGACTTTAGACTTGGACTCCTAAACACTACTGCCGCTTAAATTAATAAAAACATATAAAAATAAACCTATAGCATTGATTCACAGTCTGGGTAAAAAAGCATGCAGTTGAATAGCTGCATGAGAACTGTGTGTGGTTGTATGTACCGGTGTAGGCAGGAAGGTGGTGATGGTGCTTTGCAGGTTTAGGTGTTGGCTTGCCTCAAGGCATGTATTTGAGCCACCACTATCACCCACTCCCTCAGGAAATTTCTCTTTAAGTACTACTAATCTTAAAGTGTCCCCAAGCAACAATTTCAGTGGATTAGGAGCTTGTGGCTCTCTCAGCTCTCACACTATGGTACAAAACCTTCCAATACAATGAGTTATCTGTCCTACGCTTGTTGCACAATTGGAGCGATTGAGCAAGCCTTCGACTGCAGAGTCCCTAGAACTAAATAAAACTATAGAAGTAACCAGATACATGTGGATTACTTTTGGATACATAGGTAACATCATGAGATAAAGTCAGTCATGTTCTTTTTTTTTGTTGTTATAGTTTAACAATTTGTTTTGTTTTGTTTTTGCCTCCAAAGGAAACAAGTTTCTGATAAGAAATCATTACTTCTCAGAGTGGTTCCAGACTCCTGTGCAGAAATAACTCCTTATTTTTCTGCCATGCTTCCAGAAAGGGCTTGTCGTAAAAATTCTTTTAGTAACATTGCTTGATGTTACTTTCCAGTTTGCACATTGTTGTCTTAGCATTATTGAAGACATGGTAATTCTCTTCAAATGGATAAATGGCAGACTGCAGTTAATAGACTTTCCTGATTGCACCTCCACTAGTAGATCAAACAGGTCCAGGTTACAGACTGAAGTGAAATCAGGGATGTCCTATAGAACTGTTCTGGGGAAATCATCTTCTCTCTATGGTGAAGGAATGCTTTGGGTCTTTGGGTCCTACAAAGTAGTCATAGCTGAGTAGCTTAATGTGTTTTATTCAGACAAGCAGAAGGTGTGGGGAATATGAAAGCCAGCTGAGTACTCTGTGGCTCAACAGATCTGCGACCAGCTTTAGGGCACTTTGCTGTAATCCAACTGCTGTGGTCCCACCTTTCTTTCCATCCCGTGTGGGCTGTCCTTTTCTGTCCTTTCCATCAGCTCTGGTGCTCATCTTTCTCCACTAAGCTACTCTATCTTGCTAATAAGGTATTAAACTAAACTGACAGAGAAAAAGAAAAAAAAAAGGAAAAGAAAAAAAAAAAAGAAAAAGAAACTATTTTCTTGCCAGGCTAGTAAATTAAATAACACTGAAGTCTATATACTTTGTCAAGAATGACCCCTTCTGTCTGTTAAGATTTCAAGAGACTCAGGGACTTCATTTTATTTTTGCACTTGCATAATGCTAAAAGAACAGACGCTGTACAACAAGGAGGAAGCTTCTGTGACTTCTTAAGCTGTCACTCACCAAAATGTCCCAGGGGAAAAAAATATATATATATATTCAAATTAATAAAATGCCTTTAGGGAAAAAAAAAAGTGTGTTCTTCATCTTTCAGAGTGAAGGAAACTCAGCTTCTCCAGCCTGACATTTGTTGCTCAGAATACACAGTGACTTTGGAGTGGCTTATTATTATTAAAGATCACATATTCACAGGATACATCTGACTATCAGGCTCATGGCCCCTATTAGGTGGTCTAAAGGGACAAAGAGAAACGGTCGACTTGCAAAGCAGAATTTAATGAGCCACAAGGGCTTAGTGCTGGGTTGTAAGAGAGGCTGAGCCTTGGCAGTGCCATCCTGAATGGACACCATGGTTTTCCTTGGACAGCTAACATGATTCTCCCTGAGTGTCCTCCCCAGCTGATCCCGAGCAGCTGGAGGGGCCTTGGGCAATGGAAACACATTTTCTGCAGGGAAGGGGGCCAGCACAGCTGCACAGAGCCAGCTGCCAGGGTTAGATGGTTCTCAGCACTGTGAAAACAGAGGTGCCCTCCACAAATAGTCCTGTGGGAGCCACAAATAGGCGTGTTTTGTCACAAAATATGTCTCTCGCTATCCTATCTATTACAAACAGTTCCCGAAAAAGCAGCAGGTCTGTGGAAATACTGACTAGCTCCGATGAGGAGGCTTTCTGTGCTCTCAGTATTGCTCTCGTAACAAAGAAATCTCTCTGCCACATCCAGCAATGTAGGTTCCCATGCAGGTTCTCTGTTTGAAGGCCCTGCATGCGTCAGGAGCTTTATGTATGCTATATGCATTGTGAGATTTCCAGAATAAGGACGGAAAAATGAGAATAACTTGGGGAAGGAGCCTTCTGCCCATTTTAGATGGGAGCCATGAATTTGCCCTGTAGGAAGCGTAGCCCCGTGCAATAGTGATGGAAAGCTGAGCAAATATTTCAAATTATTATAATGCCTTTGGAATTAATGGTTCTGGATCAGTGTGACCGTGAAATTTTCTTGATGCTGATCCTTTGTCCTTATGCGGCTAAGATTTTTGTTTGATTGTTTCTTAATCAGACAGTGAGTCTTTCTTATGTGCGCTTCTCGGACACGCTCGTGGCTCCCTAGGATCCTAGGACTGAGCTATACTTTGGAGACATGCCCGGGTTTGGAGCAGAGCATTATCCCACGCTTGTTTTTAATGCTCTTTTTTTTCTTTCTTGGAAGGTTAAAGGTAGAAAGTAGGAAAAAAAAAAGAGTGGGGAATGAGGGAATAAGGTTTCTGAATGGCTTCTTGCAGTATTTTTAACACTCCAATGCCATGTTGCATGAGTGTGTGAGAATGGGGTGAAGAAGCTGACTAGAAACATAAAAACAGACTGTTGAAAGGGGGAGACATTAAAAATATCGGTGCATAACTTAATGCAAAACACTTCTGATTTTCAAGCTTATCTCAGGCTTCGTGCACAGAGGTTTGAAGCCCTTGCTCAGTGCTTTTTTCTGCCATTGCTCACCAGGAACATAATCTGCAGCAAAACTTGGGATGGGAAATGTGTAAAACAAGCTCTCTTTCCCCCCACTGGGATGGATTAAACAGACAAGTAGACATGAGCTTTGTGTAAGTCAGGATCTTCTGATTTCAGTATCAGGGTCTGTTAAGTATAAGCATGTCAGTGAGGATTTTTTTCTTTCCTTTGAAATCAGCAGCAGTGTTGAGATGTCTGTGTATTTGCTAAATAAAAGTGACAGGCGACTGTTGCATGCAGGCAGTCCACTGAAGTGCTGTAATGAAGGTGGGTTGGCTGAATATGGTTATTGCATTAGGACCTGATCCCTTCCAGTCCAGAGTGATTTCAGCAGCGGGCTGTTGCTATCTGCTTCACGTAAAAAGAACATAATCCAACCGCATATCCACCAACTCCATAAAAAAAGATCCCTGGTTTGGCAATTGCCTTAATACATTCTGTGATTAATGATTTGCATCTGTGGGATTATCATTCATGAGTCTGGCAATAAAGCTGTTTATTTTTATGAGCTATTTTATAACTCCAGCTCCAAGAATGGCACGGTACATTAGTGTTGGTACATCAGCTAAATGTGCATGCAGCATCATAAAATGATTCAAACAAACAACTGGGAATATTATTATATGCTCTGGAATTTACCATAGTGCAACCATAGCATGATTAATTTGGCAACTTTCTCTTACAGTTTATTATAGCCATTTTAGAAGAGTGTGTCTCTTTTCCGTCTACGTCAGCGTGATCGTAAGATGTATCTCATGAACAGAGTGTGCGATCATTAATAATAATAAGCTATTCCAAAGTCACTGTCGCTTATTAGCAAGAAATGTTAGGCTGAGAAGAGGCTGACCTTCGGTTTGGAAGATGAACACATTCTTTCTTCCCAAAGGCATTTTATTAATTAGCGTAGTTTGTTTTCCTGAGTTCCAATGTTTGTGCACACTGCAGATTCTCAGCCCTTCTCTTTTGAGAAAGCCCAGTCCCTTGCTATCTGTCCTCTGCTGATAGTTTCCTGTTCACAAGGCTGTTTCTAGAACTACCAAGTACTTGTATATTAATCTTCCTCTCTAGAGCTGTTTACATCTTTCACAGTCTGCTCATTGAATACCTGCTTTCTGCTACTTCACTTGCTCCAGCACTGCTGTTCCTGAGTCCTTATAGTTCATTGGATCTACAAACTGATCCATGTAAATCTAACTCAGCCCGACTCTACCCAACCCACTCAAACTCCTGGGTTGATTTAGAGTTGGGTCAGTTCCTCAGTCCAGCTGAACAAATGAGTGCTAGGGCCAGAAGGTGGAGGAAACGGAGTGCCCTGCCACAATATCTGCAGCAAGTTGGGTAGTGAGTTGGTTAAAACCAGTTCTGAAACCACAGTCACCGTAAGTTCGGCTGAATCTCAGCCCATGTGTTTGAAGAATCAGTGATTATGACCTCTTTGTTGTAGCGCTTCGGCTTTTTTCCCTTGTCCAAATCCCAGTTCTCGGGAAACATCTTATTTACAAGGAATTAAACCTCCTTCCACTTTGTCTGAAGGTAGATGTACTTGATAAAACCAATGGCACCCCATTGACGTAGCTCTTCACTGCCTAAAAGATACAGAGCAGGCTGCGACTCCCCGTCTGCTGTGCCATTTAAGTGATAGGGACTTTTGATTCACAAAATCAATTCGAAAAAAAAAATGTAGAAAGAACATTCTTCAGCTTAACCACGAGTCAGTGCAAATAAATAAGATAAAATGAGTATATGAACCTCATTTAAAAAAATGAAGAGAATACGCTTTTTCTGTCCTGATTTGGAGGATCATGCGGTACTTCCTTGCCAGGACATACCCTGACTCAGAAAGGCACAGTAAGAATGACAGCTCTAGGCGGCCTAGGCTACTTATACAGACCTTATCAGCTCTTTTTTATTGAATTGTATTTTGAACTAGGCCCTTAGCCCACCATTTGAGCAGTTGTGCGTTGGCATTTTGAAAAATTGAGAACAATGGGAGAGGATTTCCTAAGTTCAGGAGCAGCCGTGTGGGTGAAATGAAATTTCTGGTGCTGTTGCTTGTGCCAGTCCTTCTACTTTATGTTTAGAGATTTGACATGTCTTGGTTGAGCAGTCTACCTCATCCAAGCTCTTTTGCTACATTACTACAACATGGTGCATAACTGTTGGCCAATGGCTTTCCAGAAGCTGATTCTGTAGAGCTTCTGGCATAGAATTGGAGTTTTTAATGAATTATTTGCTACCTTCCACTTTCTAAGGTAATAAAAAGCAAACTTATTTGCCACGGTGGCATTTTTGGGGCACAGTTTTGATTTAGCACGGTTCTTTTTCCAGGAGGAAATTATTTCAGAAATTAAAGCCACACCTTTGTTAAAACCAGTGAAAGTGTAATCTGAGTAAGTTGGCTTTAGACATACACTTGAATGAGGATTCACTTTAAAGACTGATGTCTATAGAAAGCTGTTTTATCTTACTGCTAATCGCTGATCTTTGTTCATATGGAAATCTTCAAAAAGGTCCCTAGTGGCAAGTCCTCATTTGTTTATGCTCCGAGATATATCATTATTCTCAAAGCTTAGGTGTTTGAATCGTGCCTGCAGAATCATCGTGTTTAGAAGAAATGGACTCAAGTCAAGAGTTAAGCCAAGAATCAGCCTGACGTGTTGGCGTATTGGGAATACAAGAGACAATACAATACCAAGAGACCCACTGTTCAGTGAAAAGCAAAGCACTCGCATAGCTAGCATTCAATTAAGTCCGAATAATTACAAAAGACAAATTTATACTGCCCGGGAGAGACATGTGGGCAAAAGTTTATTTCTCATAGTAAAATTGTATAATTTCCCAAATGTAGCACTTCAATTATTGTGGCAGTTTCTACAAGATGTTTCATATTCTGCACCATAATCTGCTATATGTTATTTTACAAAGTACTGTATAATAACACCAAGTGGAATTTTGTACGTGACAGTTTCTAAAAGCATGGATCCTTAGTTCATCCTAAGCTCTTTCTTATCTAATCCAATAATAGTTTAAGAAACTAGTAATTTGATTTGCATATTTACAATGTCACTTCAATTGCGGTGAAATGTTTGGATCATAATTTGGAGTGAACAGTGAAAACTTAGCTAGGTGCTTATTCTGATGTCGAAAAGCAAGATGGACATATTTATTCAAAAGCCTCAAATGAATACCTTTTTTTTTTGTGTGTTTGTGTATAGGAATGGTGCTTACAATGGTGCCTAAAGGCTGACCCCGAATGAACTACAGGCAACGCACCTCCCAATTTATGTTGCTCCCCAGAAGATCCTCTCCACGCTTGGGGTTGGAGATGGTCTCAGAGGGCAAAGCTGCGTCCTGAATGCTGCTACTGCTGCCTGCATTTCGGGTTGGTCGGGCCTCATCCTCTAACAGCCTGAGAGAAGGAAGATGCAAAGCTACTTTAGACTCATTTCTCCTCCAGCCCTGAGCTGACCTCATCACAGCCTGGTGCAGGCATTAAACAGGCCTATATAATTCAGCCAGGGAGTTTCGCAATAAATATCTGTCTCCAATATAAACATTCCTCTTTGGGCCCAGGAGTCCCCCTAACATCGTGGAAGTTCATGAAAATAAGAAAGCAAAACCAACTAGTGACGAGCAATTTGTAAAATCCACGTTGAAACGCAGCAAATGGTCATAGCATGATAACTAAAAATTCCACTTTAAAATGCATGTAATTCTATCAACCATATATAGAATTAGTAATACAGATTGAAACACTGCTTAACAAATTGCATCCGTGTCATTATAGTTTCATGCTAATAAACCAGCTCCAGAGAGGAGAGGAAAAGCAGGAGAATAAACCACACGTGATTCCTAATGTTGTGCATGTTGGCTGTTCTAACACTTGCTTATCTCTAAAGAACAGATTTTTTTTTGAGTTTTCTCACATACTACAAATCAACTAAAACTGCTCAGGATAGAAACACAAAATAAAGTGACAGTATAAAGCAAATAGACATTTTGCTATCAAAATGCAGAAAGGTGTTCTTAATAGCATGGTGGTGGGTACACATACAGTATGTAAAAAAAAAATAATAGTGAAAAAACAAACTCAGAAACATGTGTCTTCTTTAGGTGAAGTTTTAATAGTTACTACTTTATTTAAATACTCTCATCTTTTGTGTGTCCCGCAGCTTAATTTGCATTGAAATTTGTCCAATTTTAAGCTATTCTGAAAGAAAAAAAAAAAAAAATCTCCAAAGTGGTGATGAAATGATATGGCCCTATTAGAAGGTCTGAAATATTCCTCTAAAAATCACCATTTTTCTGTTCAAAGCCCTGCCAAGACTGTCTGTGCAGCCTGTTTTTCTTCTGACCTGTTTGGTGTGGTTTCTTATTGCTAAAGGTGCATGGCTGGCAGTCTGGGGGAGACAATCCTGCAGGTTTTCGACACCATCAGTCATGCCGAGCGATTACTCCAGCTGTACAAATAATGTAGGAAATGGATTTTTTTTTTTTTTACATTGGAACGATGCAAGCCCAGCAAATACTCCCAACAATCGCTCCTTAAGTCAGTGAAATTTAAAGCCGTTCAGTTTTCTTGTAAGGAGCTCCCGGCTGCTTTGATGAGGAGGTTTGTTAAGCCCAAACGTGGAGAGCTAATAAAATAATAAAAAGGCTCCGGAGGTGTTTATGGTTTTCAATTATCTCTTGCTTTCTCTCCCAGCATTGGGCTAGGCGGGATTGTGCTGCCCTCAAGTAGCACTTGAGCCGAGGCTGCATTTTATGCCGGCTGTCTTGGCATTCTCCAAGGATTCTTCTTTGTAGCTGAATCGCCTTAGCGTGGGTAGCGAACAGGGGTGCTAAGGGGTAGCGGGGACAAAGCCGCCCTACTTCACAAAAGCACCGGAGCAAAAGGAGGCAAAATTGAATCTCCAGCACCCAGCTCCTGGGCAAACAGACACAACTAAGGGATCCCCTCCTGCTCCTCCCATCCAATTACTGCGATCCAGTAGAGAGAATATGGCAACAGCAGTTCACACAAACTCCAATGCTCTTAATCCTTCCCATGCGTGTAAACCTCACATTCACCAACGTCGCTTCATTACGGAGCCACCCAGGCGGCCTGGGCGCTGGAAGGGACCCGCCAGCTGCAAAAACCTGCCTCCTTCAGGTTTTAATCAGCTAACGAGAGCCTATGCAAATGCCGAGCTTAGGGGATTAGGGCTTGTCTAACTTCAGCCCTCCCTGCAGTGATACAGTACTAATACAGGTGTTAGTAAACTGGTTATTAGCCAGCAGCTAATTTAGGCCTATTCACACCACAATTGAGCCCCCGGCCCCGGCGTTTGTAGCGGGGTTTGCAGCCCAGCGGGAGCTCTCTTAGGACTGCGGTGGGTCCGACGCGACGGCCGTGCTGGTAGATATGAAGTTAATAAATCCGCTCCGTTTGGTGGTTCGTTGTGCCCGGCAGCACGTGACTGCACTAACTGCCTGGGAAATTGCAATGGGAGGGCAAAGGGGGGATTTAATTAAAAGCTGTTTAACATTTATATGAACTTTTTGCATACTTTGGAGTAAAATGTGAAGCACGCTAATATGTTTAACCTCTATTTTCTCTAGGGCACAACTAGCCGACTCTTGTCTTCCATGAAAGGACACGCAACCTAAAAGGGTATACAGAGAATAAAACAGGCTGTTTCTTGGAGAAGCTGCCCAGAGCTTTGCCTGTTTCAGTGGTTCAGCAAAAGTCTCTGCTTTTTAAGTCTTGTGTTGCATTTTGGGTTTTGTTTTTATTCCTGTATTATCTCCAGTTCCTCCTTCGTGTGTTTAAATATTACCCAAAACTCAAGGACCTTACCAGGATGTTGAGCTCTCCTATGAGAAGCCAAATATTTAGGGTCCCAAGTAGCCTTTAGTTAAGATCCTTGTTACTGTTATATGTAAGGAAAGTCAGATAAAGTGTTAAGGGTAAAATGTTCCCAGTGGGTCCACAAATGTAAATAGGTAAAGCCTCTTAGATTTAATGAATACGTATCTATTGTTCATCTGTTTATTCGGACTGACCCTAACTAAATGTATATCTCTAGAGGAAGGTTCTGCATCTCAACTTTTCTTGTCATTTTCTCCTTTGAGACCTTTGAAAAATCAAGCGTAGATCCAAAATTTGAGAAGTTCTGATCAGCCCCTTGGACCTAAGGACTCTGAAGAAACGGGGATGCCTTCTTTGGATATATGGCCCTTACTAAAGTGGTCTTGCTCTCCGGATCTGTGCACTGGAATGACAGAGGGAGAATCCCTTCCGACCTCAACCATTCCGTGATTCTGTGAATCCCTAAGCTGATTGCTGAGGATGGAGAGCAGCGCAAGTGCCTGGGCGCTTAAATGAACCCCTAAGGATGGAGGGAAGCTCTGTCTGGCAGCCCCGCTCCACGTGGGGTATCGTGTGGGCGCTGTTTTGCTTAGGTTGTCCTAGAGCTAGCCCAT
Source organism: Nothocercus julius (assembly GCA_013398735.1). NCBI lineage: Eukaryota > Metazoa > Chordata > Aves > Tinamiformes > Tinamidae > Nothocercus > Nothocercus julius. Next base: position 174,675 of record VZSV01000266.1, on the reverse strand, counting down.
TTCTGTGTGTAACAAACATAAGAATAATGCATTAGGTCTGGCACGAGCTAAAAAAAATGAGTGAAGTAACATAGATAGGGTAATATCGGGCAAGGTGGAAGTGCTCATACTGAGTACATGAACCGATAGTACCTAAGTGCACAAAATCCTCACAAGGATCTCTTAGAAGAAGGAAAATTCGTCTGTCTACCTTGCAGTGGGTGTTTCAGTGAAACAACAACATCTCTGAATGCGGCTGATGCTGTTTTACTTCATAGCTGTGATGCTGAAGGATATTGCGTTTATGAAATTTAATTGGATTAAATAAATGCAAAGGGCATGGCAGAAAAGAAAGAGCTTACCTGTACTTGGACATACCCAATGAGAATTACTGTGGAAGTATTAAAGGAAAGTACCTGACTTGATAATATCATGGAATTGGTAGTAGCTGCAAGCAAAACTATAGATTCTAAGAGAAGAGAGTTACAAAAACCATTTTGTTTTATTTTCCTAAGAATAATCATTTCTGGTACTTTGAGGAAAACTTATACCACACCCAACCAAGAAAAAAAGTTGCTCCTTGATTTGATTAAGCCGGTATACTGATATAGTATTCAGAAATGCATGAAGGTATGAAAAGGTATCTATACCTCAGTGTAGCGAAACACATAGACTGTAAGAATATGTACATGATGAGGGAAGAAACAGTGACAGTAAAGATAGTGAAGTTAAAAGCCAACCTATTTTTTATCCTTCTTTATTGCAGATGTTTTAAGAAATCTTTAGCTCAAAACCAGAAACGGCACAGAGATATTGCGAGGATTCATAGCAGCCATATACCCTTTTCGAAGTTTTAGGTAAATGAGTTTTCAGCCTGCCTTTTCACTTTTCCTATAAATAATAGAACTTGGCTTGGTCCCCACTGAAGTTATGCCTTTTTGTCAATAGCAAGTTGGGGTTTAAATGAATCATATATTTATTTTCAGGACTTTGTTAAGCATTTCATATATATATATATATATATGTAATTTATATCTGCAGAGTATGTAAAACAAACCCTTATAAACAGGAAGGGTGTCATTTTAGGATTTGGTCTCATTGAGAGTTTCAGTTTTTCAAATTTTAGAAGCTGGGATCTCTCTACAGCTGCCAGCTTTAATGGGACATTCATTTTAAAATTACTTCACGGAAGTACACATATTCATAGGAGAGACAATCCATCTTTGCCCTCCAGAACCTCAGAGCTTGTCCTCCAGCATGTTATGGACCAGATTGTATTCAGGCATCATAATATAATTTATATGTGGCTTGCAGACCCTTCACTGTTGCAACCTTGTAACCTGCTAGGAACAAGGCACATAAAACTCAGGCTTTTTTTCTCTTTTCTTCTTACTTATTAACAGAAAACCTCATAAGCTATGCTGTGATTACTTCCACCATGAAAAGTAAGTTTGTTTTGTTTATTATTTAAGGAATTACCTGAAAGAGCAGAAAGACGTGAGAAAATTATGTGCAAAAGTTATCCTCAGAGAATCCTGAGGTCAAATACCCTTAATGCTACTTCTTGTGCATCTGTATCCTGAGAATTTTAAGTGGATTCCTCCTGCCTGGCAGTACATAGGGTTAAAGGTTAAGAACGGACCAATTCCTTGGACAAGGTGTTATTCAAAATCAGGTACTTAAGACATTTGCTAGAGGACTTAGCCATTTGAACTGTTTGGAATCGCTGCATTTTTCAAAGGGATAGTGTTTAGGGGAACAAAAAGTGTTTAGAGATGTAGAATTCCAGAAAGCCTGTTACATATAAACCAGAAACCACTATTAGGAGTTGAGTTTTCTTTACGAAAATCTGTCAGTATCCACACATGTTGTGTGGAAATCATGGTCATCAAAAAGATTCAAGCCCATTCTCTGCAAATAATTCAGACTGGCTTCACTTAAGCTCTGTTTTCCATATACACACTAGTTTTCTTTTCCCATGTTGCTTCCCTTTGTAGTTTTGCCTCCCAGGATCTCTCTGACTTCTTTCTAGAGCTTGTAAAGTGGTGACTTTACAGTCAGTTCTAAATCAAAGGAAAAAAGTTGTTGGAGGCTTCTAGCCCTGTACAACTTAAAGCAGTGTGTCACTAAGGACCGGAGAGTAGTGGAGGAAATTCTTTAATAATAAAAATTCTCCAGGTTTTATTGTCTTGTTTTGAAGCAGCATTTATAATATGAGTGGCCAGAAAATGCTCAGAGGGTTTAACCAATAGCTAGAGCTTTTTGACCATCTTTCTGAGCAGGGTTATAAGGTGTCTTTTCTAATATTTTTGTGTGTTCTTGATCTTCTGCTTCTTGGAGTGGTTTCCTATTATGGCTGGCTTGCTTTTTGAGATAAGAAATATCCTCTGTGCTTCTGAACAAGACGTAGAGCTGAAAAGACAGACACTTACACAGCTTTCAAGAACTAAGGCGATTCACAGGGCTGGCCCTTTGTGTGCACGGAGGGGTCAGCACACTGGATTCTGGTAAAATGTCAAAAATACACATTTGTAAATACGGCTGCTGCCACATGGTGGAAGATGTTAATTCTACCTCTTGTTAAATCACGGGGTTGATTCAGGGACATATATATCTGTTGTGTTTCTGTTGCATTTGCAACTTTTTCTTTAACCTTGGCCAAGCCCCAAAGCAGGTCTGTGCCACAGCTTCCCAGCGTGCAAGATGACTTCTAGCTGCAAGACAGCTATGACACTTCAATTAAAAGGCATAATGTTTGTAAAGTACATTAAGATGTTATATTGAGACAAATTGGGGCAAAAAGCAGTAGCAGGTGGCCGTACGGCACAAATATATTTTTGAAAGCTGAATTTAAATATACGTACACGTTGATACTTAGAGGAATCTTAAAACCTCAATCTGAGCAGTCATCTGTATTTCTAAACATAACCTAGTGACAAGATTTGAGTTCAAGAAAACATTCAAAGACTAACCAAGCCTAACAAGACTAACCAAAGATAGACTTGTGTATTTTCTGAAAGCTTAAATCCTAAAGGTACTTAAATCTTAAAAGACTTAATTTTTGTTTTTCTTGTTGAGTTGTCTTCTCAATACAGAAATAAAATTCTTAGTGCGCATTGCCAAGGGACTTTTTTAACCTTCTTCTCTCTTCTGACTGCAGATGTGAAGAAATGAGTCGTATACCAGTCTTTGTTATGATTCTCGTCTTGCGGTTTGTCTTGTCCCGCTGCATATTAATCAACAGTCTGGGGCACACGATGGTGGCACATGATAATGGCATATAGGCTAGTGCATGTCCCCATCTAGTAGCAGAAAGGGTCAACACGGGCGTGTTGAAACTGGATGATTAAAGGCAGCAATGAGTGTTTTAGAAGAAGGTAAAGCATCAGTCCTCTGCCAAGGTTAAAATCTGTTTACATTACATGGACACTTCTAAATATCTGTTTTGCTGATGAACAGATGCCTTCCCAGGTGACTTGCTTCCTTTGTAAGGAAATACCATTGTATATTTATGATTATAGATTGGCAAGTCATAAAGAGTTCTGTGTGCCTAGGACAAACAGGCAAAAAGTAAGATTATGTCTCATCGGAGGGTCATTTTGCTATTGCTCGCTTCAATAGAAATCTCCAGGGCTTTAATCTGTGTGAATATCACCCAAGATTCCCCGTTTATTTTTCTTTAGATCTTCCATAATAGTCATAGGTGGATCTCTGAAATATTAACAAGAAGAAAAATTGCCATCTCTGTCAGAAGTTTCCTAAAGGTACAGAGAGAGATTATAAAGGCCAGTAAATATTCAGTAAGAAAACTATAATTAAATATTTCTCTGAGGTGATCTTAATGAGAAAGAAGCTGTGGACGGGCCTTAATTCTGTGGCGTCTCAAAAGCAGTGAAATTAATAAAGCTAAGTGAGTTTTCACCGTTTGTGTCCCGTAGGTATTTTGACTACTTTCTCCATTGCTCTTCTATGTTATTAGAGCTATTAAATTAAGCAGGCATTTTTATTTTCCTCCTCAATCTCCCCTGCTCCTTGCCAGCTACTAAAATTATGTATTCTTTACTGCTTTGTAAGCAGCTTACTAAGCCAGCTGAACCAAACATCAGGGGCACCAATTAGACATCATTCAAAATTAATAACCACTATGACGATAACAAATAAAAAGACTGATTCTTGTGATGTGAGAATCATTTTAATTAATTTAATCCTCGTTGAAAGATCAGCTGTGCACAGTCCTGCTTACCAGCGGGGCCCATTTGTCCCTGTCTGTCCCCGTCACCTAAAGCCAGTGAATATGATCAGTAGCCGGCACTTAGGGAACAATAAGAAACAGATTGTACTGTCAGGCTTCATTAAAGATCATCATTAGTATTCCAATTTGGAAACAGTCTATCTATCCGAACCTTTTACCAATTCTTTTAGTCTGCTTTTGTGAAGTTTGGTTCAGCTGCTCGATGTAAAAACGCTGGGCAGGCTTCTTTAAAAAGCCGGCTGGATCTCACTGATGCCTGTCAGTCTGCAGCTTAAGCACAAAGCTCGGGGGAAACGCGTGTTATGCAACGGCGTTCAAATGATATCATGTGCAGCTGCTTATGATTCGAGCGTTCATGGGCAAGGAAACTTTCTTAAACTGCAGCTTAATGATGAGGAATGGCAATGCAATGGATAGGGCGCTTGCTCTGGTGCCGGCGCCGGGCGCCGCGGTCGCTCTGCCTCTCTCCTCCTGAGCCGGCTGCCCAGGGCGTCCTGAGCACGCCGACGGGGCAGGGGGAATTTGAGATTTGTTTGCAGTTCACTTTCTCCTTTCTGCTAAGGTCAGAGGCGTTTGTTTGTTTGTGCTCCATTCTTACGATGGGAAATAGTTATGGACAAATGGATTATAGGATGGCAGCGTATATTTCTGCATCCCTTTCTCTTGGTCATCTCCTCTGGCTGCACGAGCCTATGCATCTCGCACATTAGTTTGCAAAACAGTTTATCCGCCAGGCAACGATTTCATTATTCTAACATTTTGGACATTTACTGTTTGCTAACCTCCCTGAGGACATTTGTCCAAGCAGCTTTCTGAAGACGGGGGGAGCGTGTGGATCTTATATATTAATAAAAATCTTTATCGTTATTATTAAAAATATTTATTATTATCTCTATAAAAGCTAAAATGATTTCCTATTGTTTAGGAATATTTCATTCTATGTTTTATACAGTTCAGAAATACCTTGAAGACCATTATTTGAAATAACCGATTGCTTAGTGCATCATTGTGAGAGTTTCTGCTATTTAATTCTCCAAATAAATGGGGTTTTTGTCACACAAAAATTATCACAATAGCAGTAGGATCAAAACACTTCAGAATGACAGTCTAGGCCAAAACCTAGTCGCACCATCCTGCTATCTTTAAGATTTTTTTTTTCCCTAAAACAACTGAATAACAGCTGAAACGCCATACTTTTTATTTTCAAGGCTAAATCTGCTTTAATGTGGAGGAAAAGAAAATCCTTTAGTAGATAATTGCATCTGAAACCAATGTTGATGATGATTCTGTGTGACCTTGATCAAATTAAGATTAATCAAGATTAATTTGCTGATAAAATGCAGCCCGGAGCTAACTGCATTTTAAATATTTTGCTGTATGCTTTTTGCCACGTGTAAGTCCCAGTATCACAAAGTTTACTTATTTATTAATATTTATACAATAAATATTAGTACAATATTAGTACAATATTTACTAATTACAGTGGTATTGTCTATATATGTAGGGATGGATGCTTTCTAAATTAGTAGCATAGATTGCAGTGGTAACATGTATGTTGATATGAATGCAGATTTAAAAATCCTGGCAATCCACTGAGGAGTAACAGTCTTTCAAACTACTAATATTTTGTGGTTCCTTCCTTTTTAAAATGTATTTATTATCTCCAGAGACTCCTTTTACTGGTTTGTTAGCTTTGCACATTACAAACCTGTTACCAAAGGAAAGGCATGGGGAATGCCTCCATTTTGATAGGAGTGCAACCCAATTCCAAAGTATTGGCTCCATAAACGATTTTTAATTGTCTCTTGAATTATTTCCTGAAGTATATCTTCTCAATTTTAAGTTATCTTTTATCAAAAGTTATCAAAGTTATCTTTTTCTTTTTGAGGACTTTTATTTTCTTGTATTTTATTATAACTTGATTTCTCGTTGTACCATTTCTTCCCTTATTTTTATGTCCTACAAACAGTCATTGGAGAAGTATACCTTCAGAAAGCAGCATATGCACTGTGTAACTACCTTGATATTTTCTCTTGGATCTCTTTTTTTTTTCCCAAGGGCTTTACAAGCGATTGTCCCCAGTGAGAGGTTCATATCAAGGTGATCCAATCTGACTTAAATCACTCCAGATCTAAGGTGTTGCCCGTGAGTCTGGGTCCTCCCTCCCTCACCACCCTTTACGGCACAGTCCCACTTCTCTTCCTCTATCAGCTCCGGGATTTTTTTAGCAACAGGTTGAGGCATTGCAGACACCAAGCTGGCTGATGGCTTTCTTGTGCTGGGTTAGTCTTCAGATAAATCAGGATCTTCTCCAAATGTAAGGGCTTAGGGTTGGAGAAGGGAGCAGGAATGTGTAGCCAGTAGTGGGACCAGCATGGGAGGTCCCCTTGTCAGCAGCACAGACTTACATCTTGTCTTAGCTTTTTGTTTCATGATCAGCTTATTCCAAATGTGGGTTAAATCCTCTGGAGCCAATAGGCCAGGTTCTTCCCTGTGTTTCTTCAACAAGCAACAAAGAGAATTTGCTTTTTCTTGTTATCATCAGCAAACATCCCGCGTAGTATCCTTGGAGAGATGTAACTCTATACATTGAAGCTCAGCTTTTTCAAACTGAAATTTGTCCTCCCTCCACAACTGTTTCTGAATCAGCTGTGCTGAACATAGGGTTGTCTTTAGACAGCTTGTTGCTGGTTATTTCCTAAATCTGTCACTTTGTGGGAGACAATTTAATTACACATAGTGAGCCTTTCATCTGCTGATCCACAGTAAGCCACAATCAGGCAATAAAAGTTAATACCAATACATCCCTGCCTTGAGCTACCTCCCTGCCTTGAGCACAGGGTCATTTCAAGTTCTGTCTTAGTTTAGGGCTGCTCACACTGTGCAAGATTAAACTCTTACACTACGGTGTTCTTAACAGGAGAGATCTGTGAAGCCTCCTGGTACACGTGCTTTTTCTAGCTGTATAGCTGCCTTTTTCTTTTTCTTTCTTTCTTTTTTTCTTTTTCTCCTGCCTTATACTAACTACTTGATATATTGCTTATTATCTGCCCTTAAAGAATCATAAAGTTGCTTCATTCTGGTGATGGTCCAAGGAGCCGAAATGAAATGTTCTACACAATGCTGTGGTTAGCTGACAGCACTTCAGTTTTGAATGCTTGTAAAGCAGAAATTTGAAACACCAAGTAAAGAAAATACAGAACTGTATATTAAGATCCGAGGCAGCTAACTAAAATACTCACTATAAACTCTCTTAGCTATATGCCATGGCCTCTAAATGTTTCTCAAACACTGTGATGTGCAGCAGGATAGTCAACATCCAGCTAACAACAGCCTTTCGTTCACACCAAATCATTTGCTTTCCCGCAGTGTCCTGGGAGGAAAAAAAATGCCCTTAAATACAAACAAATTATTGCACTAAATAGCATTTATAGTTTTGATAGTAATCTTTATTGCCTTGAACTCGTCCACATCATTGAATATTTTGTTTGGGTGGTATCAGGCATTTCCTTTGCGAGATGTCTTTTCACCACAGTATCAGGTTGAAAGAAAGGCTGCAAAATGAATCAAGCAAAATAAACAGGAAAGAGCATGGCAGTGGGCAAATAATTAATTTAAGACTTTGTTGGCTGCCTTTGAGCCTAGCAGTTTATTCGTGTGCAGTTCAGACAAGCACGACCTACTGCCTCGGGACACTAGTGGGCTGGAATGGGCCACCTCCAGAAGCCGACCGATAACAACGCTTGAAGCATTCTGGTGAGAAATCAAATAAGTCTTGATGTTGGGAACAAAATCGGAGAAAACAGAGTTTGATAGGCAGTCTGTCGAAAACAGAAACCAATGCCTTGGTTTGGTTTATCTTGCAATCTGCAGTTGTGGCTTTTTGATCAACGACAGAATCTTTTATTTCCCTGTTCAAGCAAGTTGTGGGCAGACTGTTTTCATCATTATTTCCAGGGAGCAACTAAGATCTTTAGCAGGGAGTTATTGCTTGGATTCTTTTTCACTACACTTCCATCCTCCAAAGCTCCCTTTTCCACAGCCTTCAGGCCTGATAAGCAGAGGATATTGTGCGCTACGCTGGTGTTTTAAGGTGTAGCAGAAGTCCAAGAGACCTGCAAGAAAACAACCCAATTTATCTTGCTCTTAGCTTCACCTGGACTCGTGGGTCTCTTCCGTGCAGGTGAAAGCAGGAGAGCAGCATTCAGCTGACTGAGTGCTACAATCCCAAGGAAGCTTAGCCAGCTGCGTATCGCACTGCTGTCCCTCCGTGCCTTTGCAAAGCTCCAATACAGAGGCACCTGGTCTGCCTTTGGAAGCTGAACAGTGATGCACGGACCTATCACGACCGCGAGCAACCTGCATTTGCCAGGATTTGGTCCGTAGAAGTGCCGAGATCTAGGAAAAAGAATATTTACCCTCTTTCCTCCTCCTCCAACCCTTCTTTTAAAGCTGTAGCTACAGGAGAAATGGTGGGAGGGGGAGCGAAAGAAGCAGGGGCTTCTTTTGGGCTCGGTCTGAGGTCGCTGTGCTGAGGGCCATCTGCTTCAAACAGGGGTTTGAATGCAATTTAGGACTGCACTGCCCTCCTGCGTTCACACAGGGACGGTGGTGTGTGCAAACAAGAACATACCCGGGGGAGAAACACGTTTGCAGTATAGAGGACGTGCCAATTTTTTTTATTATTATTATTATTATTTTTATGAGTAACATTAACAACAAGGAAACAAAATCATTCCTGCGCCCCTGCACTCAAGGACATTGATCTCCAGGCTGTCCAGGGCAAATTCTGCACTCAGGTTCATCCCAGAAGAAGCTGATAGAGCGGTTTGCGGGGTTTGCTTGCTTTCTGGCTGAGTTTTTAATTATGCATTCATAACGTAAACATGTTGGAAGTTTTGCTCTGCTATTGCAAGAAAAAAGGCCAGTCTGCTGTAGATTTTATGTATCCAGAGTATGTCATAGCTATTTAGACTTATATATATATATAAATATATTCAACGCTAGAAGGATGCTGATGCAGATGTGAGGTTGTCCAGGAGTATCTCATGACCCCTCAGGATGCTGGGTTCAGCAAATTCAAAGATTTTTTTGAGAAGCAGAAAATATTCTCAGGCTGAAACATATGAGGATTGGAATATCCCAAACTGAGGCAGACGTCCATATGGTCTTAATATCACCCCCACCAGAGAGGGCAATAGCCCATAGGGTCGAACCGAAGCGCTCAGGTGACATTAGTGTGTGTTGGTACAGTGACACCGAGCAGCAGGGAGCATTGAAAGGGTTTGGCAGGGAGGGACAGGGACACGAAGAGTTGGGGAGAAGAGTCTGAGGGCGTGTGGTGGCTGGAGAGAGCTGAGCTCCAGGGCCTAGCAAAATCTTTTGCAGAAAGGAATAGGAAAAGTAACTATTTTTGAAATGAGACTGGATATATTTGAAAGGAAATGAGGGTCTGGAAGAAGGAGCATGGGAGAATCTACGTCAATATATAGCAAGTTGCAGCTTGCTATCTAGTGCCCTCCGTTGCTTTATACAAATCCGGGGTTCACTGGAGGGTCACACACTTAGTCATTTAAGTAGTTCGAGCTGCATATTGAGTAGGGCTCTCCTCCCTCTTTTATGCCGGTGTGTTCTGGTAGCCTCTTTAAAAGGATCTGGGCTTCCAGAAGACAAGCACAAAACCCAATATGCAACGAAACTGAAATCAAGAAAGGAGACAATAAAACCTGGAAACCTGGGGAAAAGCACAGAACTTTGCTCAGTGTTGATGCTAATGCAAAAACAGGACAGCTGCTGGGAAGTCAGGTTTGGGTTTAAAAATAATAATAATAAAATCATAGTAGTAGTCAAATAGAGTAGTACTGGGGTTTATAGTAAAGGTAACATAAAAATGCTGGTTCTTGCTCTGTTGTTTTTTTGAAGCCATGGGTAATCTTCCATAGTTTTGCATTCAGTTATTTTCTCTGGTACAAAAATGAAAATCATATTGATAGAAATATTTGTGTTCAGATATTTCTAAGCACAGAAGCTGAAAATCAAAAAAAGCCATTACTTGAAAGCCCCTGAGATTCAATTTTAATTTTACTGAACTGCTACATGCAGATGAATCTGCTTGGGAGTTATATTTACTTGTTGGCTCAAATTCTACCCTGATCCGATTCTATCTTTGGTCTTGAGCCTCTTTGCATGTTACGTTTTAGGCTTTTAAAATTCAGGAGACAGATCTTCAGCATGCAAATGATATGGCCATCAAAGAGACCAGGTCACATCTCTTCACAGCTATGGCTAAGAAACAAAGATTTCTGATCAATTAATTGCCAAAATGAATAGCTGCAGTCTCCACTGTGTCCTGAATGTTGCCGAAGAAACGAACGGGTGGTTGGAGAAGTCGCGCAAAGCAATACATCTTCCTGGCCATGTATCTTGGACACGAACTGCTGAGCATCTGCCTCAGCATCCCTATGTATGACTTGGCTACCAGGGAAAAATCTCCACTAAATGCACGGGATGAACCCGAATTTGTACCCACGTAAGGATCGATGAACACTAACTCCTAGTTTGAGGAGTCGGGTGGCACTGGCACCAAGTGGTAGATTAGAGGAATGACTCTAAATGGTGGTAATTTGTAATGATTCTTTGGGATTATTCCACTGGGGCAGTACCCTGGCGTAGCAGCTCTCAGCCTGGCGGTGAGAAAGGTTTATGAATTTGTTTTATGAATCTGTTTGGATCAGATTGATAAACAGAAGCAAGAGATGCAGAAGCTCCATTTATTTCAAGAGGGGTATATCTCAGATCAGATTTCCTGTGGGCCCCTGGACTCGCTGTCCTCACTGCACTAATGGTTTGAAAATGTCTGAACACGCAGGTAGCTGCTCAGTACCTGCTGCTTGGAAACATCTGCTGCGCATTCAGAGTGGAGTTCCTGCACTAGTTTCTTCTGGGAACAAGCCAGTGTGTCCACCAAAATTCGTCGGCAGACCCAAACAACCGAGCTCACAGGGGCTTCGCTTCCAAACCGTTATGTTGCTCCCAAACATAATGCTTTGGTAGATGCAGTCACTGCAGTCTTGACTGCAACTCAGGGCTATAATCCAGCATTAAAATCAAGTAGACAAAATCTCTGCTTGCAGACTTGTATTTTCTGCTTTCACAGGCAGATTTTTTTATATATATTAACAATATTGCTTTCTGTGGGAGGTATCCAGAAGCGTCACAGTGCAGCAAGAACTCTTGTCTTTCTGATCGCCAGTCCTCAGCACCTCTTTATGAAGGTGATGGATTTCTTATGGTGTTGCCAGAGAAAATATTTCAGATTTTATTCTCTGTGTATTCTTAAAAGCTTACATAATCCTTAGAGAAGGTGAAGATATGGGATTTTTTCCCTCATTATTAAATAAAAATGATTTTATAAAACAATAGCAGACTTTTAAGTATCAAAGAATGCATACTACTCATTATATGTTTGCATATGTAATTAAGATTTTTTAAAAAAAGAGCTATGCAATTTCTGCCATAGAGAATACACAGCTTGAGAATACACCAAAATGTGTAGAGATTTTGATTAAAAAAAAAAAAAAGAAAAAGGCATTTTGTTTTATCCTAGAATTGCTTCAGGAGCAATACTGAGTTGTTAAAACCTTGAACTGGCAATCATTTCCCAAAGGTACCATCATTAGCCTTGAAAGTCTGGGTTTTGAAGAGGGATCAAAAGTGCATATCTGGTGAGTATTGATTTTAATATTGTTTTCTGTTGATTCTTATTGTTAAGAATAGACAGTAGATAAATGTTCTCCAGCATTTTAAAGCCCTTTTTTAACAATGGGAATTGAACGTGGTCATGCACAACAGCAAAAGAAAGGGTGACAAACAGAAATCCTCCATTTCTTTTGCCTTAGCAGGAGCTTACCTGTTTTTGTTTTTGTTTCTTTTCTTAAATTGTCTGCTAGGAAGCACCACATGCAACATTGCCAGTCTTTTTGAGAATTTGGAGGAGGTCACTCCTTGGTCAATATGCCCAATCCTTTGCCAAGGACTGTCTTTTAAAGTACCATCTTGCCCACGGGTCTTTTTGGGGTTGGCAGAGAGGAAACACATTTTACAGTAGCAACAATTCAGCAGGGACATGCAGGGAATAACCCAAACCTGAAGCTTCCTGCCCTCAGCACGTGTCCTTCACTAGCGTCTTCCTGCCTTGACCTGGTGATTTATTTTCTGCTACCTAAATGACCTGTTGTTTTATTATCAGCTGTCGTTGCCAACATCACTGGCACAAACGGTAGGTACAAGTGAGGATGGCTATACCCAAGAGGAAGTTTGTTTGCAATGCTGCTCCCTTTGCACCTCACAGGAGAAATATCCATGACCCAGGGCGCAAACAAAGGGATCATCAGAGTGTACCAGGAGTGCCCAGGCTTTTTGTCTGCACCATGGATGTGAATGGTACATTGCTCAATAGTGCACCAACTAGCTTTGTTAGCATTTTATATACTGCAAATCAAAGAAGCTTACTTCTCTTTCTCTCTCTCCTTATTCTGCCGGTCCACAGATTAAACAAGAACTTACTCCATCACTGTAAAAGAAAAGGGAAGGCTCAGAAGCTTTTTTATTCTTAAATTTCAGGCCAATCAGCAAGTCTGTTGAGGGTTGGGTGCCATAGGTTTGATCCTGTTTAAACTGTAAAACTTTTACGTTTGTAGATGTCTAGTTAAAGGCAACATGAAAGACAACAGCCCTCTTTGGCTTTTGTGGCTCTGCTTACCAACTACAATGTCCCACATCAGAGAGGGAGGGTTGGGAAAGGAGGAGAAAACCCATCTGAAATTATGGCCTGGATAAAAACTCCTTCTCCGCAGCCTCTTCCCTTCCACCTCCCTTCCTCTCCCTTTCCCCATCTCCATTCACTGCTGTTGGGAGCCTCTTAGCCCTGGAGTTAAAAAAAAAAAAAAAAGAAAAAAAAAAAAAGAATGTTTATAATCAGCTTGAGAGCTCAGTGGATTTGTGAAATCGTTTGGGATTAACAGGCTATTGATTGCTAATAAAACAATATTTAGCTTTGTCTGATGAACAGCAATGGAAAAAGGTGTGGGCACCTTGTCAAACATGACCCATTGAGGACGGATGATGGGTTAAGTGTGGGGGTCTGAGTGGCAGCGTGGGTGCCCAGGCTTCAAGGAGGACTTGTCAGTTGTTAGTAAGGCTGGTGAAAGGAAGGACGCCAGCGCCTGATGGCTGGGGTAGTATTGATGCAAGTTAGCTGACTAATCAGATTGAAAAAGTCCCATGGTATTTATGTCACTTTAATTTTCATCAAACAATTGGAGACGACAGGACTCTATTAAGGAGAGGTTGATCCAGAACTAAAGCTAAATAAATTAGGGTCTCAGTTTAATCAAATTATCCCTCTACTGGCCTTGGATTAACTGAGGAAGACGGCGTCGGTCTAGGCTCTTTTGATTGGCTGATTTTTTTTTATTTTTTTTTAAAGAAGCTGGAACAAAGAATGGGAGATTTAACACACATAGCTACTACTCAAAATACCTCAAGCATGCACCTTTAAAAAAAAAAAAGGTGGAAATTAATATTTATCAGGAGAATTTGCAGTCTGCCTGAAGTGTATTTCCATTTTTCTGCAGGTTTTTATTTTTCGTGAAATGAACTGAAAAAGAGGCAAAAAACTCTCAACAGAAGAGCTGAAACATGAAAATTTGGAACCAGCTGGCACAAAAATCTAAGTAGTAACCTAATGCCACTGAGTGACTTCTTACTTGATTTGGAAGAGATGGTTTGTCTCATGCCCTCCTCTATTATTCTATAATCTACAAAACTTCACCCTCTTCCTCTACTCGCATCAGTGTTCTGCTCTCGCAGACACCCTTATCAAGCCTCGAAAATCTAGGCACTAAGCATCCAGCTCCAGCTGTAGATTCCTTAAATATCAAGGCAAATTTGTAGTAATGCTTCTTTCCCCTATGATTCCAAAATTATTCTTTAGGTATGATATTGTTGTTTAGGGCTTCAAAATGATTTGAATCTCATCTTTTTTGGCACAGGTATTTTCCAAAGTCTTTCGTTACATGAATTTGACAAGATGAATATTTATTTAGATGAATACAGACAAGAGCCGATGCTGCTAAGTGAGGTGTTTTCAGATGCTCAGTCCCTTACAAAAAGGGCTTTTGTTTCCAAGTGACTTTTCTAGGTATTTACATCCAGAGATGGGCAAATGCTTAACATCCATCATTACTAAATATCTTGTGGATATTTAAAAACCATTCTGTCTCAAAGAGTTGCTATGGAGTTTTTTCCTTTGTTTGTTTTTAGTATACAGGCCTAACAGGTCCATTAGTTTGACCTGTTAATATGTATAAACACCACAAAATGCAAGTCCACTTTTTTTTTTTTTTTTTTTTTTTTTGGTGAATTAGCTGAATTCCGTTTTTTTTTTATGGTAAAGACAAGGCTTCAGGTAAATACTATATTTTACTTCAGATAAGAATATGATTTCAGAAAAGGCTTCTTTTGTAATTTATCTCAGTAAAGATTTATTCTGAATCCAAGTGGTCTTCCTTGTAGAAGCATAGATATGGAAAGCAGTTAGATTAACTTCCGTTCTGCAAACACTGATTTTTTCCTAATGTGCCCACTAGTATCTTTGTATATGTACATATATTTATATATATATAGGCACTCAGTGGAGTTATTGCATTGAGATGACAGCGGTCGAGGTTCCTCAAACTGCTGCCTAATTGCACATTTTAATTGCTTCTCCATGTTGGTAAATCTATTTTATCTCAGGGGAGCATGCCACCTTTTCCTACACTGCAGATCTGCCCTAATTGCAGAGACTGGTTTTGCCCTTGTGGGGCAACCCCACAAAATTTGTGGTGGCAGTTGTGACAGGGGATTGCCACAGCTGGTGGCAGCTGGGGCTGCAGGTAGAAGGGATGTCCAAGCCACTTCAGCTGCCAGTGGGTGGTGGAAAAGAAAGACCTGCACTCTGTTTTACTTGCACTGATGCCCCTTTAAAACACTGGAGGTGTTTGTGCCTATTTCAGTTGCGTCTCGCACTGCTGCAGCTTTGCTGTTCATGGCTGTGCAGTGTTGGGAAGTGACAGCTTTGGGAGAACCTTGTGAGAACCTCCTCAAGTTTGCTTTATTAATTACAAAAAATACTACAAACCGGGATGGGAGAACTGAACACCAGTACCATCGTGTTCTGTGGGATCAGCAGCGTCATTCTTAGCGCAGGCATGTAGCAAGCTGGAGTCATTATCTAAGGTATATCATGTAAAAAATCAGATGGTTTGGGCTTTTTGAGGTGAAATGTTTTTGTCAGAGTTGTTTTGGCCTTGAGCTTCATGACTGTGTGGATTTTTGCATGTTTTATTGAAGACGTTGGGGGTATAAAATTGAAAAAAAATCTAACTCCAGTTGCCACCACATACTAGACCAAGGTGACAGACTGAGAAGCAATAGGTGTTCTTGTGTAATGTTAATTCTTTTTTAACCGTTTTCTTTCTTATGTATTTGACCAAAAGAAAAAAATAGTTGTTTCAGTTGTTGCCTATGTTTCAGAAATGTTTCATTTGTTGCCTAGTAATTTCTATTAATATACTTCATGTGCTTTTCAATGATGACAAGTATTGTAGGGGCAAAAGGCAGAGACACAGTTAGAGGATGGAATTACATGTGTTTGGAAATCAAGATGAAGCAAAGCCCATGAGTGATATGTTGATACTGTATTCTGTGTGCAAACACCCTTTAATAACTTCCCCAGTGCTATGTTTCTGGATCTGGAGGAAAGTTTGAAA
>VZSV01000266.1:137112-150895 GCA_013398735.1 Nothocercus julius | reverse complement strand
TATATATATATATATATATTTACAAGCCATCGGTTGCAATTTTTTCTCAGGTCTCTAGGCTTCTGTCAAGCTTATATAAAAGTCTTTTTGAGCGTAATTTTCCAAATTGTCTAGCTGTTGTAAAGAATAACTAAAGATTCCCTTTTATCAGCACAGGCTCCTAAATCCAGCAGAGATGGGCTAGCAGCAAAAATAGTTAGATGTAGATCTGATGGAACAGCAGCCCTAAATTAGGGACCGGGGAAATAGTTGCATAGAAGTAGCCTACAGGCTGCCACTCATGGTGATATTTTTTGCCACCTTCTCTCCCCTATCCAAATGAGTTCAGTTCATATCTCCATATCTACATCGCAGACTCAGATGTAGAATCATTATGGTTGGAGAAGACGTTCAAGATCATCAAGTCCAACGGTAAACCCACCCTCACCCTGCCTGCTAAACCATGTCCCTGCGTGCCTCATCTACACGGTTCTTGAACACTGCTAGAGACGGTGACTCCACCACTGCCCTGAGCAGCCTGTTTCAGTGCTTCACCACTCTTTTCATGTAGAAATTTTTCCTAATCCCTAACCTTGAACAGCCCCCCTACCCCGACACAACCTGTGGCCATTTCCTCTTGTGCTATTTTTCCATTGTAAATTTTGATCACTGTAGTATAAAAGAAGGTTTGAAATGGATAATTCCAATTTAACAAGTAGAAACAAAGTCTGATTTGGGTAAACTGAGTGGCGCAGATACCGTGAATGCTTTGCTACCAATACAATACCATTGTATTTAGTGCTTTAAATAAGAAAGAAATGTGTGGTGGGTAATGCAGTGAGACTCATTGCAAGGGAATCATCCTGCAACCACTTCTGGAAACCAGCAGAGGGAGATTCAGCACATTTATTACCTAAGCCAGTTCTGTTATTGTAAAAGCCCCCATTGCAGTGTGAATTCCTTATCTTTCCAAGCCCCTTCCCACCCCTCACCCTGCTGCCTCTTTCTTTTCCTGGTCCCATGAACGTGTCTCAAGGGTGTGTTTCAAATTGATTACAGGCAATTTGCTCGGGACTTTGTGATGAATGCAGATGTCAGGAGTGGCTCGTCAGCCGGCGCCGTTGCAGACCTTCACGAGGATGAGGATGGGGTTTACTTCAGCTCCTATGGGCATTATGGGATACACGAAGAGATGCTGAAGGTTAGAAAGTGAGCTCAACTGCAACTTACTGGGGCTAAACAGGAAAGATGGAACAAAGTGGGCTGCGTGCCATAAATATACTGCAGAGCAGCTGCATTTTTAACCCTTTCTGTACTTGGTAGCTTTTATCCTAGGAGATGGGCTGATATTTTTTTTAGTTTCCATTTCCTTTGTTCCTAATGCTTCCTGTAAAATATAAATCATGTTTACTGTACAGGAAACATTAGGAACACTTAATCTTGTACTCTACAGATATTCTTGAAGGTATATTACAAAATCTAAACATAAGAAAGCATCAGTTTTATCATGTGTGCATTGAATTTTTAGCTGCATGTCAGATGTTCATTTTTTTAATGAGAACTGTTTTTGTATAAATATAGTAATTTGCTACATTGAAAGCTTTAAGAAAGAAGACCTGCTGTCTGAATTTTGAGTCTATTTCTGACACTGTTTTTTTTCAAACACCCCCCCCCTTTTTTTTTTTTTTCTTATGCACATTACAGGCAGAAACTTAGTTTCTGTTGCTACAATTATTTCAAATTTGTAGACTGGCTAAATGGTTAGTGTTTCACTGCTTCTCTCTGAGGACTTCTCGAATATCATCTTCATAAATTTCCTTACATTTTTCTTCTAAAAACAAAAAGTGTTGTATTGAAATGGTGAGTGAGAGAAGGGTATTGATGAATAGTGAGACCTAAAGTGAATGACTGAGGCTTACATGAGCAGCAGTGCATAGAGTAGAGACAGCAGTTGGAATTTTATTGATTAAGTTGGGGCAGCGCTGAGGCAATACGAGTG
This sequence comes from Nothocercus julius, assembly GCA_013398735.1. Classification (NCBI taxonomy): domain Eukaryota; kingdom Metazoa; phylum Chordata; class Aves; order Tinamiformes; family Tinamidae; genus Nothocercus; species Nothocercus julius. Next base: position 148,917 of record VZSV01000266.1, on the reverse strand, counting down.
GGCAGGGTGTAAGGTTGAAAGCTTTCCAGCTCACTGCTTTCTCGATTGATGCTGAACCTTCTGGGTTTTTTTTTTGGTAGCTTCAGCAAATTCTATTATGTACTGCAGCAGAGGTGAAGTACTAAAAATAGTTGCTCTGAATACATCATTGTAGTAAACCCGTATAATTTTAAACAATCCAGGACATCTTGGGTCACACTTATGCATATTTCTGCAGTACAATTTTCTAAAATCACTTGTACCTTTTTGTTACAGCTCATGGATAGATAATCCCCCTAAATCTAATTAGGATTTTAGGATTTTAAAGTTGCAAAAGAACTTGGCTTGTTTCCATAATTTGTATGAACATGTCTTTTGTTCTCATTTTCTTGAGTTCTATGTCCTTTTTTTTCCTGGTGAGATAGACTTTGCTCTCCTTCACTAAAGAAAGTATTTTTTAATACTCATTATTTCTGTAAATTCTTACCTGCCATACTATGCTAAGCTAAATATATGCTCTTAGATTTTATACTTTAGAACTATTTGTAGCTGATCTAGGTAGAAGTGTCTAACTCTTGATGTGCCGCAGGAATTCCAAAAGCTATAGTTGGCAATCAATTTATGTACCTGCTTTTACATATTAAGAGGAACAGTTTATTACTGTGCTGGTGGATTGAGATATGCTGCTAGCTTTCATTTCCTAAGGTACAATAAATGTTTTGTCACATGCTTGAATATTTTCCAGCTTTTCAGTTCATATTGTGTTACAATTAAGTCAGTTTCTCTCTCTCTCTCTCTCTCTCTCTCTCTCTCTCTCTTTTTTTTTATTTTTCTTTTAATTTGGCTTTCATAGCATGGACTATAGAGCTTCAACTACTAGCTTGTTTGCAAAGTTGTAGTTTGTTCAGAAATAGAACATTTTTTTCTGATCCGTAGCTGTTTTGAAGGAAACTCTGTGTGAGGGAATTAAATAATATGTATTAAAATGATACAAAAAATGTTGCTTGTGACTCAAGTTTTTGCCATTGTATAGAAAGCTGTTTTATGTAGCTGAGTTAGTATTGGCACTTTGTTACTGCTGTTCCTGAGAGATTTAAATACTTTGAAACATCCAAAATGAAATGCTGCAGGTTAGAATGGTGTTAAGGTGATTTTTTTCTTTCCTCCAGAGGCTTGACTGGCTTTATATGCATAGATGAGAAATTCTGAAAGGCTGAAAGTGTAGGAAATATCAGGGTTGCAGAATCCTTGTAAGTACAGTAGCCAGAAAATATCTACTTGGGTCAGGTTAAAAGCTGTTTTTTCATCTTTTTTGAATTTTATTGTGTAGATAAATAAGCAAAGTGAGCGTTGTTTTTATCCTTTAATTCATAGGATAAAGTGCGTACAGAAAGCTATCGCGACTTCATGTATCAAAACCCACATCTCTTCAAGGACAAGGTAGGTAAAACAGGTCAGAACATTTAGTTGTTTCTGCAGTGGATATTTTTTTCTCTTTTCTCAAGTGATAAAAATCCTTCAGGTTGGCCACTCTGTGGTTTTGGGGGTGGACTATCACACTGACAAGATTTGATTTAACATACTGTGGCTTTATTAGGTGGTAGAGTGCTGTTCAACTGCTGGAGGGTGCAAAGTGCTGATAACAGAAGTGCTGATCAATGTTGTCATTGTTCTTTGTGCCACGTTGTGATGTTCATTAATTATGGTGGCATGGTTAAGTCGAGCCTTTCTTGGCCAGTATTTTAAGCAGGATATATTTCAGAGAGACTTTACTGTGATTTAAGTCTATTTCAATCTGTGCCGAATACAAACAAAAATATCTTAGAAGCACTGCATAATTAGAATTGGGGAAAAATTTAACTGCAACTGATTTATTGAACTCCTGTTGTTTAATCTCTCCAAACTAAATTATTCTTAAATGTCTTGAAATCAGGAGCTACTATTTCATTTTCCATGGGGAGAGATGAGTGCTGTCTTTGTTCATGATATCGATGTGGTTATGACCCATACCCGGGCATGATCCTCCTCTTATCTTCTGTATTTCTCTTGGCTATTTCTATTGAATTTGCTGTGTTCTAAGATGCACTGTGAAGCCTTCTATTCTGCATTTTCTTCTTCATAGCTTTCCTCTGCTTGCTGCTTACCATTTTTCAGCTGTGTGTAGATCCTTTTAATGGGAAAACAGAATTTCATGTTTTACAGAAATAAATCACTGTTTTGGTTGTAGGCTTTTTTTTTTTTTGTCTTAATGACCTTAATTCTTAAGTCTTCTTAATGCAAGACTTATGACAGTTTTGAAAGTAATACATAACACAAATTTGGTAGTTCCAGAACTGCTAATTGTCTTAGGGCTTTACAGTAGGAGGTTTACATTTTATTTCAAGGTAGGTAGCTCTCTGTTTGTTTGGACTTCGTGCGTTTTTTTTTTTGTTTGTTTGTTTGTTTTGTTTTGTTTTCCTGGCAACTAAAAAAAAAAAAAGTATTAGGGAAGGGAATTTTTTTTTAGCTTTTACTTCTGTCCGTGTCACAAGCATATTTCTGTTAAGGATTGCCAAACTTCTGGTTATAATGAGAGAACTAGCCAAAGCGTCTTAGAAACATTATGCTGCCAGCCATGGAAAAATATGAGTGATCTCATAGCTGGGCTGATGGTACAGCAAAATACGTAGGAGGGAGGAATAAGAAATACAGAAAACTGTCTTGACAGCAAGGTAGTTTCACAGATGCCCCTAAACCCATACCTAGAGGTTTTCACAGGACAAAACTTACGTGGAATGTGCTATGGAATAGAACGGTAATTTTTCAGGTGTTGATTATTTCTTCTCTGTTATGTGAACATTTTGATAGACATTCAAAAGAAAGTGCAGGTGACCTATTCTGAGCCCCAGCTGTTCAGATGTTTTGTTTAAGATGTTTTGCTTAAATTGTGTGTAACATAAGGCTTTCACAACCTTATTCATAAGTGAAACTTTGAAGTTGAAAAAATGGACTAATTTCCTTTAAAGTTTGCTTACAATAAAAGCAGATTAAAATGTGAATAAGAAGAATAATCAAGTATTATGTTTCCTAGATTCCTGCAGTGTTTCATACGGGAGTTCCTAGAAGCCTGTATTGTATGTCTCCTTATAAAATACATTATGTTTTTTTTGTTGGTGGTATTTCTAAAATGACAACTGTGGATAGTTTGGGAGGGATATTTGAAAGAGGTTGGTAGATCTTACTAGCTTTTAATGAAAATTTTCCCAGAGAACTCCAGTTGTACAAAATGGATGACAACAGAGTATTAGATTTGTTTGTTCTATATGCAGGACCTGCTAACTGTTTTTTTTTCTTTAGCTCTCAGCTTTCAAAATAAATGATTAAATACTTGAATAAGTTGTGCTTGCTGCTTTTGTTACGAACCACTCAAATGTACTTGAGATGGGAAATAGGACAGTTTAGATTACCTAGCAAAAAAAGGTTAAAGTGGTCTTGCTCAGGAAAAAAAAACATAGCAAAAATAAAGTTCTGATTTTTAAGAAATTTATTTATGTATTTTGATTGGAAAGAATAATTGGTTAGGAAAGCAGTATCGGCATGTCTGAGTTTCTTGTAAAATGGAAGCCTGAGGTAGGCATCAATGCCATGTTGAGGGCAAAAAAATATTTTTCACATATTAAAAATTCGTTTATAAACAGATTGATTTGTCTGAGTTAACTATCTCGTGCTTTATTGGATTTGAGAGTTTTTTGGTTTTTAATACAGTTAATAAAAGTAGAGTATCTGTCTTTCACTGCAAAAGAGGAGAATGTGATGCTACCATGTATTGTGATACAGCCAATTCACGAGCCCAGCTGTTCCAGAGCTCTGGTGAGAAGCCATATGTGATCACTGCAAGAACGTGCTAGCTGCAGACCTTTATCCTTGGGCTAATTGGGGATCATTCTGCTTGTCTTTCTGTTTCTCAAAGGTGTGCCAGCTTGTATATTTTTCCTCCCCTGCCTTTCTGGCCACCCGTATCTCCTGGCTAAGGTTAGATGAGTTCCATCTGGGTTTTTAAGTGACCAGGGCAGCTGTCCAAAGTGGTGTCTGTTTTAATTTTTTTCTCATTTGTGGTGATTGCTCTACTTTGTGCAACTGTACATCAAGATCGTTCTTTTGCAGAGGTTTATTTTTGGCTCTGACTTCCAGCTTTCATGGCTCAGCAATTCTGTTAACTACCATGGGTAGAGTGTTAGAACAGATGACGCTGAGGGGGCATGAGATTTCAGCAGCTGCAGGAGCCCTGGCTTTTATTTTCTATTCCTGCCTCCAGCCTAGGGGACTGTAGCTGCTACACACTAAAATCTCATTGCAAAAGGGTCAAAGAATTGACTCCTACTGCAGTATAACTGTGAAGAGTTCAAGTGGAACAAGTAGGTCCAAGTCTGGAACTTCTCTTATCATGTTTATGCCTTGTTGCAATGGGCAGAAAGAAGATGTTACTTTTTCAAAGTCTAATTCCAGATTGTAAATTACTCTATGAATGCAGTCAACTTGCTGTTTTGTGCCAGTGGCTTCTCCAGCACAACACAAGCTAGCTTGCACTGTGCTGCTACTTTTAGTCATGTTGGCTTGAGGATCTTTGTGCTGCATCTATCATCAAAATGTATAGAGCTGTAGGTAAGCATGCCTAATGTGCAGAGCATTCAGATACTTAGACTGATGCTGTATATCAGATGAAATTTAAAAGTGCACCTGCAAGTTCCTGTTGTGCCAAACAGAACTGCTAAATAGCTCATAGACTGGAAAGTTTATCAGCTGGGGACATTATTGCCTGGAAATGTTTTGTCAAATTTGGTTCTGTCAGTGGTTTATGGGTTTGATTCTACAGTGATCTGTTCAGAGGGGCCTTTACAGGCTGGAGAAACAGGCAGGCAGGAAATTTAGGCAGTTCAGCAAAGACAGATGCGAAGCCCTGCACCTAGGGAGGAGAAACATTTGTGTACTGATACAGGACTATGGCCAACCATCTGGGAAGCAGCTCTGCAGAAAAGGACCCAGGGTTTTCGATGGACAAACTGGACATGAACCAGCAATGTGTTCTTGTGGCAAAGAAAGCCAACAGCTCTCTAATTTCAAGTGTTAAAGCTCTGTAAGCCACTACTTCGAAAGTTAATCATCTGATCCATAGCTGTTTTGAGACACTGTGCCCATTTCTGACAGAGGGGTCCTGAATTCTTTACAAAGAACATAAACTGAAAAGGTGCAGATTTTGTTCATGAGCAGTAAATAGGAAGAAAGGTTTCTCAGCCCTGTCTGCTTACAGTTCCTCCCAAATAATTGTTTGGATTTAATTGTTAGCTTGAGTGATTTGCTGATACTAATTTTTATTTCAGTCTCTGACTTGTGATCTTTCTTATGCATGTAATTTTTTAGTAGTTGCCCAAATAATTGCTTTTATTTTCTTCCCCATGTGAGTAAGTTCATATGCAGCTAGAGCTAGTCTGCTTCATTATTTATCTGTAAAAGGCAATCTGTCTTACTCATTTCAGGTGGTTTTGGATGTTGGCTGTGGAACTGGAATACTCTCCATGTTTGCTGCAAAAGCAGGTGCAAAGCAAGTGATTGGAGTTGACCAGTCTGAAATTGTTTATCAGGCAATGGACATCATTAGGTGGGAAAGTTCAGAAAATATTATACTAAATTAATATTGCTTTAAATAATTGTTTTTTTAATAATACTAGTTAATGATCAGCTGACACTTCCTTTTGCTGTTGTTATGTGAAATGATACGTTCCCTAACACAGGTTTTGATGAACAGTCACCTTGAATGTTGTACTGATGGAGGCAATTTAAACAGGGCTCTAATTAGAATATATTTCCCGGTCCTTCCTTTTGATTCTAGCGTGCAGGCCAGCGGTGCCATGCTGCAGAAGCTCAGAATGACTGCCCCCGGTGTTTTTTCTATTCTTAAACTTACAGATGTTCCCACTGGTAGAACATTGGAGTGGAAATAAAGGTTGTAAATTTTGAGACAACAAATTTGCAATGCAGACTTATTCCTAGAAGATGTGGCTGAAACCTCAAATTCTTATTAAGATGAATCCAATGAAAGTTATTCAGTTTTCTTAATTCCCATGTACTCCATGTACTCCTAGCAGTAGAAAGACTTCTGTTCACAGCGCTAAATATGATACTAGTAATAAATTGTTCCTGCTTTAACAGAAGACTATTGTGTGTAGAGAATATTTAATTGATCTTTCCAATAGCCCACATGTTCAGGTGGCCCTTTGACCCTTTGCTTTCCCTCCCTTCATTCTGATCTTTTTCCCATTGTCTTTGAGATTGAATGTTTAAAGTGATTACTGGTCTGCACTGCAAGTCAGACAGATTGTAAGAGTAAGATATCAGGGTGGGAGAGAGGGGGTAGTGATAAGAGCTGCAATGGAGAGAGAGAGAGATTTCTTTGGGAATACTTGCTCTGTCTTCTCTCACAATAGCTATTGTGATAATGGTATGTGCGGAAAAAGATTGATATGGTTTATCAAGGGAGAACTGTTTCAAGCGCTCGAGTATTTAGCAGTTTCATTGTCATGTAGTTTTTATTTCAAAAACCGCAATCACATTGTAGCATCTTGCTCCTTATGCAGGTATGTTCATGCTGTGACTTACATAAGAGATTATACCGGATTACTGCTGTTACTAAACATTGCAGATGACTTTGGTTAGATGCACAACAGGGAAGATGCCTTTATTATGGAATAACTGTAATATTGATCTAACGGGAACATTTGTTCTCTGTGACTTTGCAGCTTTGTTTAATAAAAAAACAAATCGTGCAAAACATCTTTGTAAGGAAGCTAATTTCCATTGCTATCCTAGTGTGATGAGTAGACTCTAATCACTATAGACTTGCTCTACAAGGGTCAAGGAAGGAGAACTGGGAACCAGCAACTCTAAATAAAGGGGAGGAGAGTCATTTTAAATTGCCTTCTACCTTTGTGTTCCGCTGTCTACGCATTTGCATGCACGGCACATCAGAGATGTGCAGATCTACTGTCTGCCACATTTGCCCGGCAGTTAATCTGCCGCAGTTTTTGGAAATATGGGAATATTCCCTCTGAAATATAGCTAAGAAATATTGTAGTGCTGCCTAGATTAAGGGGGTGTTTTGGTTGTTTTTGATTTTCTTAGATTGTTTTTTAAAGAGGAAGTGTTGGGGAAGGAGTACAAATGTAAATATTAATATATCTCTCCTGACATTAAAATGGACATACAAACTAACTTGTTTAAATTTTAACTTTCAGGTTAAATAAACTCGAAAATATCATTACATTAGTCAAAGGAAGAATTGAAGAAGTAGATCTGCCTTTGGAAAAAGTGGATGTAATTATATCTGAATGGATGGTGAGATGCATGAATATTCTTTTTCAAAACAGTTACTTTCGGGGCGGGGGGGGAATGCAGTGCTGTATTTCATTTGAAAAGCTATTCTTAAAGTGCTGCCACTTCTACCCAAAATTGTTCTGCTTGCAGAAGCATTTTTGAAAACACAGGAGATGTGATGACAGTCCTGTAGATAATACTCCAATATAGCTTCTGTTCCCTCTTGTTCATGTTGTTTCAAGTACAGTTAAGCTGTTCTGGGAACAGCTTTTTATCCATGAAAAATGGTACTTTTGGCTGAGCAGCTACAGTATTAAGGAGACTATACTGGTCACTTAACTAGATCACTCCACTACATGAAATGGCTTTAGTGCATGAAGATGACTAAAGATCATGATGACTAAGCAAGAAAGGTAGTACTGGAGGTGAGGAGCCTGCAGCTGGGAAGTCTGTGTCTACATCTTCATATATTTAGTTAGCAAAAATCAGGTTTTCTAGTTTTGAAGATTGCTAATTAAATATATGAAGATGCAGTTATGTGTTACCATTGATGGTGCTTTTTTGTTTTTTTTTCCTGTCGTAAAAAATATCTGATTTTGAAACTATGTAATAAAGATAATAGCCCAAAGGAAAGGTATGATAGAGAATGTAAACGAGCCATTATTGCCTGGAAGCCATTGTTTTTAGCAGTTGTCTGCCTTTTGCGTGTTGGCTGAATACCGTTACACGGTTATGCTTGAATAGAGGAATCCAAGTGTTGGGCCTGAACCTCATAGCAGCCAAATAAGTCTGGTCCCTAGAAAGTGTGAGAGGAAACACCCTTTAACTTTGACTCCTCCTATTCAATTTCTGCCTATGTCCCAGACCCCTATCCCGTGTGCATTCCACATAAAAAACTCACACATGCAGAATCACAGTATGACTGAGGTTGGAAGGGACCTCTAGAGAGATCATCTTGTCCAACCCCCCTGCTCCAGCAGGGATACCTTGAGCATGTGCCACAGGGCGGCATCCAAGTGGGTTTGGAAGATCTCCAGAGAAGGAGACTGCACAACCTCCCCGGGCAGCCTGTGCCAGGGCTCTGGCACCCTCACAGCAAAGAAGGGCTTCCTCACATGGTGATGTAACTGCCTGTGTTTTCATTTGTACCCATCACCCCTTGTTCTGTCGCTGGCCATCACTGAGAAGAGTTTGGCCCCATCCTCTTTATATCCTCCCCTCAGGTATTTGTACGTGTTGATCAGATCCCCTCTCAATCTGCTCTTCTCCAGTCTAAACAGGCCCAGCTCTCTTTAGTCTTTCCTCATACGATAGATGTTCCATTCCCTTCATCATCTTCGTTGCTCTACACTGGACCCCCTCTAGAAGCTCCATGTCCCTCTTGCCCTGGGGAGCCCAGAACTGCACCCAATACTCCAGGTGCATCCTCACCAGAGCTGAGCAGAGGGGCAGGATCCCCTCCCTCGCCCCGCTGGCAACACTCCTCCTGCTGCAGCCAGGAGCCCATTGGCCTTCTTGGCCACGAGGGCACAACTCTTCAAAACATTTTTTTCATACTGGTTCCCACTGTTCAAACTTGAAGATTTTTTTTTTTTTTTTAATTTAAGATCAACAGGGAAAACTTGCCTTTGAAGTTACTTTTTTTGACAAATTTGGAGTGTTCAACAATCTGGGACCTTTTAGGTAGAGATCATGTGCAGTGGGAATCCGTATGTATCCAGTTAGTTCCCAGGTAAATATAGAACTGTGTTTTTAGCTTCGTTTCTTCTATAATTTTTATATTACTTATTTCGGATTGCTGGAAATGTACAAATATTATGCCTTAGTTGTCTGAGGCATCTTATTTGAAGCATGAACTTGGTATCTACTCTTGAATTCACCAGTTTCAAAGCAGTCATTGGCACTGGTTGTTTAAAAACAGTGCATTATGCTTGGCAATTTCAAAGAGCTTAGGGACTTTGCTTTTGAAATGTAACTGCAATTCTTACAGAGAGATTTCTCATCAGTTGCCTAATGTGTGTGCCAAGAATTATGTTCCCCCAAACATCTTTCTTATTCAGGAGCCCAAGATGTGGCTTTAAAGCTCTGAAGAGTTTAAGATGCATTGTAGATCAGTGTCCCTTATGATGAAATAAGGGATTTTGAGAAGCAGCTCATGTAAAGAATGAAGTATTTAGCATGCCCTGTTTTGCATTTCTGTGCTAATTTACCTTTAAATATCTTAATTACGTAGCCACGTACATTCAACTTAGGACTTTTAAGTATTAAGAATTATTAATTAGGAATGTTAGCATTTTTATAGGTTGCTGCAATACAGAGATAAAGAGGACAATGCAAGGGAAGTAAGATTGATAGTGAGACATTGTACAAACTGTTCCAGCACAGCCCAAGAAAAGCAGTATTTTGTCTAGATGCAAATGATTTATCTTTGTCTGGGTTTCTAGTGTTGTCCACTTGCACTAGTGGATGAATTCGCCCTTTTCGTTTCCTTTTGTATATGATACCCACTGGAGTGAAATCACTCGTTAATATGAGGAAGCGCAAGCTTGAAAATTGATTGATTACTCAGTTGAAAGTGTTGTAAGTGCTAAGTATGGGCACCAAAAAGACCACAACATTTGTCCACTTTCAGTTCTTCATTTAGAACAACTGTATGGACCAGCAGGCATATTCCAATGGGAACAGTATCTTTTATAACAAGGGTAGGAAAATATGCTGAATTTTGCTAGAAAACAGGCTGCTTTTATACTAGTAAGCATCAGCCCCCTTTGTGGAACCATCACTTCCATCTCTTTTGTATAGAACAGCATTTAAGCCCAAATACACAGCAAACAATTAAGAGCCATGCATGAACACCAGAAAAAATAAAGGCAAGCGTGAAGCAACAAAATGGGAGCTAGCAAGAGGGCAGCATTCATTCATCAGGAATATTTCTAGAAGAAGCTTAGAAAAATGGCACGTGGAGCAGTGTGTTGTAAAAGATGTAGGTGATTTCTGAGGATCATTCTCCTGCTTCTGTAAGTGGCCTAGGGCTTCCACGGACCTCTCTTCTCACTTCTCTTTCATCTTTTGATTTGTTATCTAAAAATACGCCTGAGTGGGAGAAGCATCTTCAATACGCATCGTGTGTAAGTATATATGTGCAAGTATCTATATACACATACAAGGCCAAATCATATTTAAAACCTATATATGCTATCTCAATAGGTAATAACTATTTGAAAAGACGTGGAAGATGTGATGAGCTACAAGTGATTATTTTTGTATCTGAAAGGCCGACCACTAAAAATTAAGGGCCTGAATATCCCCTTTTCTGACCATAGAGCCACCACTTCCTGGTGAACCACGTTACCTTTTAAAAAAAAAAAAAAAAAATAGACAGTGGCTAAATTGCAGTTTGTTCTTCTAACCAAGCTGATCCTAGAATAACAGTTTTTGGAGACAGGTATTTGAATGTAATTGTGTATGAATTCTGTGCTGGATCTCATTGCTGGCCCGGTTTGTGGAGGTTTTTGGAGGCATCCTGTCCCATACTTTGTAGCAGGACTGTAGTCTTCTGAGGGGTCATCCTGCTTGGTTATGCTGAGTGAAAATGCGTGAAACTCTTGAAAGCCTTAATGAAGCTTTCAGTTATTGTTACTACTCTCAGGTACTTGCCTTCGAAAAACAATAATAAAAAGAAATATTTTTGCTTGCTCGTGTTGTGGGAAAACTACAAGCAAATCTATCTTTTTTTTTAATTCAAATTATAAAATTAAATGAGTTGGGTGTATAAGCAAAGGTACAAATAAAAAGAAACAAATATTTGTATACACTGCCTAATGGCAATCTGATGCAAACGCAGTTCTGAATACACATCAGTAATTTGTTTTTTGTCTGTGTGTAATGAATAAAATGCTTTCTCACTTAGTGATGCAGTCTGCAAATGGCTTGCAAATGTACAAAGTCTGGAATTTTGACTGGAATGCTATGATGCTTGTATGGTTAGTGGGGAAGTACTTAAGTTAGCATGAATTGGGCATACAGTAGACTATTCACAGGCTGTTTCACACTTATGCCCCCTCCCCAGAGGTATAGAATTTAAAGAAGCAATGATGTTTTACAGTAATTAAAGCAATTCTACATACAGTACTTCAGTATGGATGGAGAGCTGCTTTGCAAAGTGCTGAAACAGGTGTTGAGTGAAATTATTCAATTTCTATATGTCAAGAGAAAATTTTTAGCTCTCAGTGTACAAATGTGGTTGTTTTATCATGTGTATTTTTTTTCCAGAATGCTAATTCTTACTCAGGTGTCTGCATAGTGTGTGGTTTTATTTATTTATTTATTTTTCCTATTGTGTAGCTAAGAATATAAAGCTTAGTTGAGTTGCTTGGGGGAAAAAAAAAACTTTTACTTTATTTCTTTTTTAATTGGATAATATTGAAATCATATCCCGATGGGTTGGAAGGTGTTTCTGCTGCTCAGGAGTAGCAAATG
>VZSV01000266.1:93462-131051 GCA_013398735.1 Nothocercus julius | reverse complement strand
AATTTGATACGCTGTTGGTTGTGGAAATCGCATTTCTGTTTCTGGAGTCAGAACAGGCTTTTTTTTTTTTTTTTTGCTGTTTTCGATGGGCTAAACAAAAATGAAGATGAAATCTGGGGATTAGCGCTTACCTTTTGCTTGTTCTTAAATACTTCAAACAATCAGTCATATGTTTCATTGCTTCAAGAATTTGGCATCTGGACGATAAGATTGAATAAAAACTAATTTAAGTCACACTCACATCCCAGAAATGTGAGCTCATCTATGGAAGGCATGTTCTAAAATACTATTTCACTTTTTATTGTGTTTTCCCTTTCTTTTTGCAGCTTCACCATCATTGGCTTGCCACCACATTTATGGGAATTTTAACACTGGGGACACTTAGATCTTTTGTCGTTCTTTTATCTACTCCCTTTACCACCCAGAGCATTTCCATGAAAAATGCCATTTTAAAGGCTGCAGCCGTTTGCTATTGTTGCTGTTTCTTACTGTCTTTTAATTTCTGGAGAGTCAGTGGTGGCTCTTGAAGGTTTACAATGCTGGGAGATTAATACAGTGCAGTTGTCAAAGTAGTAAACAGCAACAGGACAGTGAGAAACTGAAGATCCTTCCTGACGGCTGCAGAAGCTGCTTGCGAATACTAATATCCCCAGATATTGATTGCTGCTGCTGCTGTTATTAGCTGTCAGGTGTGCTGGAACCAAGTGATTTCAAACAAGACAACTTGGCTGCCTTCCTGTTTTGATTCTCATGAAATTGCCTGTTTACTGTTAATTGTAGGTTATTCCCTAGGAAAGCCTACTGCTTTGAGGTGCTCATCTACAATATGGAGATAATAGCTGGCTGTGGCAGTTTTGAATTAAACCTGACCGATACTATCAGCCAGAGCTGATGAGAATCAGGCATAAAACACTTGACTAAGATTATTTGATCATTTCCGGAATGAGCTCTTTTTGTAAAGATTTCTTGTTATTCCAAAACCCTCACCTGAATTTTCCTTGGGGTGTCTGGCAAGCCGCTTAGGGCTGTGTCTGTAGCAAAGCCAGAAGAGGATGTTAGAAATGGTTTTCGTCAGGAAGCAAGTTTGTGGTCATGTTCCAGGCAGTGGGATTCAACTACCGCGACACTTTCACATGAATAGTGATGCTGTTACCGGAGTGCTGTGCAGAAATTAAATTCCAATGTCTTATCTCTTTCATGGAACTGTGGAAAATAGCTGTCTTTTACTGGAGCAGAAATAAATTCTTTTATTTGTTCTTTTAAGATGTTAATCACTTAAACAAAAAGCAAAACTCTTCAATCTTTCCTTAGGCATGTCCAAAACAAAATTTTGCTAATCTATTTCTTGTTGTTACAGTTTATCCTGACGTGTGCAGCATTAGTCTAGTAGCTGTGGGGGATATGAATAAACATATGGACAAGCTAGTTTTCTGGGAAGATGTATATGGTTTTGACATGTCTTGCATGAAGAAGGCAGTAATTCCAGAAGCTGTTGTGGAGGTGCTGGATCCAAACACAATTATCTCTACAGCCAGTGTCATTAAGGTACCATGCTTTTAAAATCGGTAGTAGTAAGATTTTTAAAGTGTTTTTTTTTTCCATTCCTTGTCTAAAATACGTGCTTATGTAATACAGAGAAAAATGTATTTAACTTGAGCATCTTCTAAGTGAAACAAATGCAATCAGGTTCTCAGTGTGAATGCTTTGACTTGTATTTGTTGCTTTTTAACCAGGGTTTAGTTTGTAATGAAGTAGACTTTTTTTTTTTTCTAGTGTGTCTCTCCTAGATTTTTTTCTATCCAAAACCAAATTTACCTGTTTTTTAGTAACTTGCATGGTGCATAGTTGAAACTACTACAGAAAAACTCTGGAGCATACAGTCTGCCCTACTTTCCTTCCCTCTTCTCCTGAGCCAGAATACTGAGTTACAGTAAGGCTTATGTATTTCTTATGTATAAAGTTGGCTGATTTTTAAAGATCTTTTACTGGAGGATCATTCATTTCCTTCCCATAGCTTCATCAAGCAGAATGACTCCTGGGTCTGGAATAACAACAGTGATCGCGGAGTTCATTTTTATGCCTACTCTTCTGTGTTGTCTTTTCATAGCAGTTCATCTTAGTCAAAAAGTTTTTCTCTGTGAACGGGGTTTTTCTTTGTACACATGTTCGTTTGTAAGAACACCTAAGTGGTGAGATTCAAATCCAGAACACTGATTTGAAAGTCCTAAGAACTTTCTGGTTAGTAAGGGCTGGAGCAGATCACTCTAGAGATTGTATTTTCTCACCTTCAAAGTTGTCCTCAAATGTTGGAACTCTTGAAGCAAGATAAACCTATTCTATAATTTCTTCAACCTATAATTTCTGTAACCTGATTGGTTAAAATAATATGCCTGGAAATTGATGGTTATAATTACATGAGTTCCCCTGTAGGAGTTAGTCTACTCAGGAGGGATTTACTGGCATCTACAAAATTCTTAAATATATAAGGTTTGATGGTAGAAGCAGCAGCATAGATCCTGTGGCTTAGTTTTAGCTCAGAGATATTATGCTGCAGTGGCATTTTAGCTATTCATATAGTTACTTTACTGCATTAAAATAGTTATAGCAGTTGCCCTTCAGTGGGAATCACTGCCTGTTAAGTCAAGATGTAGTTTCTGATTAGATTAATTTCTCTGTTATTTCCATGTAGGAGAAAATAGTCTTAGTTCACTGCTGAACTTGACACCGTTCTGAGTGTAGATCCAATCTCTTCCAGCACAGATACTGCTTGCTGTGGTCAGTTATCACCCTGCCCACAGAAACAGTAACAGGTGAAAATGCAGTTTTATCTTAAATCAGTCTATCCTGGTGCAAGTTACTGTTATCTAGAATTTTTCTCTGAACTTCTGTGGGCGTCTGTCATTAACAGTGTCTTACATTTTATCATCCTAACTAGCTGATGAGATTTCCTTTATAGTTAGTGGAAAGAAATGCATGCTATGGGACTTGAAATATTAGGCCATAAGGAGCCCTGTTCCTTTGAATGTATGAAGAGGGTAGAGTGATCAACTTAAGTGCTGTAAAGTACTTTGTAGATTTACAAGTAAGATAAATTCTGCCCTTTGTGAATTCAAGTAGCTATGGGCCTCCAAATATGGATATACTTGGATCAAGAAACTGAGACTATAATATTGGGTTCCCTACAGGTTTTATTGTGCAATTAGTGAAACGTAAGTACTTTTTTCACCAGCACATGTTGTTTTTCCTAGCATTTTTTCATGTTCTGAATCAGCTGATTTCAACTGGTTCAACTGGTTCAATTTGGTATACAGAAAATGAAGAACATATTATGCTCTAAATTATCAGCTGAGTGGAAGAGTTGAGCTATATCAATTTGCTAGGCAAATATATAAACCAATGAAAACAGCTTTAAACTAGAAAATGTTGGGCAAATTGAATCATAACTATCATTATCAATGCAGTCTATAAACAAAATGTACGACTGCTAATAATAAAATATATACTGGCCAGGTAATGCTTTATGCCCCTTTTAGGTATATACTATTGTGAGCCTAGTGTGAGCAGGTATATGTACTCAACCAAATTTGTCATCATGGAGCGTTTCAACGACCTGTTATGCTCGATGTTTTTATAAATACTTGGTTTCAGTAAGAGTGATATGTTTTAAAATAATCTAAAGCCAATGCATCTTGCTCATTTGGTAGAATTGCAGTACAAACTATGAAAATTAATGAGTTGAGCAATACTAGTATTATAGGGTAAATAATTTTAATCAATAACTGCTCCACGTAACAAATGGATTGTATTTTGAGGGAAACTTCTAATATGTTCCAATTTATCATCTGTTTGTACAGAAGATAGTTCAGTGTGCTTGTTCAGATGAGATGCGCCTTGTTTTGAGTAGTGTGTGATGTAACTTTTCAGGATGTTATTCCCTAGAGAAAGAAAAAGCATCATAAATAAATAATGACAAAATGTATATGATGTTTGCTGTCTCGTCTGCCAGTATTAGTGCTTGAGCCTTGGACACCAAAGCTCCTGCCAGAAGAGCAGTCCTCTGTCCCCTCTGTTTTTTTGCCAGTCTTGTGTTGCACAGGTTTTTCATGTTCTGACATCCCAGAAGGTTGTGTCTGCCACTGGGGTACCTTGAAAAGCTGGAGAAACAGGCAGACAGGAAACCTAGGCAGTTCAGCAAAGGGAAATAGGGAGTCCAGCACCTGGGGGGACCAGCAGATCTAAGGCGGATGATTCTCATGTACTCGGCACTGTTGAGATCACAGCTGGAGTGCGGGGTCCAGTTCTGGGCTCTCCAGTGCAAGAGAGATATGGACATAGTGGAGTGATCCCAGAGAAGGGTCGTGGATATGAATAAGGAATTGGATCATCTGCCGTATGAGAAGAGGCTGTGAGAGCTGGGGCTGTTCAGCCCAGAAAAGAGAAGGCTCAAAGGTAATCCTATCTGTGCATAAGTAACTGATGGCAGGATGTAAACAGGATGGAACCAGACTCTTCTCAGTGGTGCCCAGTGATAGGGAATAGGCACAAATGGAAATACATGAAATATATAGGAAAGAAATCCTATTTAAACATAAGAAAACTTATGTTTAAACCCTGAGGGCAGTTAAATGTAGGGGAAGTTTGCCCAGCGAGGTTGCAGTCTCTCCATTCTTGTATCTGTTTAAGACCTGAGTGGGGAACAACCTGCTTTAGTTGACCACGCTTTGAGTATTGGACTATGTGATCCTCACAAAACCCTTTCAACCTTGGCCACTCTGTGACAAATAAACATCTAACATGGCAAGTCAAAAAAGGATGATTTTAACCTACATCAGCTCTGGCTTGCCATGTGGCTGTAAGAGCAAGGAGTAGAACAGGGAAAGGTAAAAACGTGGAGGGGTGGCAGGGTGTCTCAAAGAATGCCAAAAATGCTTCCAGAATTCACAAGTGAATTGAGGAACTGTGGCCATATAAGCTAAATTCTGCTGAAGGTTCCTGTACGTGTGTGTGTTCAAGCTAGACTGTGAGCAACTGTCATCTGGTGAGCAACTGTCATGAAAAACTTCAGGTACCATTTCTAGTTCAAATCCACTATTAGTCAAAGAGTCTGCTTATTTGGGGAAGAGTGGTTTTAGGTGCTCGGTCAGTGTGCAGATATGACTGGATCATATTTAAGGCTCCTCTCCTCATTTTTGAAGGGCTGAATTGGTACAGCCTTAGAAAAGTTGCATTTTTGTTGAATCTCAACTATTTAGGAAGCTTAACAGTGAGAGATCTTAATTTTAATTCAGCAGTTTTACTGACAGAATTTTATTATTCCTTTCAATAGCGTATCGACTGTAATGCTGCATCCATTCGGGATTTAGAATTCTCTGAGGAATTCACTCTAACAGTTACGACGAGCACAAGGTGTACGGTAAGGCAATTTCTTTTCATATATGATCAGTGTCACATTGGACTAAGACAGTGAGTTAATTAAGCTTCATTTATCATCGATCTTTTGTCTTGAAATGTTTTTCTGCTTTACATAGGTGTGCAACCTTTTTTGAAAAGAGAAATGATTGTAAAACTCCAGTAATAGTATTATGATACAGGCAGATGGGAAAGGGAAAAGGTCTTGCTATTGTGTTACTGTTGGTATTTTCCCTTGTTCCCTGTCCCATTCTGAAATGCAAATTTTTTGTTCAGACATATTTTATTGCCATGACACTTGGAAATGATACAAATAGTCATAATTCTTGGAGCTTTTCAGGAGAAGTTAAAAATAAGAGACTCGAGGGAAAGTATATCTTGCATATTAAACATATGCAAGACTGAAGGAGTCAGAACAAATACATCTTTTGAATCTGAATCTCTTAAACTGCTAGTAGTTAGCATAGCAGATCTTTTTACCTGTATTTATTGTATACAAGTTAATACATGGCTTACATCCAAAAGAACAGTAATTCTGGAAAGGCTGTGGAGGTTGATTGGAAATGGATTCCGTTTACAGCAAACACAACCCTATTTATCTTCATGTTGCAGACTATGCTGCATAAAATTAAGTGAAGAATCTTCAGTAAATCTGGCTTTGTAATCTGACTCAATTGAGTATTATGTGTACGAAACACTCGTCAAAATGAAAACAAACACAAAACTCTTCAGTATGAGTTTGAGAGGAAACAGCACTAGGGCATCTCTCAAGTGCTTCTTTAAAGTTATGCTTACGTGGCTCAGTTTGAATTTACGTCAATATACACTCATTATGCTACTTTTTTTATTTTATTTTTTTTTCTGTTTGTTCAGTATCTGGTAGCAATAAGAAACTAGAGAGAAATGTTGGTTTTTGGATGAGTGCAAAGTTTCTTCTATTTCTTTCTGCAAATGCCTATGCAATTTGTATGGAATATTTTCTGTTTCCATTTCTGAAACGTAAATCACTGAGGGATTGAGATGATCTCCAACTCCCCTGTTCAAGCAGTGTCACCTAGAGCAGTTTTGAATACTTCCAAGGGTGCAACTTTACAACCTTGCTGTGTTACCCATTCATGTGCTCTGTCACGCTTGCAGTAAAATGTTTTTTTTTCTCATATGGAACTTCTGTGTTTCAGCTTTTGCCCTCTTCTCCCATCAGTGGGCACTGCTGAAGATGAAAGTTAAATACTAGAATTTTTCCAGCTGTTTTTTTAGGTAGTGTAATAGGGAGAATGGGTTAAATGCCTAAATTGAAGTGAAACTCACTGGAGGAGCTATCATACTTTTCCTTCCAGCTTGTACAAAATTTGTCCTACTTTTTACATATATACTATGTTTTAACGACTTCTACCTATGGACACTGATCCAAGGAAGCAGGCTGAATTTGGATAAACAATCTCAGTTACTTGGAAGAAAAACATAGTAATATGGACACAATATATTGCTTTGTTTTTAAGGTCTGTAAAAAAAAAAATTGGAGAATCTCAAACCCACAGCACAAATGTAACTTTGCAATTCAAAACCATTGAAGCTTTTCTTCCATTTGATAGCACTGTGGTCTTATTTAAAAAAAAAGAAAAAAAAAAAAAGATTTGAACCTTTTTTATTTTGTTCTTAGTTCCTTGTGGTGTATCATAGGTGCAAAGTAATGGTTACAAGACATTGGTATACTGCCATTTAGCACTCCCCTTCTTCCTAAAAGACAAATATCTGCTTTGCATGCTGTGTTTTCTATTGCAGCACTTGAGTTTTAAGAATTTGAAACTTGAAAGAGTGCTTTAACACTTTTACAAAGTTATTAGATACATAATTAAGGAAAGAAAGTATGAGAGGGTGAGGTACAAGTATCAGTCTGGTGGTGATGGAGACTAAAATAATAATGTGGCACAATTTCTAATACTATATCCTAACATCAAAGGCAAGATGGCCTAATTTTGCTGACTTTGCACCAATTTGCTTTTACACTTAATGTAAACTACAAATATTTTCTATTCACTGTTAAGAATATTCTTGTCAAACTTGGGAAAAGCTTATGTTAAGCTTTGAGGTCTGTAATACAAAAGGTAAATTCTTTCTTAATTTGACCACTTCTGAATAGCTGATTAGTGAATGGAAAATTACTACAAAATCTTGATTCTTTGATGTTAAGGTAAAGGAGTTTGTAAGCATAACTTCCCCTAACACTAGACCTTTATTAAAATCTTGTTTTTGTTTTATGCCTCTGATTATTATTATTATTATTTTATCATTGGTGTAAAAATTCCTAGCTACATTTTATACCTTCCTGGTACAGCTGAGAGCAGCAGTTCTGAAGTATGTGGTGAGTGTAGGTCCGAAAAGAACATCCGACCTCTGGGAGTATTTTACACTTTATCATTTAGGATTATTGACTCTTAGACTGAAACTTCCACTCTTTTGATGATAGATTGTCGAAGTTTAGTTGGAGGTTGACATTTCATCCATCATATCAGGCTGCCTAACCTTGCAGTAAATGAACAATAAAAGTCCATTATTTATATTGAGAATTTTTGATGAGATGCTCTCAGATTGCAATTCATCCTTTGAAAAGAATATTTGATGTTTTTTCTTCGTTACATCTGGCTTTTTATTTTGTGTTTTTTTTGTGGATTTTGTTTTTTTTTATTTATTTATTTTTAACAAAAAGAGAGAAGCTACTTATTTTTCCCCAAGATTTAACTTAGATGTATGTGCCTGTTCTGATTTTTTGCATTTCAAATACAAACATTTAAAAATATTTTAGTTTTTTTAGAAAAAAATAGCTTTTCACAAATACAGTGATTGGAAAACTCATCTTCATCTGCCAATATACGACAATTTTTTTTTTTTTAGTTCACAACTTCCCAGCCCTGAAAGTGTGAAAAGAAACTTGTCCCTCCATTCCCAAATGCTGATGCTGTGGGTCAGTTGGACCCTATTGCACCTCTTATGTGGTGTGTAGGGGAGTCTGCATGGACCTTTTTCCTTAGAAATAGTGCCAAAGCACAGGAGGCCTTGTTGTTACTGCTTTCTTTTTTTTTTTTTTTTTTTTTTTTTTTTTTTTTGACACAGTAAAACCTTGCTACTTCATGAAAAATAGTAATGCAAGTGCTAGAATATTTTTCTAGATGCAATCACTGTCCATGATCTCAGAAGGCCTCGCTGCCGACCTAATTATCTGCGTGTATGGTAGTGCCAATTAATTGTGGCGGAGCTGGTTTGATGAAAGCCATCAAGGCAGTAGGCTTAACTGTTTTGTGTTTTAAATAAATGGAGCGAGTCAGGACAGAGGTGCCCAGAGTAAGTGATGAGCTGGAGAGCATTAGTGGAACTGCAGTTCCCCAAACTTCACTATTAATTGGAGCATATCTAATTTGAGCCTGTCCTCTAGCCTGTAAATAAGTTCAAATTACTGAGAATTAAAAATAAATAAGTAATAAAATAACACAAAAGAACTTTGCGTGGTAACAGGCAAAAAAAAATACATCAAGCAGAGTTATTATATAGTGATCCTTACAAACAAACCTCTGTAGTTCAGATGCATCCTCAGTGTATTGCGGATTATCCTGTATTGTACTTGTTCAGTCTCATCCTCCGAATAAAGTTAGTTTAATCCTTTAGATAGTTTTCCTTCCAGGTTCTCAAGCAAGTGATGAGTCTTCAAGAAAAAAAATCCAAATTAACCTGAAAAACATGAAGAGTCGTGAAAATAAATATTTAAACATGACAGTGACCTTGTATGTGCTGCTTAACTTCTAACTTCTTTGGAGGAAAGCGTTTCAGGACTTTCCCCAGAGCAAGTATTATTTCTGCTAATTTTATTTCCTCCTATGTCTCACCATTAAGTATTATCTTTTAGGATCTAGCTACTTTATTTAGCACTATAACTTTTGAAGATGGAAGATTTTAAAGTCACAAAGCAGTTTCCTGGAATCATTATATGAAGTCGTCTCAAAGCAACTTTAATGCAGGTTGTCTTGATGTCAGTCTTACAAAGAAAATAGCCAAAAATAAATTTAATTAGATTGCGAAAGTGCATTTTCTGGTAGAGAGCCAGGGTTTGTCACTGCTGATTTTAATGAGACATCTGGCTAATATCAGTTAGTAGGTGCTGTTAGGAAGATATTCCATTAATTGTATTCTAAATTGATGACTGTGTGAGCTTTTGAGATAAAATATAATGGTGATTACCCTCGGTGTAAAAATCAATTGACAAACTTTCTCTTTTGTTTGCGAGCATTTCCCTTGTGAGTCCATCAAGGTTCGTCTTTCCTAGCTGAATAACAATATCCCATGGGAGCAACATGGCAGTATCTCTTCATTGCTCCCAGGAGAACATGTCAGAGAGCAGTGGATGTATATAAAAAGTGGGAGGGAGGAGGGGAGTGAAAGAAGGATAATGAACCACAGGACGTGACCGAGGTATTAAAATCTTTAGGAAGAAAAAAGAATGAAGTTGGTTGTGGAGAAGATTATTTTGACTAAACACCAAACCAAACAAACCCAAAACTTTGCTTGTTAGAATCTTCTTACTTGTAAAACAAATTAATCTGTTGATTATTCCTTGCATTTGGGAGCCAAATTTAATTGTTAACATATGAGTATTTAGTTCCAGCTTTAGGTGGGAAACTGAATGTTGTTAGATAAAAGCTGGAAACCTAGCTCTGGGTCCCGTTGTTAAACATACCTTGAATGCCAGATTTCTGTTTGAAGGAAAGGCATGTTACAGAGCAGGATTTGCCCTTCTGATCTATATAGCTATTTATAGCCTTCTCTACAGTAATGTTCAGATAGTGATTCTTTTTAAAATACAAAATAGTTAGTTTTTAATAACAATTTTTTTATTATTATTCCACTGTGGGGAAAACACCGTTCCTCTGCTGCATGGATTACAAGCATTCCATCTCCATGCTTGGATAAACTCCATCAAAAGCCCATTATCCTCCCACTTCTGTGGCCAGCTGTCTAATTGGATTTGCTGTAGCCACTCACTGTTGGAACATGATACTAGTGAAGCGCGGGAATGATGAATGACCCACCGTAGGTGATAGTGATGATGATAATTTTTAATTTCCTTGTTCCTAAGTGAATTGCTAAGTTAGTCTCTATGAGTTCTCATAAGGGTTCAGGCAGGCTCATTTGTTTTGTCCTGTTAAGATGCTTCATGTACAGACAGCCATTTTCTTTAGAAAAAGCATTAGTATTCAGATTCATTTGAGTTGAAATCTAGTCTCTTTCCATCTAATCTAAGGCCTCTGAGAGGAAGATTATCAATAAAGAATGCATACTAAGACACATTTATTACGTATATGTTACAGCTTTTTGTGAGCTTAATGTATTTAGTACATATTACATTAACAAATGAAAATAATTTAGCCTCTAGGTAGTTTATTTAGGAGGGAAGAAAAAAATGTTAAAAGACATAAATCTCTTTGAGGAAGAAGGGAGTTGCACTGCAATTGCAGTTTTTCATGTTTGCAGCAACACTGTACAAATGCTTCATGATATTTTTTATAGATACTTAAGATATTTTAAATGAACTGTTAATCAAAACCTGGATTTGACAAAGTCAGGTAGAGCCAGAGTTTAACTTAGGTAGGCTGTGATTTTAACTTCAGGAGTATTTTATTCTTGTTGACATTTATAAGATGCTGCTTTGTAATCTGAATAACATAAATCTGTTCCTAATACATTTTTTTTTCCTCCTTTAATTAACCTAAGTTCCCTGAATAAGTATTTGTTCTGGGGTGGTGTGTGGGTTTTTTGTTTTTTGTTTTTATGGTGCGGGAGGACCGTTTTATTTTGTCTTAGCAAGTCTGCTTTTCTCTTGGCAATTTATTTATTACTAGAAGGGAAAATAATATTGGTACAGTGTTCTGTAATATATAATAACTTTTGAAGTTAAAGCGAGTGTTGGGCTAGAGTTCCTGTTACTTATTACTATTTAGAAATCATGACTTTTGTTCAAGTCATTCATAGTTTTCAAGAGACTAGCACTTGGAAAAAAAATATTGTAGAGGAGGCTAAAATTCCTGCTGATTAGTCCTTGGCGAAGCTGTAGATGAGCTGTCAAAGGTGGAGCAACAAGCTGAGGCAAACTGCAACGGAGGAAATAACAGCTATGGTTATGCTTAAAACCAACAAACATCCCAGACATCCATGACATTCAGGGTTATTTGCTTGTTCCTTTTCTTTAGTTTGAATTCTTGTAAAAAGATTACCTCTTTAGCAAAAATCTGACCAGCTCTCTGTTCCATCTTAATATGCTGGTGTCTGCGTGGGTGCCTCCGATATGACTCTTGTAGGTCATCTCCTCTGCCTTTCTCGTTTTGCTGCTTAGCTGTATGTGTTAGATTTTACAGCAAGAAGGGAGGACCTGGGCTATAAAAACTTGCAACTTTTTTTTCTTTTTTTTTTTTTTTTTTTGGTAATATTAGATATTTAAGAACATCCCCTTCAGCTCTGTTTGCTTTTTCTCTTGTGTAATGGTGTCTGCGCTTAGGGTTTGAGGCACCGATTCAGCTTTCTGGTCTACAATGTAGTTTGACTGCCTTGCTTTCTCTGGAAGCCAGTTTACCCCCAATTTTTAATGTATTTTTAGTGTTTCAAGCTTGTCTTCCTTCTCGCCAGTAATCATATCCTAAGTCCTACTTGCAGTCATATCAATGATATTGACCTGCTGACTGAAAAGTATTTTTGTGACTTAGATCTCTGACTGGTGTCCAAAAAAGATCAATAAAACTGGTCTGATGGGTCAATAAAATTCTGTCAAAACCTTCTCAATCTTAACTGCAAAAGGTGTATTAGAGGCAAGGCTGTAATTTGTTTGGGAATGAGATTCTCAGCATTGAGTGATGGGCCTTGCTTCAGGAATGGAGGAGTTGCTGTTTGCAGCATCTCGTGCTCACTCCTCATGAAGATCCCATAGTGTGTCCGTGTGCCTGTTCTTCATTTTCTGAAGAATATTGCACCGTGTTGGATTTCGGAGCTTTCCAGGCCTCTCTCTAACATGCCATTATTGAAAATAACACAGGTAACAAAAAGCTAACATAGACTGTTTTCCTTTAAGGCACTGTATTCAGGACCATGTCACCAATTAATGTTTTAGACCAGCATGAAAAAATACCAGCACCATATTACATAATACCTAATGATAAAGCCATGTGCCATTCAGAGGTTATAATCTTATAAGCTTATTTAACATTTTTTTTCCCGCAATCCATCTATCTGTCAACATGAAGAATGTGCTACAGAACTTATCCTTTGTAACTATTCAAAATAACTGGTTTCATAGATTTAAGTAAGTGGAGTAACACTGGTGCTGTGAAAGGATGGAAGATGATGATGCTACTTTGCAGTGAGATTTCTTTTATTAGCATCTTTCAGTTCCTTGTTTGCATTCGTAGAACATCTGGAGTCTCAAATTTATTTGTCGTTGACAAAGCAGGCCAATTTTAAAAGACTGTAGAAGTCTTAAAAGTTGGAAGGTATGTTCCACTCATGAATTACACGTGGAAGAAAGGCTCTTTTTGAGGTTAAGAGTGGATGGCAGGAGCAACAGAAGCAGTATTCCTGGGAATGTGAGAGAGGAATGCTATGGGGAGTCACTATTAGATACTATTACCTGCTGGAAGGGCTAGTGTGAGGAGTTTGTACATCCTTTTCCGTATCAGTGTGTATAGTAGAGGAAGAATGGTATTCCCTGGCTGCTTATGATCACAAGGAGCTTTTATGGAAAATATATCTCACAAGATGTATCTGTCAAGACTGAACGCTTCGTGCTGAGTTCCTTGTTCTGCTTGTTCTTTTACTGAGGGTTGTAGGAGTCAAAAAGGACAAGGACTGAATTTTATGCTTGTGGGTTTGTGTGGCTAAAAAGTGTGTGGATTTTTATTATTATTATTATTATTATTATTTTATATGTATAATTATAGTTGTAGTTAGAATGTATTTCTTTTAGAAAGTTTCTGACTAAAAATGTATAATATACTGGAGATACAGTAGACAATATTTTTCTGAAAGTACTACTTTGTTGAGTAGAACAAAGTTGAAGGGTTTTTTTTTTTTTAATGATTTCTAGCGTATTTAAAAACACAGATCAAAGCTTCTTCCTATAAGAAAAGACTTAAAAAAGGAAAAGAAATCCCAGTAACTGTACTCATAATGGGCATTTTCTTGAGTGTCACTGTTATTTATCATATTTCTATTTTCCTTTTTATTATAGGCAATTGCTGGTTATTTTGATATATTTTTTGAGAAGGACTGTTACAACAAGGTGAGTGTTTTGGGTTATGCATGTTAAAAATGACTTTAAAAGCTATCTTTATTTCATTTGGGTGTTTTGTTTTTCTGTCTCAATTTTCAGCAGCAAATCTGTTTTGCTATCGCAAGAGCTTCATGTGTATGTATTTGGTAATTGATTGATGTAATGTAATATTAAGAATGTTGTTCTTAATCACATTTTTGAACTCTTCCAATGCAGGTCTTGTTTTCCACTAGTCCATTTTCTACCAAAACACACTGGAAACAAACGATTTTTCTTCTGGAGAAACCAATTCCTGTAGAAGCAGGTATATTTAAATTAAGTTGTAGCACAGCGTTAGTTGTCCTGTGTTGCTGTTCGCATTACATTTGACATTTAAATGTTTGAGTTATCTGCATGTTAAAGGGGTTACTAAGTAAATCCTTAAACTACTTTTTTTCTGGTCTAAGCAAGGCACTAGAAAATACCCATTTGTATTCTATAAAAGGTTTCTGAAAGTATTTATAAACATCTGTGTACATATAGGCAAGTAAGTAGGCATACATATATACTTACATAGCTCCAAACTGTAATCTTGCTGAGAAAACTTGCTTGTGTTTTAACATGTTTTTTTCTGAGGCAAAAAAGTGCTATGAAACATATTTTGTTTTAATGTTAATCACATTCTCAAGTGTCATGTTAGTCTAGCGGTTGCAAAGGCTTTTTGTGCCACGCCCAAGCTATGTTATGTTTGTTATATGAAACATGAACGCCTATTTGGATGTTGTATTTCATCTTAATACTGTAAGCTCATTCTGTAAATAAGAAATAATTTCCAAGAATTTGTAGCCATTAACTTGACCCTCTGAAGAATGATTTCAGTACCCTGATAGGTACTATAGTGTGTTTCACCTTGTACTTGATGCAAGCAAACAGACTTGTATCATCAGGAATAACCGAAAATTCAGGTGAATTATTGAGATAACATTTTGAAGGCTAACGTATTATTTGCTAGTAGTTTCAACTAGCTTTGTTTGATAAGTCTTGAAAATGATTTTCTGTGCAAGAAGTCAAATATCACCTGCTTAATGGGCGCAAAATTAGAGAGGATGGTCATGCAACAGGATGTGAACAGCAGAATGGGAATTGTAAGTCTTGCCCTTTTATTTCTGTAGAGCTGCACTTTATCTATCTGGCTATATGATACTACTTTAATCAAGGCAAATTAAAGCTAAGGAAATTTTAAGAAGATAATTTATGTTGTAGAAAGGACAGTTTATTTCCTTATCCATGGACTCAGGATGGTTCACTAAATATTTACTCACTGTTGAACTCTTACCAACATGTGAACTAGAAATACCTTAGCACTTATGCCAAGTTATTTTGAGGGTCTCTTTTTTTTTTTTTTTTTTTTTTTTTTTTTTTTTTTTTGGCAAGTTAGCGGGACCTAAGAATCAACTGGGAATGAGGCTCCACTCTGCTTGTCACTTAATAAATGTGCAGTAATAGATGCCCCTTCCTGAAGAGTTTAGGTAAATAGCCCAGACATAGCGGGGACAGTCTACTAAAACTCATGTGATGGTTACAAATGAAACTGAGGTGCAAAGGTTTAGAGGTGACATAAAAGGGTTAAGGGAGACCCAGTGACCAGTGTATGGTGGTGATGATAATGTCTGGGCCCCAGTTCAACTGCACTGGTAGATGCCTTTCTGCCTTTAACCCATGATGGCTTTTTGCCAAGGCCTTCTTTCCTAGAGGCACTCTTGTCTATGATATTTGGCAAATGTGATTTCTCTTTTTCATGCTCTGACTTCAGAAGTAAATGCTTGTTATGTTCTTAAGTCATTCTTATTTGTTCTTACACCCTGTCGCCACATGGGATACACCTGCACATTATTGCTCCTGGACTAGGTTTATGTTCTGTACAGTTTCTCTTTGTAGCTCAGGCTGGCTAAGGTCTCCTTGATGCAGCTCATTAAATTTCAATGTCATAGAGTATGAAGCAAAATTTTCTAAAGTGCAGTGGCATTTGTTAGAATATGCCCATTATTTAATATTCATTTGACATTTAGCAAATGTCTGGAATTATTGGGAGGTGTGCTGGGCCCTAGAGCTCCAGTCTGCCAGGTGCAGTGACTTTAGAAAGACAACTGCAGAAACTGCTCAGAGGCAGTGAACCCCACCTAGCTGACCTTCAAGATCACTTTGGCCGTAACTCCTTCCTTTCGCTTTATTAACTGATATTTATTACATTTTTTCCCTTTACAAATCTTGTTGGTGCTGTGCTTCTTTTTCTATTTATTTTCTGCTTGTCTCCTTCTCTTCCTAATTATTTTCTTTTTTTCCATCCTTTTGCCCATTCTATCTATTCATATCTTCTATGAAATTGCCACTTCAGGATACTCTAGCTGTCATTTTAGCACAAAAGAAGGTTCTGAGAAAAACTCTGAGGAAATCTACCTTTTTATGGGTAATGCCAATGATGAGTTCTGGGGGGATGCTTCTTGTCCATAGAGGATATAAGCCTACCAGGAAAGAAGTTGTTTCCTGATGGTTAAACAGAAGGTTTTGTTTTATTTTGTTTTGTATTTTGTTGTTTTGTTTTTGAACTATTCTCTCTGACTTTGGTTCTTCATTGCTCAAAAAATCTTCTGTTCCCCTCAAATCATATTACTAGAAGTATCCATATCTCTACATCTCAGCTTTAACTATTTTTTTCATTTTTCTTTCAAAGTAATCACTTAAATATTTATCTTAGTAACCTGTGGTTAACCATTTGATTTCTTCACTTTTTCGCTTGCTATTTTACCAGCTAAAAAAGCTGCTCAGACAGCTCCTGCAGCTTATCTAAAGTTGCACTTGCAGCTATTTCTGATCTTTGACTTTAATAAAAATTAGTACTGCATGTTACCATTTTTCCTTGCACTGTTTCTGCCCTGGCATGATGAACTGAACTGCACTTTAAGAACTTTGGATTTTTTTATTTATTTATTTTTTTTTTCAAATGGACTTCTCTTGATGGAAGCTAACTGAAGAAAAGAGTAACTTTATTAATTTAAACATATTTGCATCAGTTGGTGACTTCATTCTTCATTTCCATTCCTGTGCTTATCAATATTGAACTATCCTTTTGCATAAACTCTTTAAATATGAAATGTTTATGTGATAATGGAAGAGGGGAAAAAAAAAAAGGAAAGAAAAGGAAAAATAAAACAATGAGGTATGACCAAATGTATTATTTGAAGCAGAACAAATTCTTTCACTGGTAAACACAAGAAAATAAATGGAAAACTGTGTGTTTTGAGACTTACACCAACCTGAGTCTGGTACAAATCTGGTTTTAAACTTGCATAGTATCATAATTAAAACAGTTAAGGAAAGCAGAAGAGGAGACCTGACATAGTGTACTACTGGCTCTAAATTTAAATTTTGTTTAGTATTCAAAGCCAATTTAATGACAGAGTTGCCCATTTAGGTATTTGCCCTAAACACTGACTAGTGTGTGGCATTTACTTGCTGTATTTTAACAGGTTGTGATATAAAAAGTATATAAAATATTTTTCTGCTTTGAAGATTTGTCTTTCAGGCATTTTTTTTCACTGAAGAAAAATGATTCCTTTGGAGTGCAGTAGTAAAACTGACTTTAAATTTGAAGTCTCTACTGGGTATTTTATAGCCCTTGGGGATATGCCCAAGTTGCTTATAAAGTAAATGAAAGTATCTGTAGCTGTCTGCCCACACAACAGAAGAAGGTAGCTTTAAGCCATGTCAAAATTATTTTGCTCTGTGTTGTGAACTAGAAAGTGTTTTCAGTTTGATGCCAGGTTATTTGTTGGAAGATATATTTATTTTCTGAAATAGAGTAGGTTGGTTAGGCCTAATTAATATTTTTGATTTGCTACTGGATTCCAACTTGATACGTGTCTCTGGAAAACCGTCTTCTAATATATTCTGAAAGGCTAGTTCTCCTCCTCACAGGCTGTGACCACAGACTTGAAACTGTTGTAAAATGAAATAGAACCACAGTGTCAACAGCGTCTAGCAATGCAGGAAAACTAAAAACACTAGAGGAGGAAGCCAGATGATATGTTATTGTCTGCAAAACTGTTTTTTCCTAGGCAGAAGAGTATTGTATTGCAGACTCCCTACAGAGTACAAGGCTTTATTTAGCAGCCCTTGTAATAACCTGAAAATGCCTTTATTTTGGAAAATGAAACCAAGATGCCAGTGTGATATCTTTTTCTTTATTAATGGTTCAAACATGAATCTTTCGCTATCACTGTTTTGTGGTAGTATGCCTGTTAAACTTCACAAAAAGAAAATGAGGAACAGAGTATCTTCTCAGCGGGTTCAGGCTCAAGAATTTACCCAGTAAGTACAATGTTTACAAAAATAATGTTAAAGGGCCCACACAGAATCTTTTCAGAAGCGCATCAAGCGAAAACCCAAATCTGTGTGCAAGCGAATGCTATCAGCAATAAAACAGCGTATTGTCGGCATTTTGTGTTCTTGATTTTTGCCTTGCTGTGGAAATAAAACTTTTATTTGTTTTCTCTGGGGCCAAAGTGGTCCAGCATTGCAAAACTGAAGCAGAACTCGTAGGGCTAAGCTCCTATGAAGGCCTTGATCATCTTCAGCTCCCCAGTCCCCTTAACTGGATAGCTGGGCATACTAAATTGGATAGCTTCAAATCTGCAAAATGATAATTTGTCCACCTAGTGAATTTTGGTAGAATAGGAAAAGAACAATGGTACAGTTAATCTGTTTTGATCTTATATTGTAATTCTGCTCTATTATGCATCTCACTTGGAGAATTTAATTTCCAGGTTAGATTTTAATGTCTATTTAGCATGTCTACAGTTGCAACTTTATAACACAGTGTCTTTATAACACTGCTGCTTGTTTACTGACGAGTGGTGTCTCAAAATATCATACTCCTTTTAAAATTTTATAGTTGTTTAAAATTTTATAATTTTTAAAATCTAAATTTTGAGGTAGGACTAAATCTCACTTGTCTATGCTGTATCTTCTGAAATCTGCTCTTTAAAATAATTCTGCTGGCGTTTCAGAAACACCTGTAAGTGTGTAGTTCACGTACTACCTGGAGATATCTCCTACCTGCTTTACACTCTTGAAACATAGATTCATGCAGAAGCTCTGATCTGTCGTAGATCAGAGGAATTAAAAAAAAAAACACTGAAAAACAGTGATTCCTGATCAGTACAGAAACTGCTCTTGGGTTGGGGATTCACCAAAAAACATGGCCAAATGAGTAGGTAACACTCTGTACAGCTGCAGGTGTCTGCAGTTTAATAAGATGAACATAAGGATTAAGGATAAGTTACTGTGTTTAAGGGAAATGCTCTTGGTTCTAAGACAAATGGTTTCTGTGTCTCAGTCTTTCAGTTTTCAGAAGATAGATGGTATTTGGAAGTTGCTGTCTAGCCAACTTTTTCAAAAAGTAATGCTTTCAAGGCTTGCTTCTTTGGGGCTGTATGCTAGACCTCAATGCGGTGTAAGGTAGTCTGAGCTGGAGGAGAAAGCTGTTGCATAACTGAGAAGGCATAAATGGCAGCTACTTAAAAGCCTATGTTATTATATTGTAGGGGTCTGGGAAAGCTGCTTCTCATCAGGAGCTAGGTAGATAAAGTGTCTTTAGCCTAAATTCTGTGCAGTTTTTTAGCACCTCTGTCTGGACCCATTCCAGTGAGATCTTTCTTGAGCTTAAGGATCTCAAGTTTTAATGAGGGTCAGAATAAATGCTTTGAGGGTGGGAATAAATGCATTTGACTACCATGTTCATCCTTGTTGCTTCAAAACATCCTTTCAGAAGAAAGGAAAAGGAAGCTGGGAAGATCTTTGTTGCTAACTACTTTCAGTAAATTACTCGGTCTATTGTAAACCAAGAACAAGGGCAAATGAAATTGTCTTGAAGGGCAGAATAATTTTTGACATAGAGTTCATTATTGTGGATTGTTTCAACCTCTAAGTAGGTCTTGCAGATAGATATGATGCAGGAGGCAGCGTGGAGTCTTAAGAGTTCAATCAAATCCATTTACAGGAACCAAGTTGCAGACTGAAAGACACTGGTTGTTTGGCCTAAACACTCTCCTAGTCGTGGAGACTCTTGCTCTTAGAGATACCTTACCTCCCACCTGCACATTTGCCCGAGGGGTGGTTGTGCAAACATAAATGAAAGTTACAGTTGCTATTTTGAATGAAGTACATACGCTATAACTGATGTACATACGCTATAACTGATTATAAAATAACCAAATTAAAATGTTTTGAGACTGCTTTGAGTTGGTGCCTCCGTAGGGTGCTTTGTACAGTGCATATTCAGAAGCGTGTTAATTTGGCAGTGGGGCATTGCTACTTGTGCTAGCAAGTTTGTGCAGCAGTTGTGCTGAATTATTTCACTTATTTGGGGGAGGACGGGAGCAAACTTGCAGACTCACCACGGCATAACAAAAATGCTGGAACGGACCTTAATGCATTCAGTTTTGTCCTAATCAAACTGCAGTCATACTGTGTGGTTTACTTGCATTCATCTGAGAGTGATAAGAGCAAGGTGATAACAGCTGAGTCCCAGAAACAGCTTCCTCCAGGCAGCTTATAGGACACCAGAACCGTTAAAAAGCATCACTCATTTTATATCTGCGTGACATTGATTAATTGTTCAAAACTGCCTTTTTGTTACTTGGCTGCACAGCTGTTGCTTGGTTGATCCCTCGGAAGAGACTATTCAGAAAGGCAGATTTAATGTAGGTATTGCATAAGGAATAGCTGGAAAGAAAGGATTGCTTAGTTTCATTAAGTTTGTTTATAAACAAAACCTGAGTGTTCTGTTCTATGAAGTCAGCTGTAAATTATTTATAAAGTTTTATTTAGATTTCTGTTGTATTGCTTTGTATTAAAATGTTTGAAATGGTAAGGCTTACAAATGCATGGAATGACTTAATTTGTGTAGTGTTAATTCTGCTGTTAGATGAGCAGAGTCTTTTAGTCTTTATACATTAAACTACGTTACACTTCCTAACGGGAGAGAAGCTACCTTTTTTTCTTGTCCCTTTTTACTCAGCAGATCTGTGTCTGTTTAAATTATCCATGAAACCATTATAGCAATTCCTTACAAATGGCATTGTACTATGTCAGTCATTTGCATCCTAATAATATAGCTGCACTGAAATGAAAGTGAAGGAATACCATTTGGATCTTTTTCAGATCACAGATAAAATTAGCATGTCAGGATGGATCAGTTGGGAGATAACGATGTGACTTAACTGAGCACCTCACTAGGTTTAACCACAGTGACAAAAGTTTGTTGTCAGGATAGTTGGTTATACCTTTGAAAAACAAAAAGCCTTCATAGACTTGCTTAATTCCAGTTAATTGGGAACAGTTTGTCTTGCAACGTAAGGAGACTGAATGCATCTGTTTTGTTACTGTTTATAATTCAGTAAGGTAAGCATAGTAATTTCCTTTTTATTCTTGCAGGAGAGGCCCTGAGAGGAAAGATAACAGTCTGCAAGAACAGAAAGGATCCACGGTCCCTCTTTATAACGCTCGCACTGAAGGACACAAAACAGACCTACAGTCTTCAGTGAATATACTGTGCATGTAACTTTGAGAAATGGCAGGTGTAAAGGTTTCGAGTAATTGTTGATGACTTTTCTGGATATTCAAAGATAGTAAAAACTTGGGTTTGTGGATGAATCTGCATACCTATATGAAAAGTCTCTAACTGAGAGATTGCTGTTTGGATTTTTTTTCTTTTAATGTGGAAACTGATGGCCAAAACACTCTGCTGTATTCTGCATGGTGTGAGGAAGGATGGAAAAGCTCATCTGGGGTCAGATGAATCTGCTGGGGGTGAGAAGATCTGAGTGAGGTCTTTGCTCCCGAGGGACAATATATTTAATCTGTGCCAAGGCAATTTGAGTAGTTGGAAAGTCATAGTAGAAGTAAATTTGGAATTTGGACTGCAGTATTACAGCAGAAAAGACTTTATTTTTATAGCTAAAATGTTTTATCACACTTCAGTTATGCTCATCTAAATAAATGATCTTTTTGTGTTATATAATGTGATTGGCTGTTTGTTTTTTCCTGTTTAACTGAAGTTTCTTACAACTGTCCAGTGATGGCTCGTTTAGTTGTGGCTAAGTTTGTGGTTTGTTTTGTTTTGTTTTTTTTAACTACACTGTACTGGCCTGTTGGAAAATAAGTGGTTGCAAGGATGTATTTCAGCAATTTTAGGAGGGGGAAAAAAAAAAAAAAAAAAACTATTAACAACAGTGATTTCTGCAACGGTGAATTTGGTTTGGCTCTTTGCAGACACCAATTCTAAGCAGTCAAGGATTGACACGCGTGTCCTGATGTCTTAAACACATTAAACCAAGTAGAATTTGATATGTGTAACCTTTCAAACTTAATGTGCCTATATTGTGCCTGTTTGTTTTGAAAGTTGTTCCAAAATTCACTTCAACAGGCAAAGAAGGCAGTATTTGCCTGTAACCTCTGAACTTTTGTTAAAACA
The DNA here is from genome assembly GCA_013398735.1 of Nothocercus julius. Lineage (NCBI taxonomy): Eukaryota > Metazoa > Chordata > Aves > Tinamiformes > Tinamidae > Nothocercus > Nothocercus julius. Next base: position 108,825 of record VZSV01000266.1, on the reverse strand, counting down.
AGGTGTTAATACTCCTTCCCAAAGATGATAGGAGTGATTTATCTGTTGGAAAGCTGTAGAAGACGACTGTCTGAAGGTGCTTTTTAACCCCCATCTCCCCACACCTGCAGGCTGACGTGCTGATGAACGAAGGAAGACGGGGATGGAGCTGTGTCTTTTTTTTGAGGAAAGCACAGGTGACAAGAACTTCGATACAATCTATTAGAGGAAATGTAGCAAAAATTTCTGAATTTGGAGCACATGGAATTAAAAAGCTAAATAAAAAGTAATTGGGAATATTAAAAAAAAAAAAAAAAAAAAAGACTTAAAACTGAGAAGGTAATTCCTTCCTTTGAAATCTCCTCAAGGAAGTTTGCATAACTATATATTGTGTCATGGCATGAATTACTTTGTTCTTCTCCCTGTAACTAGAGGTTACTAGTATTGTTTTTTTTGTTTTTTTGTTTTTTTTTTTTTTTTTTGCACATCATCCCTATTTGGCAGAGAAGTAGAAACTTGTGTTTGAAAGGTGAAATTCACCTTTAATGTAGCACTATGTTTTCAATTGGAAACCAACTCACAGGTTTGTGTTTCAACTTGTATCACCTCTTGTGGAAAGATGTAGTTTACTAATTTGCATCCAAATAATTTGTTTGCCTTTGTGCTGAATGGAGGGCACAACATTTCCTGTGTGAATAGTGTTGAATGAACATTAAACCTTTAAGTGTCCTGATCACCATCTAGATATTCAAGGGTTTGGTTTTCATAGACTACATAGTAGAAATGTTGAGGTGCTGATCACTTAATCTGCTTTACTCCTTTTGATGGCCTGAGTGACTACTAAAATGTTAGAAGGATTCCGACCCATATTGACATGCTGGCTGTTATGTTCACCTGATTCTGAATATGAATTGATTGCTCACACTGAATGTAAATCCTTTGGTTTTTTGAAGGGAGGCCTCTCATTTGAGAAGTTCTGTGTATTTTCAGAATTTGCTTTTCAGGGTGAACTTTATTGTGAATAAGCAATAGCAAAAGGGGTGATTGCATTAAAATACCAAAGACACAAGATTTATTTCATAGTAGTATTTGACAAGTATGAAGGTTCTACGGTGATGCAGTTAATGTAGAAGTCCCTGATTTTGTTTTTCTGACTTAGTGTTGTGTCTTCCTTTCCGCAGTATGTTGATTATCTTGGACTGGTAAAATGATTGAACCTGGTTATCTGAAACTCAAACTGTTTGACTCGGTATGAAAATGGACCTGGCAGATAAGATGTGAGTAGTTGTCATCAGACTGATTAATGGAGTTTGTGACATGCTTATCAGTATATGTGCAGGCTGGTAGGTGGACTGCTAATTTTACCCTTGGCAGGAAAACACACAGAAATATGAGGACAGACTAAGTAAAATTGTGATATTCTCACCTTCCCAGGGCTGATCTCAGTACTATAGTAACTCAAGAGGATCTGCATCCTGAATCGGCTATCTGATACTGCATCCTGAATCAGATATGTTTACTATGAGAGCCCAGGTGTCCTGAGCATAATTGAGCGTATTTTAAGATATAGTTGTTGAAACAGAGGTCCTCTTGAGGTCCCTTCCAGCCTGATTTTTGTTAAATCTGCTTTGGGTGCCTACAGAGGTTCAAACAAGAAAACAAGAAAGCAGGAAAATGAATGGGGAAGGAAAGCAGTGTAAGACATATACAGAGCTTGCATAGCCTTCAGTAACAGAGGAAGATTAGTGAAGAAATGGTTGAAAACATGTAAAAGAAGAGAGGAAATTTAGCTATAGTAAAGATAGTGAAACAAGAACATGATAGATGCTTATATCTGCAGGAGAGAAAGAGTAGGAGATATAACAAGGAGAAAGGGAAGCTTGGATGATGGACTAACACAATTAACGTGTGTATGCGTAAAACCAAGAGAAGCAATTAAGTCTGCCTAAGAATCACTCAGGATATAGAGAGAAGATGATCAGTGGCTGTGCTTCAGCAGAGTGACAGTGTTTTGATATTTAAATTCAATAAATCCAGATCTGAGGAGGTAAGAAAAACATCAACAACAAAAAACAAATGAATAAAAACCTGTTTAATGTCAAACCTGGGACAAGGTGTGGGGGAGAGGTGGAAAGATGCTCATGAAGTGAAATAGCACTTCTTAGACACTGCTGAGACTTGCGTAAATTTATTTGTATTGCAAGGGGGCTGAATTTAATTTCTGTGTCTCCTAACAGTACTTGTCTGTTAGACCAGCTGATAAAATAAGTTTAACAGGCTTACGTCATTGTTTTTACTCTCTTAATAGCAGCTCCTACTAGTCCTAGCAGGACAAAATCTCTTCCCCAACTAAGGAATATAAGCTCAGTGTATCCTATAGGTTATCCCTGAAATTCACGCTTGGCGTTTGCTTACCTGTCTCGTCTTCCCTGAGGTCTTTTTTCTCCCATCCCTTTTCTCCTTCTTCCCATGTGCTCATGTGTACAGGAGCAAACCCCACCTGTGGCTGGCTGCTGTTCTGGTCATACCACCCACTGCTTCTCTTGTACTTCTTGTCTGACACAATATGCAGATGTTTGCTCTTCCCTCACTTTCAGTGCATATGTCTCTCTATTTCCCCTGGCCTTTGTTCTGTCTTTTTTTTTTTTTCTGAGGTTGTTTTGAATTTGTTGTGCAGAATATTTCCTTATTTCCTTTCTCTGAAGGCTCTCACTTAGCTCAATGTCTTCCTACGCTGCTTAATGTATTGTCAAATCTGCTGCCAGCTAGTGTTTTTGTCAGTTATTAGATGTAAGAGATATGTTTTAACATATCTAGAGAATAGCTTGATATTTTTAAGCAAGATACTTGAGAAATTTATCATTAATGATATTTAATGATTAGTTTGTAAGCTACTAACTCAAACATGCTGCCAGTCATTGAGGCTAGCAGATTGATAGCTATAGACCTGGAAGAAAATTATCGTTTTATCTTTAGTATTGTACTATTATACTGACTTTATGGAATGGGGAATCACTTGACAAACTCCTACTTTGATATAAATAACTGGATGAAAGTAGTGAGGAGTGTTGAAAGCACAGCAGAAAGTACACACCTAATCCTCTAGTTTCATCTTTCTCCAGGAAATATTTCAAATCATATACTTACATGAATTATATGAAAGTCTCTGCCCAAAGTCAATGACTTTTGACTTTTTTCTTTTTTTTTTTTTTCTTCTGTATTGCATTTAAACGTTTGCTTAGTTGAGCTATAAAAGCAAGTTTCTAGTTCTACCCATCAGAGAGTAACCAAAAAGGACGAAAATATGCATGGAAACTCCAGGTCCTGGAGTTTATAATAGGATTTTTAGAAATCCTATTAGATTTGGATTTCAATCTTTTTAGATCAGAAATAGATTTCAACCTGCACATTGGCTTTGAACTTCTAAATTTTGTTCCAGGTGTCCCTGCTTGAGCAGGGGGTTGGACTAGATGATCTCTAGAGGTCCTTTCCAACCTCAGTCATTCTGTGATAAGCTGCTAAAAGGAAAAAAAAAAAAAAAAAAAAAAAAGTAGGGGAGTGGAGGATGATGAGTAGAAACCAAAGGCTTGTGTGAGGACTACAGTGCTGGTGATTTGAGTTTTAGAGTTGGGGTGCAATTTGTTCCTGCTCTGACATCACTGACTGCATAATAATGAGTTTTAGGGGGGTTCCAGGGCAGCCCCCCTGTCCATCATCTCCTCATCACCTCTGATAAAACACAACACTGAAAAAAATGAAGAGTTTTTGTATCATTCTGTTTACAGCATGTTATGCAGGCATTAGCAGATGTTGACACTACTGAAATGAGTGGCATCCAGCTAAAAGACAAATATTCAATTACATAAGAAAGCCAGGGAACACACAGGGAGAAATGAGCATTTAATGATATAACCACTGCAAAGAAATACGCAGAAGGGCTTGTGTGATTAAACAGTGTTGTGGTGTTTGTTTGTTTTATCAGATTGATTTCTATCCATATAGTAGCACTGTAAAGGCACTTGAATATGCAGAAATAAGTTTCACTAAATTACAAAAGGTCATAGATTTTGTTTTGTCGAAGAAACTGGAAATGGAATCTTTTGTTGCATGATCACGGTTCAATAAAATAGTTAAAATAATTTGTTTGATATACTGTTTGACCTTGCATAAAAGTCACAGATAGGTGGTTAGCTTTGCAGCTAGAAGCAGTGTGTGCATGTGTGTGTTTTGTTGGCCAGCAAAGACAGAAGCACAAGGAATGTTACAACTACTGAGGTTCTGTTCAAGTGGAAAGTTAAGTTTGTTAAGGGAATATTTCAAAAGTTTGTTTTCTCCCTGTGTTTATTAACCAGTACTGAATCTGGATCTACTTGGCCACTTCTATAACAGAAATGAACTTCACTTTTATTCCTTTCTGAAGGGCAAGAGTGTTGCTCTTTTTCTTTGATCACCTACTAATGCTTCCAGATTCACTTAATGCCTTCACTCTACTAAATGAAAAAGACTTGCCCAGTTGGGGGGGAAAAAAAAATCCAAGAAACAATCAACCTGCAAATTTATAACATTTCTATTGTTGGTCCTGTGATGATTAGCAAAGTAAAATAAATGACTCTTAATGACAGCAATAACAAATTAAAGAAGAATAAAGCTTACTCAACATGTTAATTCTATTTTCCACTTGGGTACTACTCAAAACATCCATGGAAATGGAGTGAGAGCAAATATGTCCCATGGAAAACAAAACAAAACAAAACAAAAAAGTTAGTCTTTGACAGTGAAAGCTACGACCCATGTAAAACTATTCTCATTGGAATCGAATGACAGATACTAAAATCCTGGTTTACATTGAGATTGAAAGGTCTTTGTGATTTGCTTTCTTCCAAAAAGAGCTAAGCAAAACTGGAGGTGCCCATTTCTCATGTTTTTCATACTATTCTAGCATTTTGAAAGATGTTACTTTTCTATACAAAGTAAGGACAGCAACGTGACTTTCCTTAAGCTGAAGGGGTGCCATCTGTACACCATAATAACATGAAGTGAACAATATGGACAAGAATGTGGGAGATTCAAGTACTTGCAAGGAGTCTACATTTGGGAATAATATGATGTTACCAGAATATAATTGGTGCTATGTATGTTTCTCTTTATTTCATCACACCTGGCTTAATTTTATTTGAGCAGATGGTATTCAGACTACAGAAAGTATGGCTTGATACACTTAGATTTAAAAAATAGAGCTGTAAAAAAAAAAAAAGAAAAGAAAATGTATCTAGAACTGCCCAAATAATTTACATTGCCCATACACAGATTTTTCTTGTTCTTCAGTTCCATTGCTCTTCAATACTGTTGTTGGCAATAATTTCTTTAAAAAAAGAATTAACAGCTTTTCCTCCTTAATATTTCCCCCAGTGTTGCAGTCTGCCTGGATGAAAGTTGCAATTTGAGGATAGAAGAAAGAAAGGTCAGTTGGTAGAATGATGCACTGAAACTTGAGGCACTTGATGTCATGTACCATAAATTGAGAACTCTTGAAGGAGTGTTACTGTGGTTTGGGTAGTGATAGTTCAGATAATTAAGCCTGAAACACCAGTAGGCTTCAGTAAGTAGAATTGAACTTCGATTAAACCTTCTGATGGGTTATGCAAAGAGAAGAGCTCTGAAGAGAGGGTATTTCCTAATAATATTGACTTATGTCACAACACTGGACGTTCTTGAAACAAAGTCTACTGAGCTGGAAAATTGGATGGGAAGAGAAGGACTTCTCTGCAACTCGGATGCTACAGCTGCACTTTGCCTGCCTGCTTGGGAATTAATACAAAGCTTTTCCCTGAAAATAGAAGTGAGTAGGAAACAGCAGCCTGTCTCTTGCCTGATGCTGGTGTTTGCTCTGCTGTTCCTTTGGGAAGCTCTGTGTGTTTAGAGCATTCACAGCTTCTTAGGCCCTAAAATAAGCTTTGCTTAGAGAATAGTAAATACTTTGTGGGAACAGAGGCAGGGGAGGAGAGAAGGCCATTGGAAGGAGCAATCTAGCTGGAGATTGGTGTCCCCTATCTTCCTTGTCTGTCACTTAGAGAAGATCAACATCTCCTGGGAGGTAGGTTCTCAAGGTTTTTAGAGTGCATTTTAAGCCATAATTTTGGTCTTTTCAGTTGTTAAGGTGAAAGGTAGATGAGGTATCTAGCTAAGAAATATACCAGGGAGCAGGGACCTGGTTCTGACTTTCCCTTAACTGAATTTTATCTTTTTCATACCCAAGTAATTTTTGAATCAGATGCTTTTTTTCCTGATTTATTCATCCATATGATGGTTCATTGCTCTTCACCTGACAGTGTCATTATTGAAGCAAGTGGGTAAGAGAGAGCTGTCAAAAGAAAAATCTTAGCAAAATCAACGGTATCAGATCATCTTGCAATCAACTTTTATACTTACAACTGAAGCAGTTTAATCATGGAATAAGCAAGCAATGGCTGTGCTGTTATGACTGTTCCACAGATGGGAAAGCTGTTTCTCTGCGCACCTGGATTTATTACTCGCAAGAAATTGTCCTGATAGTCAACAGAGATGGGAAAAGGCATTCAGTGCAGGGGAGTTTAATGGTGTTTCAATAAATGATTGCTCTTTCACATGCCTGCCAGAACACGGTTGCTTTTGCTGAGTTCTACCATTGCTCCTCTGGGATCCTTCTGTGCTTGAATGTTTTCAATAGCTTTGAGTGTTTGTACATCTTGTTAGAGCACTGCAAGCAAAACAGAAGGTGTTCTCATTAGTCAAAATGCCTTGTTAATGTATTACCAGTATTTCTAGTACCCCTGGTACTAGAAAGTATATTTCTAGTAGGTCACTGTTAGTCATTTAGTTTTTCAGCAAATTCTATCATAGCCCGCCTTCTTTTTTAAAACACTGGAATGTACTTTTTTTTTTTTTTTTTTTGGAAGAGGATATGAACACATTTACTAATTGCTTCACTCAGTCACTCTTCTTGTGTGTATTTTCACTGTTTGTGTGTATGCATAGTCAAACTGGTTTGGGGGGGGATCTTTTGGGAAGGACAGTCAGTATTCACAATGTATTCGTACTTAGTCTCCTTAAAAAGATGATGGTGGGCAGCTTAAAGGAAGGTTATCTTTTTACCTATTTGGTCCTACGAATATGATGAAATGGGATGTAGGAAAACCTCTAAACTGAACCTACTAATCAGACATCAAGAGACGATGGTAAATCTGGTCCCTGAACGCTGGATCCATATAGGGTGATTAAAAGAGAAGTATTTGCTTGTGGAGAAATGGGGAGAGGGAGGGTAGGGGCTAGGTAGGTATATCGTGTGCTTTTGTGTATAAAATGCTTTAAATGCGCCAGCTCTTGCCCTTTGCTACAAGAAGGACATGGAGGCACTGGAACGTGTCCAAAGAAGGGCAACTACCAATAGGACAATAGGAGGAAATGGCCTCAAGTTGCACCAGGGGAGGTTCAGGTTAGATATTAGGAAAAATTTCTACATGGAAAGAGTGGTGAAGCAATGGAACAGACTGCCTGGGGTAGTGGTGGAGTCACCATCCCTGGCAGTGTTCAAGAAAAGTGTAGATGAGGTGCTTAGGGACATGGTTTAACAGGTATGGTGTTGGCTTACGGTTGGGCTCAGTGATTTTGAAGGTCTTTTCTAGCCATAATGATTCTATGATTCTCTTCCTTCTGAAAAGAATAACATCTCAGATGGAGTTAGGGAAGTGCAATTTATCTTTCCTCTTGAACTGAAGCTGATTTAAAGAAACGGATGCTTAGGCCAACCTAGCGATCAGGGTGCATTTAGTAGAGAAGATTAACAGGAGGCAATAAAATACTTATGTGGAACTGGATATAGTAATTTGCCAAACTTAGAACTCTATGCTGTTTAAGAAGATGCCACCAGACCCTATTTAGAGAGGCCTCTACAAGTCAAATTTCTTTTTCTCCTTACTCCCAACCAGCCTCTTATCAGCGTACACTGAAGAGTTATTTTTCACAATAAAGAGCATGGAAAGAAAAGTGAAAGCATGAGATATCAGGGATTTACCTGCAGATCTGATGAGCAGCCAGCTGTAGATTGCATAGGTGACACTTCACCCTCTTGAGGTATGTCCTTGTCCTCTTGTCTCCGTATAGTTTTGTGGACACTTCCAAGTGATGTAAAAACGTGCCCTGGGTATTAATAGTGTTCTGCCTCTAGATATAAGCTCGCTAGGCTCAATATCTTTAACACTTACCATGGAAAAAAAAAATGCTGAGCATTTACCTACTTATTCCTCCCTATTTTGCCTGGCACTTAGTGGAAGCTGTGTGTGGAATCTGATTGCCTGTTGCCACTAAGCCTCAAGTACTTGCAGAGATTCTTGATCTTAATGGATCTAAAGGAGCATCAAATTTAGAGTTTAGGGTTATGAGCTTCTGGTATCATTCAGATCAACTCTGCAGAAGGAGCAGTGCTGTCTTCTAGATCTGTTTGCTGTTGCTCCGTGGCCTGCAGATGAATTTTCAGCTGTGGGCTTCTCTGTTGTTTATTACTCCTGTATCCGAGACACATGCTCCCCAATTTTATTTCTGTCTAAGTCAATATTACATCGAAGTATGTGCTTGCATGCCTCTTCACTTTCCTTGGGGGTTCTTTAGCTTTCCTTGGCATAGGGGCTGTGAGATCTGGAATTTGTCCCTTGGTACGCTACAGACCAGACAGACTTGGTTTCTTTTTGCCTGAAATGCCATCACTAATAATCAACAACTTCAGCAGGAAAGCAGAGAAAAGAATGCTTGGTCACATTACATGAAATTCTTTAGGTTAAAGTTTCCTGAAATCAATTGAATTTGTCTTTCTAAACGTTACTGCTTGAGGTTGAGTAATGTTTGCTGCTTCAAGACAGAGAAATCTGATGAAAAGTGGTAGGAACCTTCCTCTAGATAGTGATGTGTTTTGTAACTATTTCTATAAAGCAAGGTCTACTGCTCTGATGCATTTCCTTTGCCATAGGAGAGATGAGAATACTGACATTGGAGTAATTGTTTTGTTCGGGTGGATGTAATTCATGATAATGCCTGTGTACCTATGCATATACACACACACGTGCATGCATATCACAGATATGTATATATACTCGGAATTTTATATACATATATATATATATATGCGTATCTAATCCGAAATCTGGGACCAGGTAGCTCACCATACCAGTTCAGACCCTAGTTTGAAAGGCTTGGTGGCCACCTCCTTTTAGATGGTGACAATGCGGCCGCATCCGTCCACCCGTAGGTCTGAACATCTAGCACATTCCGTAGCTGTGCTGAGGTGGCAGAACCGAGCACAGACTGTCTGAGGAACAAAAACACCACTGTCGGTAAGTGTCTTCAAAGCCTATCATAATGACTAATTGCATAGTTCCTATCAATTTACATGGTCATAAAGCGGGATACATCTAAGATAATAAGAGATTATTGCTGCACTTGGAAGGAAAAAGATGCATTAGGGGCATGGGAGAAGGTGTGGAATAATTTAGACTACGTCTCAGGTGGCCAAAACTGCAGTTCAGTCTTGGAAGGAATGAACGAGAGAGTAGTGTGTTTGTCATGGCAAAGGGGACTCTCCTTTCAAAATGTCAGGTAACATTTTGCCAGTTTTTCCAAATTTTCATCATGAAAACGAGTATGAAAGATCCCCAAGGAAACTATTGTGCCAGAGCTGTGGAAACTAGGTTTCCCATTTGGATCTCCCAGGCTGGTAAAAACCCCAACATATGGAGTCATGAGCTGCCATGATGCTAAATCTTATTTTTATGATTGGTTTTAATCTATATTGGTTTTAATCCACTTTGCTGGCACTATTGCAAACTACCCCTTGACTAACCTAAAGCACAAGAAGCAGCAAATAAGCAAACTATATTTTTTCTACTGCTAACACCTGATTTCAAATCTGTCTGTTTCTCCATTCATTTCTAGTCCCTTGTGCCTGTTCACCAGACATGGGTTTGAAACTGCTTTGGGACTGTAACAAATCTATTTCCAGGACGAAGTCAGGCTTTCCTCTGTAGGACCTTGCTGACTTCGTTGTCACGTAGGCGACAGGTAGAGTTGGACAATTGTTGCCTTGGACAAAGGTGACGGCCTCTGCCTTGTGCTTTGCACACAAGGCAACTGGTTACCTGCTCTCGGGTTCCTTAAAGAGGTGGCTGCTGGAATACTTGTGTGTGTGTGTGTGTGTGTGTGTATTTGGGGGTGTTTTTTGTTTAATTTTCTTTTTTGTCCCCTGTAACTGATAAATCTGATTTTGTTGATTTTTATTTCTTCTTACTAAAGTCCAACGGGATATTATGGCAGAGGGAGAGAACTCATAAATCCAGGTCAGCTTATGATACCTGCAAAGGACAAGAAATAAATGAATTGCCAAATTGGAAGGGACACTTTTAATAGCAATGTGCTAAAACTGTTTAAGTTTTCAGAGATGATTTCTAGCAGGGTGATAGGAAAGCACTGTGAGGATTATTAGATAAACTATTGCACAGTGTCCTCAAGACATCATCATGCTGCAATGCCCTATGACTAGAGATTATGAAATACATAATGAGGACTCATTTATCCAGGCTGATTAAGGGGCACAACACCAGCATAAGTCCTTGGAGCCAGACATGTCTTCTCCAAGGAATGCGTTGCTGAACAGGAGGGGAGAGAAGGGAAGTTCCTGTCCATGTTCCTGGAAGTTCTTCAGTGAAGTGACCTGCCTAGGGTCACCCTGAAGGGTCCAGCCTTGGGTGGCCCTGACGAGATTCCTCCCTCATCTGCTCTCATGCATGGGCTGTCTACATTGGACCCATTTACACATTTTTTTTTTTGGCTAAAAAGACAAATGATGATATTTACCTGTGTTTTGTCAAGTTTGGAAGGAAAATTAAAATAAATAACTACTTGGGAGGCACTAGTGGTTGAAATATCATCTGTGGTGATCCTTTGTGTGTGCATATGTGGGTCTTACCATCTTAATGACATTTGAATGTAGGAGGGAACTGGGAAGTTTCAGAAGATTCCTGATACTGAAGTCTGGCTTCGATTTTCCATCTTCCAGCTAGTGAATCACCTTAAATTTTTCCTGTGATCAAGACAGTCTGTGTACTTGGAGTTCGGCTTAGAAGCTCCCCAGAATTCCCAAAGATTGCTGCAGTAAGTTATCAGGACATTTAAAAATGGGCTAAGGAAAGTTTGTACCTTAGGAGAGCAGAGTCTTGGTCGTTGCTTCAAGATTATCCTCAAAGAAATGCTTGAACAGCTTTTCAATATGTAGAAGCTTAGCTGCTTTTTTTCTAAACGTTTTAAAGCAATTCAATGGCTTTGGTGTGAATCCAATACCCAAAATACAACACAGAGATTGTTCTGGGGAGCAAATAATATTTGTAATCTGACTCTCCGTTTCAAATACTGTCAGAGTCCTCTCTTCAGAATTAAAGCGGAAGGTATGCTGCAATTCGAACGCAGTTCAGCCTAACCAGAACTATTGTGGGAGTGCAGGGCATAAGTCTGTGTTGAGTGAAGGGCAAACGTTACGGGATCATAAAGCTTTGACTAACAGCTGAGAAAGCTTTGAATAAGAGCCACACGCATGCAAGTCGCAAGCCAGAGTCTCTGCTGCGACGCCAGCCCCTTTGAGCCATCTGACAGTGCAATGGAGCTGAAAAGTGGCTCTGTGATGTATCCCTATCTGCATTTCCTCAACCAGGGGGTAGTTCCCAGCTGCTGCAGCGCTGGCATGTGAGTCTTGTTCTTACCCAAAGTTTGATGCCTCAGAACAGGGCTTGAGTCTCCAATTAGATGCTAAGCCTGTTGAGGAGGAGGTAATTGGGTGTAGCACTTCCACCAGAGAGATTCCCAGCGAGCTGTTCAGGATGCTGAAGTCAGTTCAGTTCGGAACGGGGAGTTACTGCTGCGTTCCCACAGCCAGCTGTATGCAGGTGCCCACGGCTGCAACTGGAAATCCACCCTTATTATTTGCTCTTCAGCCAAAATAAAGGAAAGCTCGATTTAAACCAGGATCTTGGAAGTTCCTCGGAACCTAGCACCTTGGAAGGAGCTCAATGCTCCTGTGAACGTCTTACGAACTATTCACTGATTCAGATTTGCATCTCAGCGCTGGGTTGACTAATCAACACTGTATAAACAGATAGATTTATTCATTTTTCACTCTTTAAGATGAAATAGGGGATTTTCACACGCTGGTAGAGGGATCACAGTTGAGTCATTATGTCTGTATGGTAATTATGATCTAATCCACTAATATAGTTGGAAAGACAGAAGGAAAAAGGAAAAGAACAGGAAGCATTCGTGTTTAAACAAACCCAGTATCTGCTATGGGGGGAACAGAGAAAATGTTGGTGGAGGGGGATGAGGGTTATTTTCTTTTTTCTAGTCAGAACTTAAAGGGTCCTTGTGACTATCATGATGTGCCTTGTGAGATACTCAGCTACTCATGTTAGCGCGTTTGGATTCTGCTTGTTTTAAAGGGGGACCATGTAGTAAATGTTGCTGCTGTGGGAGCATTCCCACAACAATCCTGATGAGTATTCATGCCACTGTTTTTCATTCGTTTTATTTCAACAGTCAGAAGTCATAACAGTCATGAAGCTGAGAGAAAGAGGTTAAACCGAACTGGGAGACTCCTGGAAGAGGATGTAATCTCTCTGCGATATTTGTGGCATCCTCCCATGATATCTGAGTAGAAAATCAACTTCCCTCTCCTTTTCAGGGGCAGAACATTGTGATATTTGCTTTCCAAATTTCTGAACAGAAGTTCAGGCCTGAGTGTGACACGTCCACATGGTAACTAGATATAGAGCTCACTGTTGCACTAGAAAAACCATTCCTGACTTCACTGCACATGAATATATAGATGGGAATATATTTAGAGTTTTGGATACCTAATTAACTTTTTTTTTCATTACATTTAAAAACAAAAGCTTTTTTTAAAAAATCTATTTTGGGGCCTTTTTTTCCTATGGCAAAGTGGAAAGTCAAACCTGGGTTAATTATACCCTATATTGAAATTATGCCCTGTGGTTAAAGGAAATGTCTGGCCAAATGAAGAAAAATGTATGTTGGGTTAAATAGCTGTTAGGAGCATAAATGCCTGGCCAGTGGTGCAGAAATTTCCTCCAGATGCTTCTGGGATTTTTTCCCCACCTGATCCCCCTTTTCCCTCATTTGCATTATTGCAGTGGCCTCCACTGAAGAAGTTCAGTCTCTCCGGGAGCTGACTCTTATTTTTACAGCGAGCGTGCCTGATTGTGACAATAATCTGCAAATCCAAGGCCATCCGGGGGTTATCCAGATTAAAGCGGAGGGGGAGACAAGCACATCAGAAAATGTGCAGCAGAGCCAATAAACAGCAGGAGGCATTTCACAGGAGGAAAATATACAGGTAATTATCACTTTAAAGATTTTTACACTCTCCATTATCAGGATATAATTGACTGAGAGGCAAAATATCACTGCCTGATAAAGCGGCTCTTTGATTTTATAAAGAGTCCAGACTCTGCGTGGGAACATTCTGTTCAGGTAACTGAAGGCTATAAATATTCATATGCACGGCTAGAATGAAAAGAGCAAATATATATATATATAAAGTGAGGTATTACTTTGCAAGATCTGGTGTTTCAGTACCTGCTTTTGGTTGGTTTTGTTTGGCTCCAGCTGGGTGCCTACAATGTTTTTCATACCTTTGCATTGAGCTTTATAGTAGTCAAATGGGTATTTAGTTAGTGCTATAAGAAATATATGTGTGTATATATATAGCAGTATTTCCGTGTTGCCCCAAGCTGGAACTTCTCAGCAAGATCTCAAAGCCCTAGATGGGGTAGGTTTAGATACGAATATACTGGGATTATTTATACGCCAGGAGAATTCCTGTACCCGAACATATCTGTGCACTCGCATCGATCAGGCCAGAGATGAGAGTAGGAAAGATTTTCTCACACTCGCTAAGGACTTGTTTAAATTCACCTCTGTCGTTAGCCCCCTTAAGTGTAAAAGCCGAGGGCAAAACGCATTTGCGGGTCATATCTGCAAAGCGCGCATAAAGATTAATCACTGTCTTTCACGCATAATATTTAAATGCAGCTGATCTATTAACTCTTCAAGCTTGAAATCTTAACCGAGTGTTTTGGGATAAGACAAGCGGTGATTCGAGGGCAGCGCGTTTGCGGGGCCGGTAAAAGCTGCGGCTGGAACTCCCGGGAGAACCGGCGGTGGGGCGGAGGCTGCGCGGGTTTTGTGCCTGCGTCCGTTTTTAGCCCAACTTTGCAGAAGAAGTGAAGGAGAAGAGGGGGCAGGTTTAGACCCAGGAGTTCAAGATCACCCCGGGGCGGGGAGGGAGGGAGCTGGGGGCGGGCACTGCGGCAGGGGGTGCCGCGGAGCTCCGGGCTGTTTGCAGAGCTCTTTCCCTGCTTGCTCAGGGGCTGACTTGGCTTTTCCCGGCTTCTTCGCAGAAGGCGCGGGATAGACGTAGCCGGGGAAAGTGCGGGTCACTGCGGGCGGGCAGCCCCCCCTTGCCCCGCGTGAGCACCTTGGCAAAGGAGAGAGAACGGGGAGGGAAAAATCAATCGCGATTTTTCATCTTTGACCAAGTAATTAAACCGGGGCTCGCTCGTTATCCGCTCCGCGGGGCAGCGGCGGCTCCTCGGAGCGGGAAAAGGAGCCGCGGGTCCCTCCGCCCGTCCGCGTGCACCGGACAGGGCGAAGGGTCCCGGCGCTGCGCGGGAGGGAGCGAGGCGGATGCGGGGGCAGCGGCAGCCGCGTTCTCTTTGCGTGAGCACCTCGAGCTGCTGCAGAACGTGGCAGGGCCATAGAACCTTGGAAGGGCCGGGGAGAAACCCAGCAGAAGCTCAGAAAAGTCGCGTTAGCACGAGCTCCCCGCTGGCCGGGAGATCCGCTTTTGGGGGCTTCGTTTTTGAAAGGAGAGGCACCTCAGAAAAGACAAAAAAAAAAAAAAAAAAAAAAAAAAGAAAGTAGCTTATTGCCTCTTATACCAAGGGCAGGTGGTGCCGCCTGAGACCTTCTGTGTAACAAAGGGAGCCGGCTTGGAGGAAGGTTGACTTTACAGTCTCGGTAGCAGGCCACTGGTATGGTAGAAAAGGGGAGAACACTTGAAATCCGCGTTTCTGGTCTCTTTGTGGGTTTCTCCCCCGTGCCCTGGGCTGGAGGCTTCCGACAGGGCGCCCGCCCCTAGGGCGAGTGGGCTGCGGCGAAGATCGGCACCTTCGGGTCTTGGGCAAGGACATAAATCCCTCTTTCCGAAAGGTGAAACCTTGATTTCACGTTTCCGTGGTGATCGGAAAGACCGTTGTTTAGATAGGAAAGTGAAGGATGAATTTAGCCAGTTTT
>VZSV01000266.1:56989-87383 GCA_013398735.1 Nothocercus julius | reverse complement strand
GGGACGAGTTTGTCCCTCCGGAGCCGCCTTGACTCCCCTGCGCCGCTGCGGAAAATTCACGGAAATCAGTCGTTTATTATTAATCATCGTTTTCATCGAGGCTGAATGTGACTTAAAAACAAACGAAAGTGTATTTTTAAGGGCAGTCAAAAACGTATAATAAGCTGCAAAGCGGCAAGTGGAAACGAGCACCCCGCTCTCCCCCCAGCACCCGCACCAGCTTCGCTGCGGCCCTCGGGGAGGAGGTTGGGGGGACCCCACTGTGATGGGGAGTCCGACTAGGGGCTCAGCTCCTGCTGCTTATTTGTTCAGGGACGTCCTCTCCTCTTTGCAGCCGAGCTTGGGTGTCTTTAGAGCCCTATTTGCACCGATTTAGAGAGGCGGCTTATATGTAAGGTTATATACCGTCCTCATGAATTATTTCACCTGGGGTTAACCTTGTGCTTGCCTGAATAAGGTGCTCGCCTGTACAGTCTGCTCTCCCTGTTTCCTAGACCTTTTTGAACGTGTGAAAGAGGTACAACCAGGTATTTTTGCTTTATTTTCTTCTTAGATTCTTGCATTGTTGGTGATCACCCAAAGATACAGATCAAGAACTCCACTTTCTGTATGAGCGCCTATCCCAACTTGACCATGGTTAACTTCACCAGCCAAGGAAACAAGACGTTTGTCAGCGGAAGTGAAGAATACTTCAAGTAAACTCTTGCTTTGTTTGGAAATGCCAGGCTACGTTAAAATCTGCAGTGATTGACAAAACAACCATTTGGAAGATTAGGAATTCAGTAGCTAGCATGTGATGCCTACTTATGCATACAAAGCTCCAAAGCTAAATTTCCAGAGATGGGTTATTTTTGTTCTTGTGTTTAGCACAGCTGGGGTGCTGGCCCAGGCTTGGCGTTTTTATCTACTACTGCAATGCAGATAAATAAAATAATATGTGGTGCGCTTCACTGGAAGCTTCTAGAGAAAGCACTCGGAGCTATAAAGCAATGCAAAGTCTCTACCATAGGAATTTGCATGGAATTACTGCCTGCAGTTTCTATCATTATTATTTTTAAAATTTATTTATTTTTTATTACTTCTAGGTACTTTGTATTGAAGATTTCAGCAGGAATTGAATATCCTGGTGAGATTAGATGGCCCTTGGCACTGTCTCTTTTCCTAGCATGGGTGATTGTATATGCCTCTCTTGCTAAAGGAATCAAGTCATCAGGAAAAGTAAGAAAACCAGTTGCAATCACACACTTGCAAGGACCCGTTGTGCTGCTTTAAGTGAATCTTATACTTGTTTAAGAGGGTAAATCAGTGAAAACTGTTTTCAGCAAATGATTAGATATTACTGAAATGCCTTCAGTACAAATATTGTCAGAGTAACTACATGAAATGCCCCTTGAAGCAGCAAGGAGAAACCTGGGGAAGCAGTAGCAAAAGTCACTTAAACTCAGAGAATTCTGGTTGCTGTAAGACTGAGGCTAAGATATAACAGATTTTACACGTTTGGGGTAGGGTGTATTGCCTAACAGATGATAACTCAGCCATGGTGTCCAATCACAAAGAGCTCTGCTCTGTGAGAGGTAACTAATAAATGTTAAACACATACCCTCATTAAAATGATTATTAGGTCTATCTGGATATTTTCAGAGCCTTTTTGCATCGGGCCCGTAATCATTTTCATGGAACTATGTAATCATTAAGAAGTACAAACTCTAAGACCTCTGCAGGTCTTAGACCTTTGCAGATAATAATAAGAGGTAATAAGACCTCTGCAGACTTAGCTAAGATAATGAATGAGTTAAGAAGAATGATATGGATAAAAAGCAAACAAAAAAATAAACTTCACTGAGTAAAGTATGGCACTGCTTATTTCATTTCAATAGAGCACTCTGTTTTAGCTTATTCTAGCTATTTAGCTGTAATTCTTATTGTTCTTCTCTTCTGCTTTTTCTTCCTCTATGTATCTCTCTAGAATCCCATTTCTTTTTGCTCTATCTATTGACACACAAGAAGAGCTGTAAAAAATGTCAACTCTAACAAGTTTCTTAGGAAATAACCTTGCTGGCCAGCTGGCCTTAATCCCTAGCTCCTGCCTCTGATCGTGGGTTATTGTCTTTTCCAGGCAAGAATGTAGCACTAGCATTCTTTTTCTCTCTCTCTTCTTACACATCCAAATCAGCCCTTTTGCTTGTTTGCTTGTTTGTTTGTTCAGGTGGTGTACTTTACAGCTACATTTCCCTATGTGGTTCTTATTATCCTGCTCATAAGAGGAGTAACCTTGCCAGGAGCTGGAGCTGGAATCTGGTACTTCATCACACCAAAGTGGGAGAAGCTAATTGATGCTATGGTGGGCTTATTACTGCTTTATAACTCTGATAGGGCAAATAATAAATAAATAAATAAAAGCTCGTGAATTTGATTTAGTTTAATCTAACTCCTGCCAACAGCACTTATATAGACCAGTTGTGATGATTATCCTGGCTGTGCTATAAGAAATGAGACCCATTTTTACACAGTAGATGTCAGAATCTGTAAAAAGCTCTGAGTTCCAGAAAACACTGTGATCTGGAATTTGAACTTTGCTGATTTCAGCCAATTTCTAAAAAAACATTTGTCCCAGGTACCCCAGGGAAAAAAAAAAAAAAAATGTACATGGATTTGTGTTTGTATAGCCATGAATCCACACGGGTGTCACATGTTCGTCCAGCATAGTGCCTGAGCCACCTGCATGTCATCCTTAAGGGTCCCTGGGTAGGACGATGGAGGTTGAATTGAAACCACAGCTGTGAGCTTTGCTCCCTTAAAATTTAGGAGGGATTTTTAGCAACACTTGAGGAAATAACTGAATTTGCCAATAAATTTCGTCATGTATAATAACAGCGTCATATCACACCAGTAGTTCGAGAATTAAAGCTGGAAGGAATTTCCTGGCTGAAATCTGCAGATCTTCATTTTCCTTAACATCTTTGCAAATAGTGGGTATTTTAAGCTGTTACTGCTTAGGGTATTAAATCTTTTGTAAGCAGTGCAGTAATTTATTTTGCATTAAATATGGCATTTTGGATCTCGTGTTGTGCAATGAAGGAGGTGAAGACTATTGCCTTTTAGCTAAACGGGGCAACTTGAATACGTAAGTACCTATCTATCCCTGGCTATCTGCTTGATAATATTCAGGTGAGCTTCTGTTTTTAATTTTCTTTGCAATATAACATGAATTAACAGCTGTGTATTGTGCTCAGTCAGATGAAACTATGGCTTCTTGCTGGCTCATGTATTTTAAAGTGGCCTTTAAGTAATATCATTCCACCAGTTAGTGTGGGTAGGAATATCTAGGTCTCTGTACACATATGTATGCATCTCCATTTCTTCAGCAGAGATTTTGTTTCGTTGAAAATGCAACTTTGCAGGACAGGTTGTAATTAGAAAAACCAATGCTTGGAACATCTTAAGTTAGTATTACACAAGACCAACTCTAAAAAAAACCTGCTCAATTTTGGAAATGTTATTTCTAAATGCATTTAAGGCTTTGAAGAACTGTGAATATGTTACAGAACAAAAAATACTTGATTTTTTTTTTCTCTAAAAATAAATTTTGCCTGTGGAGCAGGCAAGTGAGGAAACTGGATATGGGTATCTAAATGGGCATAACTTAAACCATGTTGCTTGCGGTGCACCTTATGAAGGAAATTTACTCAAATTTTAATGTAATCTCATCAGATGTACCTCAAACAACACGAAATTTCTTGCTTTTATTAAGAAGATTATTTTCGGCCAACGTTAGATAAACCATCGAATTTTCTGAATATGGACTTTTTTTCTTTTGATTTGCATTTGCTGTGCTCAAATATTTAAACTGGTGTGTACCATAAAACTTAGCTCATCGAATGTTTCTGCCTTCTGTATATGGCAAAGGTTATACTGGCTTTTTTAGACTGGCTAAACAACAATAATACTCATAAGTATAATCAAATCAGTTAGAAATCAATTAGCATTACATATCAGGGCAGGATTTTGCTCTTAAATTATATTTCATTGCCATTCATTGCTCTATAGTTCTTTTGAGCTATTTATGTGTTAATTCCCTAAAACAGTAATATATATTTAATAGTGTTATTGATCTTTCCAAAGCTCTTCCCTGAAGCTGATGGTATTTCCTCTCCTTTATTTTTCTTTTTTAAGGTTTGGAAAGATGCTGCTACACAGATTTTTTTCTCCTTATCTGCAGCGTGGGGAGGCTTAATTACTCTCTCTTCTTACAACAAATTCCATAATAATTGTTACAGGTATGTGAGAGTGAAATCCATCAATCTTATTAAAGTGGCCTTGACCAAAATCACAGTCATCTTCGAACCCGCAGAAATCTATAAGGAGATAGAAAACAGAGCCTCTATTAGTTTTTCTTTCTCTTTTTTCTTTTTTTTTCCTCCCTGCATTGAAATCTCATAGATGAGTCTTGGGCTTATTATTGTCACTATTGGCTATTCATTTTTAGAATCAGCAGTTTTAAGCTGAAAAACACTGTGTGAGGCTGTCGACAGCTGTGAACAATGTTATAAAATGGAGCCGGTTGGCAGCCTCTATGGAAGAACAACCCATGTGTAGAATGAGCTGAAGTTTGTCATTACGTGAGACAAGCAAGAGTGTACTATGCAATTTCTGTGTACACGATTCTTGGGTCTCCAAGGGAAAATATTGCTTTTGCAGTTGTACTTATTCTGGTTTGGCACGCACAGAGTTATCTCAGATTTGAATATATTTGAAATAATATTATTTGAAATCAGTAAATATGTTCTTTTCTGCAAGGAATACCATTGTTCTGTTGGCATTGGATATTTTTTTTTTTTATCAAAAACTAGGCCAAAGAACTTTTGCAGATGGGGAAAAAAACCAAGAAGTTTTGCATACTCTGCATACTCTCTCCTCCTCCTTTGCTTCACTCATATATTGTCTTTAGAGCCGGCCTGGTGTCTGCTGAAGATACTTTACTGCTTCCTGTAATGGCAAAAGTTCCATTGGAGACGGTCTCCAGCACATGCAGAGACTGTCCTGAGGAAATAACTTCAAAACTTCCTTAATTTAAGACTTGGGAGAATGTTCTCCTTGGGTTTTGAAGCTCCATATCCTATGAGGTTTTGAATACTTGCACTTTTGCCACTGTGGACAGAACAGATACTTTGATATTGTTAGAAAATGTGGATCAGGATTTCAAAAGAGAATCACTCGGACATTTCCAATTAGTTTTCAAAAGTCCTTTACTATAATTATCTAAAGATATGGATGAATAGATAACAGCGCTGCACCTTCAGTTATTCTAATCCTGCAGTCTTTTGGCTCCTACTTTTAAAAACGCTTGTCCTTTGTTTTGCTTTGTTGCTGATGAATGGAAAGAGCTAGCCTAGGAAAATCTGTTTCAGAATATCAGGAATAAAAAAAGGACAGCCATCATGTTACCTTTCTGTATTAATTTAGCAATGGTTTATGGAGCTTGGAAATGTTAATAGAATGTTTGAATGAAATACATGGTATTGAGGCATAAAAATCTTCAAGGTCTAAAACTAAATACCTTCCTTAACTATAGTAGAGAGGAATTTGGGGGACTGAAGCAGAAATAATTAGAAAAGTTTAGTTGCTTCTGATTTCATTAATCTTACAACACGCCTTCTGTACTGAAATGAAGCACAAATATTTTCCATTTCAATGTTTACATTCTTTACTTTCTAAGATTGCAGACATAATTCTGTTTCTTAGTCGTGTCCTTTTTTAAATATAATGAAATAAATTACAATTGAAATATTTTTTAATAAATCCCTTTCCAGTTATACAAATGTGTATGTATGTATGTGTATATATATTCACATATTCATATATATGTGGATACATGTGTGTATATGTATGCATAATTTAAAATTATGGATTTTGGAAGAAGATTTAACACATGCTGATTCCAAACAGAACATTGTCATTCCCCCCATAGATCTGAAGCATCAACTTAATCATTCCTGTCATAAGATGATCTAGTAGAGATTCCCAAAGTTCACAATTCTGTGAGGTTCTTGTCAGGTTTTTAGATTGTCACTGACAAACAAAGCACAGTAAGAATGTGCAAAATGCTGAAAAACTTATAAGTGCCTGGTTTGTTCCTCAGTCATTGGCAACTTAGGGGGAAGTCTTACGGCTTTTGGAGGACAAAATAAAAATCCCAGCAAGACTGTAACTGTGATCCTGGGCAAGGATCACAATATCTTGTTTCCTCCGAAGTTACCTGTGCTAAAGCAATTTAGCGTGATATTCACGCAGGAGTTTCTTGAGGTTCCCATAATAATGACAACTGAAAATGATACCAGAGAATCCTCTATGGATAGTTATACTGGAGGGTACCAAAGAAATGCCACAGAGTGTACAAAGTTTAAACATGAAATGTTGCATATAAATAAATATAAGACCCAGGACAAAAACTGGGCTGTAGTGGTTAGTCTGCATGTCATGCAATGAGCACCACACATTAGGCACACTCTTGTTTGCACGTACTCCAACAGTCATGAGGATTCTTTTGTTTTCTTTTCTTTTCAGGGACACGTTGATAGTCACGTGCACCAACAGTGCCACAAGCATATTTGCAGGCTTTGTCATCTTTTCGGTTATTGGCTTCATGGCGAATGAACTCAAAGTAAATATTGAAGCTGTAGCAGACCAAGGTATGGTATTCTGCCATTTGGGTACTCAGGACAGGTTCTGAAGGGCAAGGTGTAGGTGCACGGTGGCAAAACAACTCACTGTTTTGGGATGAAATCTCCCTTTCATATACTCCAGCGGTCACTGGCCCTCTTTCCCGCCTCTGCTGCTGCCTTGTCACGTCCACTTGAAGTTAAAGTTGTCCTGAAAGGCGAGAATCTTTGAGGAAAAGGCTTTGTCATGAGGGCAAGGGGAAGAAATGTGGTCTAAATTGTGAAATAGTGTAAATTTGAAGATCCTGGTTACAGAACTGAAACTGTTATGAATGGGGATTGGAAAGGTCCTAACTGGTAGAGCTGAATGTGAATGAGAAGAGTGTGATAGATGGATGAATTGGTGCTGTTACATGGTATGAACGTGTGTGAGATGGAAAGGGAGGAGCTTTTGCAATAAGAGTTCAAGAAACCTAAAGAGCTACAAAGATCTGATGGGTTAATAAAGGGATAATTACTCTAGTCCTGCCTTGTTCATAAAACCTATTGGTGTAGGGACAGTAGTCAGTGATGCAGTAGAAGCTTCTTCCTCCATGAGAGAGAGAGAGAAAAAAAAGGCTCTTAATTCATTTTTGTCTTCCTTCTCTGGAAACTGAAACATGTGCATAAACAAATGGACTCTGCAGTGTGTCTCCTGGCATGAGAGATACCAATAAAGATATCAAGTCATATTTAATTTCAGTATCAACTTGGGTTGTTAAATTGCAGCACAAATGCTGGTATTAGGTGAACTGCAACACAGCTATAGGAAGTTAGTCTGGGTCCTGATGTGCTGTGGACTCAGTCCAAGGGTTTGAGAGGAGAACTTCATAGGCTGGCTGGATGGCAAACTCTGCTGCCTATAACAAGTAGTTAGGGATAGTGCCCTTGCAAGCCACAGCATCGTCACTTCAGTCTGGCAGGGCATTTTTTTCAAGCCACAGGTCTGTTAAGAGTGAATAGGAAAGATTTTAGTGCAGTTTCTGACTTCACTAGGTGACATAGGTGTGCCTTGGTCCTTCTAGCATCCTCTTCCATCCATCCTTCCCTTTTTTTAGCATCCTCTTCCCATGGATTTCCCTGCTCCCCAAGACAGTCTCCTGCAAAAGCCAAGAAGACATCAGCTCTTGTGGAGTCCTTTGTTTATGACCTATTTTCCTACTGGATGCTGTAATTGTCCTCAGAGAAATTATTCCGAGCCATTGGGAATTATTTGGAATACAACGACATGGATTCAAAAAAGCAGAGGCCATTCAAAGTATGAACTCTGCCTTTTGGTGTGGATTGGTAGTTTATCAAATGTCAAGAAAAAAATGTTTATCTGTAGTGTATTCCTGATTCAGACCTTTTTATTCTGATTCAGCTCTCAAAACTGCTTGTATGCGTATTCTCATTCACTCTCCTACGACAGTTCCTCAGTCCTGATCCTTTCACTTCGCTGAAAGTGCTAGAAAAGTCCTTGCTATAAAATCAGGTGTGTTAGGAGTAATGTTTCCATTAATCTTTTTATTTTCATTTCTAATTTAATTTAATTTAGATTTTTATCTTTTTAATTTTTTATTTTAATTGGAGAATTGTAGCTGTTAGAGATGAGGTAGAAAACATTGTTAAGCTGGTTCAACCCCCTGGAGATTTCAAGTGAGTTGGATTCCATATTCTTCTCTGTGGATTGCTTGTTAGAGGTCTTGGAATAAGTGACTGGTCACATGGTGGAGCTCTCTGTTTCCAGCTGTTCTGGCAGTTTTTCAAGAGAATGTAAGAAAAGCTCTCAGCAGACAGATCTTATTGTGGGGCTGTTGCTGCAGTTGTATGACCCATTTAAAAATGCCTCATTGGCTTTTTCATTCCCCTTCCGCAGAGATAGGGGAATAAAAATTAGTCCCGTTATAGAAGAAAACTCTACACCAGGAGGACAGTGATAACAGGAAAAAATGTGGACTGCATTAGCATATTGAAAAAGCAAATTAAAAAGTGACACAGCAAGTGGGGAAAATGAGAACCCCCTTGTTCCCACCTTCCTGGCTTTATTCCACATTTTTTTTTTTTTTTTTTTTTAAGAGAAAGCAGCAAAACCAATGGCCATAAATAAAATAACATCATTTCATGATTCATATTTTTTTTTTTGCTGCTGTTTTTACCCACTTTTTGTAAAGTATAAATCAAAAAAATATATATCTCATATATATATTTATACATTTATCTTTCTTTTGGGAAACATTGTGTACATTATAAAAAAGACAATTTTAAGTGCGACAGACAGGAAAATCTATTTCTAATCTCACATTTTGAATAAGGACATACTGCTGTTGAAAGTTTCTCAGAATTTAGAATAAAAATTTTCATTGCGGGACATGTAAAAGCCTTAGAGAATTTCCCTGACTTTTATAGCCTTTTAGCAGAAGTTTACACCCAGCCTAATCTCCAAAAATGTTTATTTTGGAGAACTGTTCTTGCGTAGAGGAGTGACGGCCAGGCAGGGAGCAGCTTGTGCCTGCTCCCCTGTGCTTGGATGCTGTGGGTGTTAACTGGCACCTACTATTTTTGAGTCATGAGGGGTCAAGACGGAGAGATGTGCAACTGCATTTTGTATAATTAAACCATTCCGAAGGCTGTGATTACTGGGAACTATTTAAGACTTGATTTAAACTTATAAATGAAGATAGCTAGTGCCAGCAGAGCCCCTGACAGTCACGAAGAAATTTTTCATGAAGAAATGAAAGATGTTTGTGAACAAGTAGTATTTCTATATGAACATTGCTATTCCAAAAACCTGTCGGCAGCAAATTTTAAAGACAGTAACATTACTGAGTCATGTACAGGTTTTTGTTTTTAACAGGATTGCTAACTTGTGTTTGTCTCTTATTCAGAAGGATCTCCATGTGCTTTACGAGTTACCTGTGGACAGGTTGCTAAAACTGTGTTTTCTTCTCAGTGTGTGAGAAAGCAACAGCTACCTCTTGAACAGAAACAACATGGGGAGCACTAGGAGATGGGATCCTATACCCAGATTAGCAGTGGCCAGGACAGTGTGATTTTGCACCTCCTCCTGTCAAAGAATCAGCTTAATTTAACTCACATTTATATCTCACCTGAACCATTGTGCCTGGCATTACTTTAGCTGGTAAAAATAGGAAAGAAGGGCCATCTGCTGTCATCTACTACCAAATTCTTGCAGCATTTTCTCCTCCAGCAAATCTAAGTATACTTGCCAAAATACATTTTTTTCTTTACTGTCAGAAGATTATAGTCCTGGGTTAAAAAAACAAGCCAGAAAACAGGCAAACACCTGGTTAAGTCTTTAAAAAGCATAAACTCCTTATCCTCTCTGTTTTGCGTTACTTCAGAGCGTATGAACACTATGAAACTTACAGCCAAAATAAAACGAATCATGTAAGGCTAAATTCTGCAAATTTTGCTAAAATCTTTATGTAAATAGAAAAAAAAATGAATCTCACCCTTTTTACTTTTCTCAAGCACAGTAATATTCTATTTTAAAACATGGCTCTTCTTATTTCTTTCTCTTCCGCTTGGCCAACAATATCAATGTGAGGCAAGATACCCCAACCTTTATTTTTATCATTTCTAGGTCCTGGAATTGCTTTTGTGGTTTACCCAGAAGCCTTAACAAGGCTTCCACTTTCTCCATTCTGGGCTATAATATTCTTTTTGATGCTTCTGACGCTTGGACTGGACACTATGGTAAGGCTTTTGTTTCCCTTGCCTTTCCTCTCACTCTGTCAATTTATTTGTCCTGAAGATCATGAGCTGTGTGTTCAGTCAGATGCTCTGTCAGCAGAAGAATGGAAGGAAGCCACCTGTGTTGCCTTCCTTTACACGAAGTTCAGCATTAGCATCTGAGTATTTAGCATCTAAGTCTCTAAACTGTCTCATATTTCAATGTAACCAACGAGACCATTCTGTGCATGTAGTGTGCATTGATTCTTTTATTTTGTCTTTCAGTTTGCCACTATTGAGACTATAGTGACCTCTGTTTCAGATGAGTTTCCCAAATACTTACGTACACACAAGGCACTGTTCACTCTTGGGTGCTGCATTTCCTTTTTCATCATGGGATTTCCTATGATTACTCAGGTAATTCCTCAGATTTTGCCTTTGAGCAACACTGGCTGTCCCCAATCCCCCTCTGGTGGCTGTTCTAGTCTTGTGCAAGAAACAGCTGCATAAGATTCAATCTCCTTAATGGCATTAAATGTGTTTGGACGGTGGGTGGTTCTGAAAGCCTTATTTTTTTTTGGAGGTGCTGAGAGACTTGGCTGCTCAAATCTTTCTGAAAATTAGGCTGTTAACCAAGCATTCACAAAGTAGTCACATAAAACAGCTACTCTCTGTGGTTCTATCTATTAAGTTTATATAGCATATAAAACTGTACAGCATTTCTGGATGTCTTTTCAGATACGTACACATTATATACATATTGAAATTCCTGGAAAACTGTAGTGTTAATGAAATTGTCATCTCCCTTTGATAGTGTTCTCTGTCTACCAGTTCTGACCGGCCTGTAGTTTCCCAGGTCCTCCCTCTTGCCCTTTTTGAAGACTGGAGTGACGTTGACTTTCTTCCTGTCCTCCAGCACCTCCCCTGCTCTCCATGACCTCTTGAAGACGATGGAGAGCGGCTGAGCATTAACCTCCCCCAGTTCCCTCAGCACTCCTGGGTGCATCCCACCCGGGCCCGTAGATTTATGGGTGTCTGTTTTGCCTAAATAATCCCTAACCCAATCCTCCTCGACCAGTGGAAAATCTTCTTCTCTCCTGGTTACCCCTCTTATATCCAGGCTCTGTAGTTCATGGTGAGTGGCCTTAGCAGTAAAGACAGAAGCAAAAAAGGCATTTAGTAACTCTTCCTTCTCTGTATCCTCTATCACCAAGGCACCCTCCCCATTCGGCAACACACTGACATTTTCCCTAGGCTTCCTTTTGCTGCTGATGTATTTGTAGAAGCCCTTCCTGTTGGCCCTGACATCTCTTGCTAGCTCGAATTCCAAATGGGCCTTGGCCTTTCTTGTTGCATCCCTGTGTTCTCTGACAACGTTCCTATATTCTTCCCATGTGGCCTGGCCCTTCTTCCACCTTATGTACATGCTCTTTTTCTCATTAAATTTACCCAACAGCTCCTTGCCCATCCAGACAGGGCTCCTGCCACCCTTGCTCAACTTCTTTTTTTGGAGGATTGCACTGATCCTGAGCTTGGAGAAAGTTGTGTTTGAATATTAGTCAGCTCTCTGGACCCCCTTTCCTTCTAGGACCCTGGCCCAGGGGATTCCTCCAAGGAGCTCCCTGAAGAGGTCCAGGTTGTCTCTCTTGAAGTCCAGGGTTGCAATCCTACTTCTTGCCAGCTTCCTCCTCGCAGGATCGTGAATTCCAACGTCTCATGGTCACTGCAGCCAAGGCTGCCCCCAACCCTCCCATTTCCAACTAGACCAGCTCTGTTTGGTAGTATCAGGTCTAGCAGCACCTCTCCCCTTGTTGGCTCATCAACTACCTGCACCAAGAAGTTATCTGCAATGTTCTGCAGGAACCTCCTGGGCTGTCTCTTCCTAGCTGTGTGATTACCCCAGCAGACATCAGGGTGGTTGAAGTCCCCCATAAGGGCCAGGAGGCTGCCTGTAGAAGGCCTCATCCACTTCCTCTTCCTGATCAGCAGGCCTGTAGCAAACACCCACGACAGTGTCACCACTGTTGGCCTGCTCTTCAATCCTCGCCCTCAGGCTCTCGAGTCGTGTTTCGTCCTCCCCTATGCTGAGCTCCACACGTTCCAGTTGCTCTCTCACCTAAAGAGCAACTCCCCCACCTCGCCTTCCTGGCCTGGCCTTCCTGAAAAGCCTAAAGCCATCCATGGTCACGTTCCGGTCATGAGAGCTGTCCCGCCATGTCTCAGTAATCGCAGTGAGATCATGGCCCGGCAAGCGCACGTGCATCTCCGCTTCCCCTTGTTCATTCCCCACGCTGCGTGCGTTTGAGTTGGGCCTCGGTGTGCCTCCCATTCCAGCTGGGGCAGCGGCAGCTTCACTGTGTGAACCTTCAGAAGTTCTCGTATTTTGCTGTTTAGCCTCTCCAGGCTTTGGGCGCCCTTCCCAGGCTCTGGAGTTAGGCACTGGTGAGTGGCACGACGGGCCATCGCCTACCTTATCACCTTCTTCCCCGATGATTCCCCCTCTCCCCCGTCGAGTGTAGTTTAAAGCCCTCCTAGCTTGTGACCCAGGACCCTGTGCCCTCTTTGAGAAAGATGGATCCCATTAGATGCCATCATGCCTGGTGCCTTCCTGTTGCTGAAGAAACCATTCACATTGCTGAAAAAGATATTAAAGAGGACTGGCCCAAGCACTGACCCCCGGGGAATGTTGCTCGTGACCAGTCACCACCCGGGTTTAGCTCCATTCAGCACCGCTCTCTGGTGGTGAACTGGACGTCCAGCCAGTTCTTCACCCAGCGAAGAGTACCCCTGTCGAAGCCATGAGCTGCCACCTTCCCCGGGAGAATGCCGTGGGAGATGGTGTCAAAGGCCTCCCTGAAGTCTAAGTAGACCATGTCCACAGCCTTTCCTTCATCCACTAGGAGGGTCATAGAAGGAGATGAGGTTGGTGAGGCAGGACCTGCATTTCATGAAGCCATGTTGGCTGGGCCTGATCCCCTGACTGTCCTGCGTGTGCTCTGTGAGTGCCCTCAAGACGATCTACTCACTAACTTCCCCCGAGACCGGGGTCAGGCTGACAGGCCTGGAGTTTCCTGGCCCCTCCATCCGACCCTTCTTGTAGATGAGCATTGCACTGGCAAATCTTCAGTCATCCGGGACCTGTCCTGCTGACCAGGACCGCTGAGAGATGATGGAGAGCGTCTTGGTGAGCACTTCCACCAGTTCCCTTGGCTTGGGTGGCTCCCACCTGGCCCCACAGACTTGTGAGCGGAAAATCTGGTTCCAGCTCATTCCTTGGACAGAAAACCATTTCTCCCGCTAACTAAGACTCACTATCAGATTAAGATCTACCTTCTTCTTTTTGCTCCTGTTTGTTTTACCTATTCCGTGCTATTTATGGGATGGGGAAATTGTGGTACACAGGTACCACAAAAAAAATGGCAGATACATGCCATGCGTAATGGCTTTTTTTTTTTTTTCTCCTTTTTTCCTTTAGGGTGGAATGTACATGTTACAGCTCGTGGACACTTATGCAGCTTCTTATTCTCTTGTCATCATTGCCATCTTTGAGCTTGTTGGAGTTTCCTATATATACGGTAAGAAAAAAATACTGTTATTGGACAGCCTATGTAAAAGGGACACTTTCATGTACAGCAGTGTAGATGGTATCATGAAACCCTTAACAGTAACATTAAAAAAAAAAAAAAAAAACCCAAACACTAAGAAATCAGAATTTAGGAACATCTTTTTGAATTGAAGAGTTATAGAACTATATTACTATAGGACTCCTCTAACTGTAGGTATACAGAAGACTATTTTATTTAGCCTAATGTCCTTTTTCTACCAGTAGTTCAGAGCCAGTGCCTAGAGATGAATAAAAGAAAAGAAGAAATATAAAGAGAACCGTCTTTGAAAGCTTATTCAGAGGCTCCAACAGTTTCACAGCTCAGAGACTTCCTGAACTGTCATCTTTGAAGTTAACATCTTTTGATGGATTTATTTTCCATTCCCTTTAGCCTCTGTGTCTATAATACGGAGTCAAGATTGTGCTGCTACCCTCAATGGTTATTTATACACAATGGTAACACCAGTTATACCGAACCGTGTTGACATGAACTATTGTCATCGTTTAAATTACAAGGACGAATCTAAGCTGGTATAAATTCATGCAAGTGCTATGCTGCTACTGTAGCTAGGTTGGTTGACTCCCAAACTTGTCCGGTGCTTCCACGAGATTGATTCTTGGAAATGTGTGATAGCGGATGGTTGCATTAGGGAGTGTGAAGATCCTCCCACATAAGAAACGATGAATCTGTGTCTGGAGTGTGTTACTGGCACTTGAATATTGTCCTCATAAGCAAAGCAACTTCTGAACCTCAGTGTTGAAGAAAGAAAAGTTGTAGTAATTTCTGATGTTGCTGCGAACTTGAAGGAATTATATATTATATATCAGCTAGTCATAAAATGATCTTAAGATTTTCTGCTTAAGATGCATATCTAGCAGGATGTTCTTTGGCCCCAGTCCTGCCTTATGGTGTGCCCTGGATATATACATCTACCTATGTCGTGGGGTCTACACTCTAATATAAATGTATGAAAAGATCTGATGGGACTCCAACTCCCCTCGTGTCTGAAAGAGAGATTTCTTTTTAAGAAATGAGCTGAAGTACTAGAGAAGAGTATGGCTTTTGGGCTCTGTTTTTCCTTTCTTTTCCCCTCTCTTTTTTTTTTCTTTTTCCCTCCCCACATGTCTGAACGATGCTTGGTTAAAAGCACTGTGTGATGTCACCTTTCCTTGCCAACATTAGCAATAGCATCACTCAGTCATCACTTGTGTATGTTTTTGAATACACATGAAGGTTTACATAGAGAAGATACTGGATCTGTTCCTCCTTTGAACACTGAGCGGCAGAAGTGCCACAAACCTGGCTTTATGGAACATTTTATTACACTTGTAAACAAAATTGTGCCCATTTTCTGCCAACAAATTCATTATCCCTTTAAGTATATATATTTTCTTGAAAGAAATATAATAATGTAGAATAGTCAGAGTATTAGTAAGGATTTGAATAGATGGGACAAATTGCTAATTAGGATATTATTTTAATGTGATTAGGCTTGGAAAAGATTGGATGATTTTTTTCCATGCTCTGTCTGTACCAACCAATTGGTAAATCAAACACTACCAGCAAATGTTGATTTAAAAAAAATTAACATTTTGCTAGACCAAATAGCATTCATTCTTTCAGCACCAAAAATCAAGGATTTGTCTAACAATCTTTATCTTACATCTCTTCTTTCAGTAAAGCCCAGCAGCTACTTTTTTTGCATCAAGGCTACTTCTATGAAGATTTTGTTCACAGGAGTGCAGATTGTGTATTTGTGATTTGCATGTTGCAATAGAAGTGAAGCTGCTGCTCTCGTTATGCTCCTTCAAGCAGTGCTTAAAATGGCCTAATATATTTGCAACCTCAGATAATGGCTTAATTTGCATTCCACAGACACTTTTCTCTGTATAGTTGTACTTTTCATAGCAAGCAGGTTGGCATAATTCTAGCAAATGCTTTTATGAGTAAATAAATCTGTCTTTGGTTCTTTTTACATATTCTGCTTGCTGAGGTTGTTGAGATTTTTTTTAAATTAAGAAGAGGCACACTTAGTTATTTCCTTGCAATCACTTGTTCTTCATTAGAGCTCATGCAACATAATCCAGTCAAATGCTGCCTCATGCTGGTGTAGATTTTTATTATCCAGTTGTTGAGATTATGATGCATGATTTGTAAAGAATAGTTTAGAGCTGTGGATACTAATTCAATCATCAGCCTAATTCCCAGTGGTGTATTCTGTAACATGAAGCCAGACACACAGATAAATACAAAGATTCTTGTGCTTGAGTGAAATATTGCAGGAATCTGTCTGAAATTTAACATGTATTGATGTATTATCTTAACTTTTTTTTTCACAATCCTTTTTTTTGTTTTTTTTTTTAAAGGCAGATTACACTGATTTTACTTTTCTTCTGTGGGATTTCTGCCCAGGATGACTTACTCTCTTCTCACTGTCTGAGCTCAGCCTCATTTTTAATAGAATCTAGCCTCTCTCTATTTTAGAGGTGACTAACACAGATGCACCCAAAGATAGTGAATATTGAACTACTGCTTCTTTTTTTTTTTTTTATGCTGTGCCATCTTTTCTCAATGTTGAGAGCAGACAGTCATGGGGACAGATTAAATTCTCCTCAATATCAACAGAAAGAATTCAAAATTAGGTGGATCAAGCCTAGGGATTCTCTCTTCTTACATTCAGCAGCTGCTGTGGTTTTGAGGACAATAAGAATAAAGCAGCTTATTACTTTTTTTTTTTCCAAATTCTTCCCTCCTTACTCACTTAGTTCCCTCCAACATGTCAAGCTCCATCCTGTCTCCACATCATGGCCAGGGAGGTAGCCCCAGTGTGCTCAGCATCAGCACTGAATTTACTGTGGAAAGAGAGTCAGTGAACTAGTCCCTCTGCTATCGTAAGGTCTGAAATAGCAGTTGTAATTTGCACCAGTAGTAGACCAAAGCAAACACAGCAAAGCCCTCCCTGAGAACAGAACATTAATTTAAATAAAAAAGAGATCTGATACCTATTACCATAGAAAAATCTTCAAAAGATATAATGGGACCTCTTATAACTTTGAAATATATGGTCACATTTTACTCTAAGTAGGTACAGTTGAGGAAGCTGGTGTCACCCTTGCAAAGAGAGAAACCAAGATTTATTTCACACTCGTCATGTCTGTGACCAGTTTGTTTCCTCTGCCTCTCCCTTCCTCTTTTCCGTTACTTCCCGTACTTCCAACTTAACCTTTGATTCCACACGGTAGAAAAGGTGGAGATATTCACAGAGTTGGGGGCAGATTTTTAGTGAGTCAAAGCAGTGAACCTAGGTTAATTAATAAGACATGGCAAGGATGAATGAGCTCTGTAATATGTTCCCTTTTGCAAATACAGATCAGTGCAAAATACAACAGGTGGTGGTAGCTGTTCGGTGAACAGAGTAGAGCCTGTCAACACTTAGGAGGTCCAAACATGATCTAAATATTTTTGTTTAAAGCAAAAAGAACTTTATCTTTGATCTCCAAAAATAGAGTTCTATAAGGGCAGCTCTATTTTCTCTGACATGTGATGCAGGACTGAGTATTATCCATGGATGTTGTCATGGCACTGAGCTCACGCACAAGGAAGAAATAGCTGAAATATCTTTTTCGAACCTTGTGTGCTTTATTATTCAGGTAACTATACAGGTTTAATCAATACAACAACCTGAAGAATTGACACTAACACATCTATCAATTTGGTTTGATCTGACAACATAAAATAAAAATCAAAATCTTTATAGGTGCTAATAATTCAAATTACTGCTTATCTATCAATTGAAAAATAACAGGACATTATCAGTTTCAATGCTAAAGGGCATAGAGGAGCCAGTTCCTGTCTATGCTGAAATAGGTATTCCGATGATAATCTTTAATAACCATGTATTTTATTTTTAAGAAATATGATTGCATTTATGAATAAAAATTATCTTTATAGCAAAAGGCATAAAATATGAGCAGAATTGCAGCTAACCAATACATTCTATTAATACATTAATATGAAACACACTGAATGCTTAATCGCTATATACCAGCTAAATTTTTACGACCTTTACATAGCAAGTGTTTGATTAGAATTATTTCTGCCATAATATTCTCACTTCTTGTTGTGTGGTGAGCACATCCACTGAAGTTTTCAAGCAGAAAGTCAGAGCTTGTTGTTATAACTAGACACTAGGGAGATCTCAATGGCTTTGTCACAAATTGCAGCTGGTTTCTTTCACCCCAACAGTATTTATGCTTCCTATTACAGGATTGCAAAGATTTTGTGAAGATATAGAAATGATGATTGGATTCCAGCCAAGCAAATTCTGGAGAGTCTGTTGGGCATTTGTGACCCCCACTATTTTAACAGTAAGCAGCAAATTTCTGAATGTCACCTTCTAAGATGTTCTTGCTCTTGTTAATGTAATCAAAATTGTTTTTGGGGGAATCATAATGCTTCCAAACAGTAATAATTAGATCTTGGCTGTTGATCAACTAGATGCCTAGGCATCCACACATATGTGCATGTGTTCTTGCATGTGTAGAGTAGGTAAAATAGAGCTTAAGTAGTGGGATTTTGGTAGAGGGATGGTGGATTTCCAAAGGTTGCTATCGTATTCGTCCTCTGCCTGTATAAAATGTTGGTATAGTATCCTGCTGCATACCAGTATCTTTTAACTGTTGTATATTTGTGTATTTGATAGGTATGTGTGTGTGTGTCAGAGAGAGAAAGGAGGAGAGTTGTGTGATTCTTCTGTTCGTTCCTGGGCTGGGTTAGGGGAAAACATTTCATTGAATCCAAGAGAGACGCGCTCTAATGCTCTGGAAAGGCTTGAGTGGAAATGGGAGTGACAAAGCTTTCGTTAGAAAAATGGAGATGTTATTGCAAAGGTTGAAATGGCTATGTCAACTTCTGCTTTTTAAGGGAAAAAAGATAAAGGAACTTTGGTTTCCAAAACCGTCAGGCCCTGAGGCATGAATGTGCAGGTCACAGACCTCTGAGAGTAAACACAGATTGACATTCAAAGACCTAAGAGCCTTATGAGACCCTATAAAAGCCCTCAAGTATATTTAAGTGAGGGCCCAGACACTTATTTTTTTGCTGCCCTGCTCCACGGGGAATAGCAAACGCTTGCCTTGAATGTACATGGTGAGGCCCTGTGACCTGCTGCCAGGGTCCTGTGTGCAAGGGCAAGGTCCAGTCCGAGGACCCGGAGAGCAGCCTGAGCCCTCAGGCTTCCTCTTTCTGGGTCGCTTGGGCTGGCAGAGGCCCATTGGCTCTGGGCTGCTGAAGCAAACTCTTCCCTGTGCACCACGTGTCACGATGTGGCAGCAGCTGGCATGCATTTTACCAAGGAAATGGGCTTTGTGGGAGAGAAGCAAGGATTTTTCTTTCTGCTCTGTCCAGGCTAATGTGGAAACAGGACTCACCTGCACATTCATCATGTTTAAAAAAGAAAAGAAAAATTAATACTTTTAGAAAACTGCCTTTTTTTTCCCCCTCCTACCTGGAGTAACACTGATGTGAACAGCATTTCTTTCATGTTATGCTTCCATTTTAGTTCACTATTTCATTTAAAAGTTCGAGTGCTCTCAGATTTACCGTTGTTAAACATCCATGTCCACGGGTCAAAATGCAACTGCTATATCTATGTTGAGCATTTGACTTTGAAACACTGAATTTCCTTTGTAATTTAACCCAATTTTTATTGCATACTGTTGTCATGTTTTGGCATAAGAATTAAATCATTTATCCCAGTAAATTGAATAGCTGAGTCAGGACAAGACAAATGGACCTTTGCTAGCCAGTGCTTTGTATTGAAGGGAATGTGCTTTTTTTCGAGGTCCTGTCATAGAATCATTGACATACTTCATAGAATTAAAATGCTTTTCTGCAGATAGCTTAATTTCTCTACCGATCAGACTTGCTAATAACAGTAATCAGAGCTAGGGAATAGGAAATTTTGGGTTCTTATGGAAAGGAAACCAGGTCACCTCCAACCTGCATGTTCTATTGCTGTTCCCTCAAAATCAACTCACAGTGAGAAATCGTTTGGTGTTGATCAGTCATAATTCAATTTTTATGCGATGGAAACAGACAAAACAAAATCGAGCATTTTTTTTTTTTTTTTGTATTATTGTCCCTGTTAAGCTAATATTTGTTATCTTTGAATAATCTAATATTGGACTTTTGATATTTTCTCATCTCTGGAAATAAAGCTGTTTTTATACGTGCTTTCACCTAGCTATACTGCTAGGCATCTTCCACAGGCAATTATTGTGGGCATAGGCATTTCCCAAAAGTTACTGAATTATGCACAAATGTAAGCAGATGTATTGTGGTTCGTATGGTAAGTCAAATGGAATAACTTAGCATGGTCACATTAGGTAAAACTGCCAATAGACTGTGTAATAACGCATGCTGCTCTAGGGGTGAGATTGTAATTTCAATTCTTCTGGCAGAAATACAGTGATTTGCGTGAGGTTTTGCAAGTTTTACATGAAACTCATTAGATGCTGAGTCTGACCCATTTATTACAGTTGTGTGAGCAATCTGCCTAGATGTATGTCCTTATATCTTTATTCTATATGTACCAAATCTGTGGATACCTACCATTAGTTACATAGCAGGCTTGTATTGCTTATTCCAGCATATATTTTCCTTCTTTGTTTCCAGTTCATTCTCTGCTTCAGCTTTTATCAATGGGAACCAATGACTTACGGAGCTTACCACTATCCAGCCTGGTCCATGGTCCTGGGATGGTTGATGCTGGCCTGCTCGGTTATTTGGATCCCAATAATGTTTGTAATAAAAATGCATCTAGCCCCTGGCAAATTTATTGAGGTATTTTTTTCTGTCTTTTCTGCTTAGAAGTCTGGTCACAGGAGGCTCCCTTATTTACATTGATTTTTATAATACTGAATGGCTAATGGCGCTAAGATTACTTTCTCGTAAAACAGTTTTTATGTTGCAAAGAGGTGCTTGGTTGATTTAAAACGCAGCCCTTCTATTCCCTGCTTCTCAACAAAATGCTCCGCAATTGTTAAGTGAACGTTTTTTATGAAAACTAGGAGGAGCTGCAGATTTCATAAGCCCTGGAGAGATGTCACTGCTAGAAAGTTTATTTTTCTAGCTCTGTTGGCCTCCTTTGCAAAAGCAGCGGGCAGAAGTAGGAAGCCTCAAATGTTCGTGCATACCACAGGTTAACAAGCCTCATGGCCAGTGCTAGGAGATATCAACCATGAGTTGGCCGTTTGCAAGGAGCCAGACCATCAGGTATCCAAGATGCCCGCGGTGGCTTCCAGAATTTTTTGCCGCTTCATGAAGTTCGACAGTGAGAAGTATGGAAAGACCTCATGCTCAAGCTACATATTGTAAAACTTAGCTGCCAGTCTTCGTTTTCTCCCCTCTTCAAGTCTTTTTCTTAGACAAACTGATCCTGGGCCTAAAAGTGCTGCTTTGGGTCTCTTGGCGTGTCACAGCGCCTATGCCTAAAGGAAAAGGCCACACTTCCCTGTTTCATATAGAGCAAAGGAGTTAACATTAAGCAGTAGGACACCCAGAGGGAAGCCCCAGGCAACGAGGCCACTTGTCTAAAGGACCATTCAGTCCTTGCACGGAGCGTGTTGGAGTGCACACGTCAGTAGAGATAACGGCTCCTGATGGAAACAAGCTAATAAGAAATTAGACTTTCTTGCCCTCATCTCTTAATTTTCAGCTGATGCCTAGGCTGCGGGCCCTGCTTAGAAATAAGTGCTATTACAGTTGGCCTTCTGTTTCTTTTGTTTTTAACAAAGCAGCAATTCTGTTCCTCTCATTGAGACAAAGCACTCCTGCTCATCTTCTAATTTATCTGGGTGGAATTAGTGTGTGTATTGCCTCAAAAAACAGGATGCTCTTCCTACTGTTCCTCTGACAGTGCACCCAAAGAAATGCCAAAATGTTGGATCTATTCTGAAGGGGGTTTTGCTGAAGATATTTTAGTTACAGGCCAGTATTTCCTGACCACTGAGTCTGCTGCATAAGTTTATTATGGTTGATTTGGGAGGTAAAGATTGCAAACCAGTAATTAGGCAGAGATTAAAATAACTGATATAGTGGCCTGATTCACTTTTTTAGGTAATAAAAATATAAATGTTCCCTGTCAAGCAGTCAGAAATAATGTGTCAATCAAGTTACATATTTAACAAAGAAATCAGTGGAAAGATAAGACGATTTTTGTTGTTTGCCAGGTTAACGTTCTCTTTTTCCTTCTTCCTGCAGAGGGAAGTGAAGCATTTTATCACCCCAAAATTAAAATCCCTTTTCGTTCATAACAATGTACCTCTTTTTGGTCGTTTGTATACTTTAGGGAAATACGCTAAACAAAAATCCAAATATTTTAACGCAGTTACCCACTGCTTAGACAACTGGCTTAAGGGACTGAGCACAAGGGCTGCAGAAAGCAAGATGGGCAATCTGCAGCAGTCGTGCTCAGTTCCCTTCATTTGGTGTGGGGAAGAATGTATAACTAAAATCAGGGCACTCGAGGCTCTATTAATCTTGCCAAATTGTGCAAGACAAGCACTCAGCAGCGGAGCATTGCAGGGCTGTCATCAATAAACACAAGTGAGCCTAACCTTATTTCTGCACTGTAATTTCAAATGAGACTCTCTTTTATTTCCCCCACATTGCAGCGGCTCAAGCTGGTGTGCTCTCCACAGCCTGACTGGGGTCCGTTTTTGGCCAAGCACCGTGGCGAACGTTACATGAACATGATTGATCCACTGGGAACCTCCTCCCTGGGACTTAAACTGCCAGTGAAGGATATAGAACTGGGGACCCAATGCTAATAATTACTACATCGGTGGCAATAACATTGTCAGCCTTTTTGGATATATATATATATTTTCTTATTAATTTCCCAGCATTTCTTCTTTTCTTTCTCACAGTGCCTGGAAGTGGTTGCTTAGAAAGTAAAACTTACCATTGCATGCTGTAGTGAAGAACTAGCTAGACCACTTCCAGGTTTAAGTGATGCCCATGACATATTCCTGAGAAATAGCAAAAGCATGTTGCACGAGAAGTTACACCCCAGTTTGGTCAGGTGGTGTAAAAACAAGCAAAGAAACAAACGAACAATGTCAAGGGAATTTAAAGGGACAAGCAAAATTTGACCAATTTTACACAAGCCTCCTTGTGCTAGACAGCTGTGGTGGGGCGAGGGTTTTGTTGCCAGTATAAACACCGTGAAGTTCAGCCCTTGAACGGGGTGTAAGTGAGGAGAGTGTTGGGGGCTGCAGGCCAAGCAGGGGGCTCCGCAGCTCTGCTGTGAATCCGGAGCAAGGCCATCCGTGTCAGCGGAGGGGCTCGCTCGGCGCTGGTGGTGGCAGAACCTGCCTCCCAGGGCTTGCCTGCTTGTTTTGTGAGCACGGATTATACTGACGTTGAGGACTGGTTACCTAAACAAGGAGAGCACCTTCCAGCCTCACAGTTGTACACAATATATGCACTTGGAACAGAAATGCAATCATCTATGGGATCTTTCTGAGTAGAGAAATGCAAGCAAATCTCAAAAATAATCATTTGAGATGGGAACTAAACTCTCTGAGTCTGGAAACGGTTTTGAAATAGTGCCAGACTGGATGGGCATCACAGTTTTAAGAACTTTCATCTGCTTCTCTTAATTTGGTATTTGTCTTTTCAATTAAAAATGCCTCGGTTACACCAAGCGTCTAAAACTTTGCCCCATTGGCAAACTACTTATACAGTAAGCGTAAGCACAGTTTAACTCACTTAACTCCAAAACTCTGAAAATAGTTTTCCTTGTTTCTCTGCTTTTGTTTACAGTATCTCCTCAAGAAGCCATCATATAATTTGTGCCTAATTTTGTATTCTTACAGTGGTAAGTGTAGCCTAGTTACCACCCAACACCACTTATTAGAAGCTAGATGTGCTGTTCAACTTTGTGACTCCCCAGCCATTCTCCTGTAAACATCTTTCTATAACCTTTAGATGTATTCTTCTCTTTCAACCAGTAGGGAAATAACAGAACCCTGGTTGTCTATATATTATATATATAGCACGCAAATTCCACGGAGCAGTATTCTCTCTGGAATGAACATAGTTTAGCTGTTCTTTTTGCATTTAAAGCATTTTCATGAAAGAAAAAAAAATAAAAATAAACCCCAACAATTAACCAACGTAATCATCCACATGGATGCAACAGTAGATGCACAAAATGTGAAGGCTGGGGAAGGGGATGACTTGGTAGATGGCCATCACATTGCAAAAGGACTTTCTAAATCACTACCATTCATATATATGTGGCAATTCAAGTGTTAGACTTAAATAGTTTTATTACCTACTGGGCAGAGTAAAAATAGAACTTTTAAGAATAAGTTTATTTAACCGAATAGAAAATTAGCCCAATTTATTGTAAATGCACTAGAATGAGGGAGAAAAATATATCGTCAATAATTGGCAAAAATGTAACCTTTTACTCTCTTGTTATATCCTATACATACATATGCGATATTTTTAAAAGTGGTCCGTGTTCACGTAGTGTGTACTCGTGATGTTCTATGTCCCTCTGAGTATCTTATTGATCTGTGTAGAGATGGTGAACTTATGGTAGTTTAGCCTGTTTTTTCCCTTCCCCCCCGCCACTCTAGTAGTAGCCAATAAATGTTCTTTCCTTTCAGGGGACTGTTTCTATCCCGTTCTTTTGTCTGTCTGTCTGCATATTACAGGGTCTCAGGTAACTCTTCAGTTCGTGTGTGTCTGTAGATCAGTAGATGTGTTTTCATCCTGTCAAAGAGAAAAAAAAAAAAATAATCTTAATGTAACACTTCCACAAATTATTACCCTCCTTTCTCTATGTGTGTGTGTGTATATATGTATATTAAATATATTAATCATTTTGCTGAACTTCCTCTTTCACGGGGCACTTTGTGCTGCCAGCCACAGGCACTGCTGGAGATGTTTAATCCTCAGGCAGGACGAGCGAGGGGCCAGCGGGCGCTGCCCCTGGCCGAAGCCAGGATGGACTTGGCAACATTTGCGCTGCTCCCTGACTCTGCTCCACGGCCTCTGCCGGGTCCCAGCACACGCAGCAGCAGGACTTGGACCCTCTGCAACATCGCTGCCTTTTTGCTGTGCCAGCTTCAATGCTGTTTCCCGCAGCTGTTTTCCCTTCTTGTGGATTTTTGCTCTCCTGGCAGGGCAGGCTGGAAGCACCACGTATTGTTTGATATAGTGAAGTTGTATAAAGACAAGCTGAAGGGAAATGGATTACAGGCGTCCTTTCTACCTGCAAAGATCAAGAAAGGAACCTAAATCAGGGAGCACCATCTAGTGGGATCTATGTATTTTGTCAGGATAAATAGCTTTAGGGGTCTCTCTACCATTATTATCTAAAGTCTCGGTTTGTTTTTTGGAGAGCACCCCAGTTTCACTTAATTACTATTCTGATTAAAAATAAAAGAAAAACAAAGAAAAAAAAGAAAAAAAATTCTCATAGAGTTTGTTTTTAAAAAACAAACAAGCAAAAAACCTTAATGGTTCTCAATCCTTTCCCTTCCTAATTTGTTATCTCAGGACATGTCTTTGAATTGGGATTAAATATTTGCAGTAAAATTGCCTTGGTGTAAGCATATGTCAACTACTGCCTACTTTAAGTACAAAAGGGGTATTATCTGGAGGAATGCTGCTAGGTTATGATATCTTTCCTTTGGCTTGATTTACTAGGACAGAATGCATATGAAAACTGGAATTGCTTTCTGTGATTTCTGTAATTAATCTGCTTGCAATTCCGTGTTGGTGTTGTGTCTGTAGAAGTCACTAGCACAGGATTAGGCCGGAATTCCAAATTCTGAAAATGGGTGATGGTTTTGATTTTGTTTTAGTTGATTTTATCTTCAGCTGTAACAGCTAAAACTGGGCTTGCAAAGGCATTTGGAGCGGGAGAGAAATGAGTACAAAAATCACAGAAGAACTGAATTTTTCACTGTAAATTAAAAGGAAAAAAAATCCTATTAGGCTTAAATACATATCTTTTAGTGGGCAAATCTGTGTGTTGAGATTAAATTAACCAGCAGTGTCTTCTTTAAATGAGAAGTAACGTTGCAGTTTGGGAACGCACTTTATCATATTCTAGAAAGGTTTGCATGTACTTTGATAACTTTCTAGAAATAAACTTAGTATCTAATTAAATTCCAGTAAAGGTCTTTTTAAAAGAAGGAGAGGAAAAAGCCATATTAGTAGAAATGTGACATACGTACTTGCAGCTCTATCTATCTTGAGTAAAAAATGATCAAATTTGGTGAGAACTACTTCTGTTGCATATTTTTTTCTTTGAAACGAAACTGGATTTCTGGATGAGTAAGATGCACTATTGTATGCATTAAAAATTGCACTTAATGCAAATTCTTGCCATCTTCAAATTCTTTGGAGTCTTCACGGCATTTTTAATATACAGTGTTCAGAAGTCTGTGTTTCAGCTAGCCATGGCAGCACTTGTTTCTAAAGGAAGGGTTTAACAAAATGATCTTTAATTTGAGGAAGACTTGCATTGTCTTTATATGATGTTTCCATGCAAAGTGTTCTTCTGCTTGCGTTCTGCTCCGCCGACCACCGTAGAGGTGCCTCAGCACTGAACATCATCACTTCTCAGGTGCTTGGGCTATCTCTTGCCATCAAATTACAAACCTCAGCTCATTTTAAGTACCTTTGGTGTTCATTTTGAGTATGTGTGCCATTGTACAGATAACATTTCTTACTGTCTGTGATGAAGCAATCGTTCTTTTTTTTTGTGGCTGGTATTGCTTTCCTGTTGGTTTCTGCAACTCCACTTCTTGCAATCAAAGCTGCAGGGAGACTTGGATGGGTTGGGGATTGCAGGCTGTGCAGCCGTGGCAAGTGCTGGCCCAGATTTGTTAATGCCATGCTCATGCCTGGCACGATTGAGCCGCTTCTTAGTTTGCAGTTAAACGTGCATCTAAGGTATCGGTGAAACGGTCAGAGCTTGAATCTTTGGAGGGGCTCAGGTTGCTGGCTGGAGG
Organism: Nothocercus julius; assembly: GCA_013398735.1. Classification (NCBI taxonomy): domain Eukaryota; kingdom Metazoa; phylum Chordata; class Aves; order Tinamiformes; family Tinamidae; genus Nothocercus; species Nothocercus julius. Next base: position 60,365 of record VZSV01000266.1, on the reverse strand, counting down.
GTGAAGAATTGGAGCTTTGGGGGTTTCTGCCTTTGCCACCCTTGGGCAGGCTGTCACCAAAGAAAGGAGGTTTTCTTGACGGGTTGACTGTAAAATGTGAGAAATAGGCTGGACCTTATTGCTTGCAATGTTATTATTTGCCCATAGCATTTCAAGGACATCTTCAGGTAACCATTTGCCTTATAGGGACCTTCCATTGTTGGGAAAATATTGATGGACGAAAAACATGCTGTTATCTGTCCTTTATATTATGTAGGGTACCTTGTAAGGTAGATGCTTAGCCGGTATAAATTGTCACAGCTTTGTCTGGAGCTGTGTCAATTTACACCAGCTGAGAATTTGTGCCCTGTGTCCTATGGCACTTTATTACAGACCCATCACTGATGGGTTAAATCTTAATTACTTGCGTAATGTCATATATAAATATATATATATATTTACAGGCATTCTATGGGGTACTGCTGCCTATGGATAAAGATTTGTACCCTAACAAGGTCATTATATTTTTTTATCCATTAGCTATATGTGGAGAAGATATATTACGTTACAAAGGATGCATCATATATATCTCATGTAGTGCATATTATAATGCTGTACGTGTTCATTTAAGAGGTCATTATTCTTGAGGCCCTACCTCAGATTTTGTATTTATGTGTACAAATGCAATTTATTGTATTATATATTTGCCTATTATATTTGGATGTGATGAATTAAAATTATCCAATAACATGTGGGCTCTAAAGACACTAAATAAATGTCCAGTGTTTAAAACGTAAAATAAGTTGACAGCGTGTTGTGACTAGAGCTTCCCTTTTCCCACCCTCTCCTACCCTACCCAATGCATGCCATAAACGTTGTTCTTACTTAATCCACAGTCTTAAGGTATCTGCAGAACTGGGCTGCTTGACTGCTGGAAACCTGGAGCTGCAAGTGGAAAGAGCCCTCTCAGGACCATGAGCTGCTGCAGAAACAAGTATCAATTAAATGGCTGGATTCTTAACCAGGAGACTGCTCTGCAAGTGGTACCCGTTTTGCTGCCTAGCGAGCCTAGGAAGACAGAGCCCAAAGGTCTGTGCAGTTGAGGGCTTTCTGAGTCCTCTAGAGGAAGATTATGGTCTGTTTCTGGTTGCTCCTTGCCCTGCTTTGTAAGGGAGCGAAATGTGTCTGAATTTGAATGAGGAAAGGAAGGCTCACGCGGTGCATTTGCTTTGCAACGTGGCAGGAGCGCTCTGCTGCTCTTGGGCTGAGCTGAGAGTGCGGCACTGGGAGACGGCTGTGGAGGTGCAGAAAAGGTTTGGAAGTTCAGCTGTTCCCTGCTGTTGCCTGGCTCATCCGTGGGGGCTGCTCTCACCTGGCTGGCCTGGTCCTTGCTCTGCACTGCGGCCATGGAAGTGAGGAACTCTTTGGCACAGGTCTTCTCTATTGCAAATGTTACAGCAACCGGCACAAAGAGAAGGGCTGGGGGTTTAACTACAGCCTCTTCAAGACAAGGGAGAAATTCTCTTTTTTTTTTTTGTTTTTCCCCACGGAGCTAATATCAAGGGTCCTTTGCTGAGGTGCTTCACTGCCATCGGTATGGGACCTCGCAGCATATGGTGCTGAATGCTGAGGATGCCTAGCGGCCCTTGAAGCTACCCCTCCTTATCTCCCCAAGGGAAAAACGGTGTGTGGGGGGGTTGAACATGAAGCAGGGTTTGATGATAAACAAGGGAGCGCCTTGAAAACGCTTGAGACAAGAAAGCAGCGCAGCAACTACCTTCCTTCTTCTGGATGCAAGGAACCAAGAAAGCTACGTAAGCAAGTGATGAGGGAATTGTGCCAAGGCTGACTCTCAATTGTATTCAGCTTCCTTCGCCCCACTGTGGAGAAATGGTGCTCCCTTGCTGGACATCCACCCCCTGGTACGAAGGGGAAGCGCCGCTAAGACTCAGATCTTTGGGGTTTATTCTTTCCCCGCGCTCAGGCTGGGCTGGTGATTAGTAGGGCTTGAGTGGTTGGAAGGGAGCTCGGCTGAGCTGCTGTGGGCCATGATCTCAGCAAGGGAGTGTATTTGCCTCAGCAGCCTTTGTAGCTGAACTCAAAGGAGATGCTCTTCATCTGCAGCAAGGTGGCCCTGACTCTTTCTGTACTATCTTTTTGCAATGTGCTTTTTCTTCATGGGAAACACCCATCAAAGAAAAGTCCTTGAAGGGAGGGAGGAGGGGGATAGTTATAGGAGAAGCAGTAAGGAGCAGTAAGTCCCCAGAGACAACTTTTCTTGCCTTCTCTCTTCTTCTATTTCTCTTTGAATTTCATGAGTCACCTCAAAATTAATGTTTTGTAACGTTTCCTGGGAGAAGATACTGGGGTGTTTTGAAGAAATTGCCTCCCAGCAAATGAGTCCAAGTACTGTCATTCAGTGTAACGGCAATTTTATTTTACACTGCTTGATGTACAGAAGTAAGGTACAGCAAGCACGTATGTATGTACTCGGAGAACCCTTCCCTCAGCAGCCAAGGTCAATAGTGAAGAAGGACGTGAGCTGGGGGCAGGTCCTCTGAGACCACTGGTGGATGAAACGTGACCCATTGCACCGGGAGTGATTTTAGAGCAGGAATTTATGGCAGTGCTTCTTGCAGTGACTGTTTTTTTTTCTGTTTAATGGTGTTTGTTCTGCTAATGGGGGAAGGATTTTCAGGAGCCCAGAGAAGAGCCGGCTCTCCAGCAGCAGACTGAACTGCTCTGCAACCTTGTGTTCTTAAGGGTCCCGTTTTAACAGCCCCAGAGCCTGTTGAGCTCTTCCTGCAAAGCAGCAGGCTGCATGCCAGGATCTCCCCTCGAGCAGGGACACCTCTCAGGGATACCTCTCGGGGCTGACATCCCTTTTCAGCGACCGATCCATGGCTTGTCCAGCACACAGCATGCTACAGCTTCCTACGCTCTGTCAGCTTCACTAAATTTTGATTGTGCAAGTAACCCCTTAGAAATAACCCATTGACCAAGTCTGCATGTACGATTGGGTTCAGTCACCCCCGCAGACCCTTTGGAGAAGGAATTGGGAAGTAAGGGGTTCTTTTCCGAACCTTGTGCATTGCATCACTGCCCCCAACACTCCTTCTGTGACACAAGGTTAGACGTACACGTGCTCCGCCAATTGCTTGTGCGTTGAATGGATGAATGGATCCTTTAAGGCAGGTACATATCCAGGTACCACTGCATACAGAATGTCTACCATATTTCTCTTTTTTTTTAATTTTATGCCAGTGCCTCAAAAGAACTGCAGTTTTGTAGCTGTGCCTAACTTGGAGGTGTTTGGTGCAGGAGGGCCGGGCCCAGCCCCCGGCGCGGGGCAGCCCCGGGGCGGACGGGCGGCCGCCGCGCTCCGGCCCTTCGCCCT
>VZSV01000266.1:14629-31785 GCA_013398735.1 Nothocercus julius | reverse complement strand
GCTGATTCTGGAGCTGGGGGATGCGGGGCATGGGGCTGTGGGGCCGAGCAGGGGGCAACGAATCTGAACAGGGGGCTGGGGAATGTGGGGCTGATCTTGGGGCAAGCTGAGCAAGGAGCTGAGAGGTGCAGGGCATGGGGCTGAGCATGGGGCCAGGGGAACATGGGACTGGAGGGCTGAGCAAGGAACTGAAGGGCGCAACGGGCTGTGGGGCTGAGCATGGGGCTGTGGGCTGAGCCTGGAGCTGGGAGGTGCAGGGCATGAGGCTGTGGGGCTGAACTGAGGGGTGTAGGGCTGTGGGGTACAGGGGGCTGTGAGGACATGAGGACTGTGCAGGGCTGGCGAGTACAAGTACGTGGGGACATGAGGCCATGCATGGAGCTGCGTGTATGTGTGTGGGAGGGATAGGGCAATGGGGCAGAGCATGGAGCCATGGGGTGGTTTGGGACATGTGAGGGACCTAGAGAAATGGGGCTGAGCATGGGGGCTTTGGAAAGGCTGCTGGGACTTGGGGGCTGCACTGGGTGCAGCTGCTTGAGGTCTGGGTGAACAGGGACCCGGGGGTGGCTGCGGGGACCTGTGAGGGGTCTCCATGGAGGGGCTCCAGAAGGGGGGTCTCCGCCGTTGTGGGACGCAGCTCAGCCAACCTCTGGCCCTGCAGAAGAAGAGCCGGGAGGAGTCGAGTGGAGAAGGCAGCGGTGTCGAGATCCTGGCCAACCGGCCCTACAGCGACGGCCCGGGGGGCAGCGGGCAGTACACCCACAAGATCTACCACGTGGGCTCCCACATCCCCAGCTGGTTCCGGGCACTGCTGCCCAAGGCTGCGCTGCAGGTGGAGGAGGAGTCCTGGAATGCCTACCCTTACACCCGCACCAGGTGGGCTCCCGGCGGGACTGGGGGAACGCAGCCTCATCCCGATTCCCAATGTGGTCCCGGGGGGGCTTCAGGGCAGGGGGGACTTCAGGCTTGGTTCCCTCGTGTTCAGCTTGCCCCCGTTCCGGCGCCTCCCGCAGATACACCTGCCCCTTCGTGGAGAAGTTCTCCATCGAGATTGAGACTTACTACCGGCCCGACTGTGGCCAGCAGACGAACGTCTTCAACCTGAGCGCGGCTGAGAAGAGGCAGCGGATTTTGGGTATGTGCCGTCGGCCTCTGGGCGAAGCGATTGGCGAGGCGGAAGCTGCGGGGCCGGGAGCCACCGCGAGCCTCGCTCGGGGCGCCGAGGAGGAGCTAATCCCAGGTGGAGGAGTGGAGCGGAGCCCTGCCCGGCGGCGTTCCCACGGCGCGCGGCAGGACGGGACGTGCGGGTTTCATCGGGCGGCTTCCCACAGAGCAGCCCTGTGCACCCCGGGGCGGCTCATGCCTTAACGGGACGGCTCTCGGATTTGGGGCCGGCTGCCCGTGGCTGCAGGGGGCACGTGTGCCCCGAGCTCCTTGCTGAGAGCTCGGTGGAGGGGAGAGATTCCGCATTAACAATGTGACGGAGGGTGGTTTTGCTCCTTGCTTCCTTTATTTTTGATTCGCAGCTCTTCCCATCCCGGGTTCTAGCACTTTGATGCTGGCAGGGGAGCTGCTCCCTCCTCTTTCCTTATCCTGTCCCTTCCTCCCTGATGCAGTTTTGTCTTCCTGAGGCCTCTTCCAAGGAAAGCAGGTGTGCGTGGGAACCCCCTGAGGGCTCTTGGAGGGGGTTTAGGGACAGGCCAGGGCTTATTGGAAAAGAGGGAGTTGGAAATGAGTCCCCTCCTTCCAAAGAGGACCAGAAAACATGTGAAAAGCTCAGGAGGAGAGATGAAACCACCTCCCCTTGAGCACCTTTCCCTCCACCCTGCTCCTCACTCCTCTGCTTTCCCCCATTTCCCACAACGCTTTGATCCAGGTTGCTCCAGTGCTTCCTGGAAGTACCGAAGGGGGATTCCGATGGGAGAGCCTGGATGCTCGGGTGGGATTCAGCAGCCAGAGGGAAGTTTCGGCACTTGCCGGCTTCCTTCCTGGGCGGCAGAGAGCTCGCTGTCTTAGGCGCTGAGTGCAGCGCAATGCGCCGCCTCTTAAAATGGAGGCCTTAAAATAGGCACTCGGAGGAAATGATTCATCTGACCTATTTCTTCCATTGGCTCGTGTGGGATCTAGGGATGTCCGGCTTGCACGTTGGTGTCTAAAATCAGAGAGGGGGGATGAATCCCACGGTCACAGGGCTGTGATTGAGCACGAGCCGACCCCCATGGCGTGTGGTCCCCATGCCCCCAACCCCACTGGCAGGGCTGGGTCCTTTGCTCTGGCTTCTCTTCTGGCCTCTTTGTTGTGAGATTTTTGCAGGGTCTGGCTGCATCTCGGCTGCTGCCACCGGAGGCTTCTCCTTGGAGAGCTGGGACTGTGTCCTGTAGCGCCAGCCGATCCCGGTTGGAATTTTCTTTGCCGGCTTGTGCTCTCGCCTCGGTGTCCTGTGACGCCTCGGATTTAAATCCCTGGTGACCTGTATCGCCTTTCAGAGGGTGGCTGAAGGCAGAGCAAATGCTGAGGTTTGGACTCCAAGGTCCAAAGCAGTCTCCTTTTCCCCCTGTAAACTGCACAGCTGCCTCCTCACAGATTATTTCTTGTCCCATAGCAGTACGAATCAATAGACATGCAAGTTGCTGTGTGGATAACAGTGCAGTGGGGTAACGCGCGAGCCTGGACACTTCTTGATCATTTCAGAGCTTCCCTCCCTCTGCTGCACTGTGATTCCTTTGACGCTGTCCACGTGCTGTTGCTTTTTGTGGCTTTTGCAGCCGTTTCCACCGTAATTCCTGCCCCTGAAGCACTTGCAACCTGTTCAGCGTCCTGCTTAATCCGCCAGGCAGGTTGCTCTGGAGGAGCTGTGACCCAGCACGTCCCTCCAGCAAGGACCAGGGCTGTCTCTTAGGGCAGGTTCGCGACTGTGGGTTATGCTATGAGTTGCTCCCGTTCTCAGGTATTAATGCTGGCCGTGCAGGGTCCTACTACAGTTCCCTGCTGTCCAAACGTGTTGCGGTGTGATCTGAGCTACTTGGTGAGTTACTCGGGTGCTTTTTGATTTAAGTGTTTGGATGCAGCTGGGTCACGTGCATATCCCTGACTGCCGGTTCAGGTTATGCTGTGTGGGGCCCAGCGTGGACCCTGCCGTCAGACGAGCCCCAAGCTGCATCCTATCTGTGCGTGTCCTGCCCTGCTGTTGAAATGGGTTTTTAAGTGGTTTCAGGGTCTAAGGAGTCGGGAGTGGTTGCTCCTGTCTGGATTGCTTGCGGAATCACAGCTTAGATGTTATTTCTCATCCAGCAGTCTGGAAAATACCGTTTGAAAGGACTTGCCTGGGCTGTAGAGAAGGGTATTCCTGTGGTCCTAGCTGCTGTGCCAGCCTCGCAGCGCTGCTGCTTCCGGGTGGGCGAGAGGGAGCCGGCGGCTCAACCTTTCAGAGGTGTCAAGCAAAAATAGGAGATGCTTTGGGTGGGGTTTGGGCCCTATGACTTCCTAAAGTCTGTATTTTATTTTTATTCCCTGTGGTTCTTACTGGAGCAGAGTCTTTCTGCTAATGTGGCCTAGCTGCGTGGGAGTGGGTTTCCCTGCGCGGCTGCCCCTCTGGGGTGCTGGCCACTTTAGGGGTGACAACACTCAGCTCTCCAACAAGTCTCTTGCAGCTGTGGGGCCATCGCTTCCCACACTTCTGGAGCTGCTTCTGCTCCTCCTTGAGCAACAGAGGCTGTTTTTTATCTCAAGCTCTGTACTGGAGCTTCCCAGCCTGTCCTGGCACTAGAGAGAGCTAATCCAGCTGAGGCAGGTGGGTCTTGCTCTTCCAAATGCCCTTCCACTTTACACCATCCTCTGGAGCTGCCTGAATGGCTGCCAGGTTTGGATCTTGTTTTGCTGCATACAGACCCTGGATACAGCAAAAAGGGGATGCGGCCGGTCCTGCTCTGTAACTCCCGCGCCTGATGCCTCCGGCCGCTGCCTTGTGCGGTTCTTCTGTCTTGGGTTGTCTCACCTACTTCTCATCCTCAGCTCCGGGCTTTGCTGCCAGAGCTGGAAGGCCCAGGGTGAGGGGACACACAGGGAGGAGGGGGTCCTGCAGCACCTACGGCACATGAAGCCTCAGTTGGCAGCAGTGAAGGCTGCTGCAGCTGCGGGGGGACGGTCTGGGCACCCATCGCAGCTGTGTCCGCCTGCTTCTAGCCTGTCCTCGTGTCCCCTCGAGTCACCTGAGCCTTTCTTGCAGCTGTCGAATCTCCTCGGTAGTGCGTGTGTCACCCTTGCTCCTAAGGTGCCTGGCGGCTGCCCACACTTCTCACAGCCAGGCACTGAGGCCGCTCTGCATCGGGAACGCCGCTTGTCCCTGCGTCTCTCCTCTTGCTGCACCAGGCCCCTGTGTGGAGAAGGGATCTGGGCAGCCGGGTTTAGCTAAAGGCAGCCTTGAGCTGGTGTTTTGGGGGATGGAAAGTGGTTGTTGGCGGAGCCCCACAGGGCCCAACTCTTGGCCTCTCCCCTCCTGCTTCCCCCACTTCTCTGCTCCTCCCTTGCTCTGCCCGAACCTTAGGGCCGTTCCGAGCCGCTGCCTCCCGCGAGTGCAGGGCTCAGCACCGCTCTCTGCTCCGTAGACACCATCGACATCGTGCGCGACCCCATCTCGCCCGGGGAGTACAAGGCCGAGGAGGACCCGAAGCTGTACCGCTCTGCCAAGACGGGCCGGGGCCCGCTGGGCGATGACTGGCTGGAGGCGGCGGCCGGCGGGCCCCTCATGTGCGCCTACAAGCTCTGCAAGGTGGAGTTCCGCTACTGGGGCATGCAGTCCAAAATTGAGCAGTTCATCCATGACGTAGGTGAGTGCGGCGCCTGCCCTTCGCGGCGCTGCGGGCCCCGGCATCGGCGCTGCGGGGTCCATTGGCCATAGAGCCCTTGGGAACCACACGCGGCGTGTTGGGGTGGGATGCACGGATGAGATGGGCAGCTGGGAGGGCCGGGGTGGCTGGTGGAAGCCCTGAAGGCCGTTTGGAGCCCTGGGAGCATCCCCAGGCAGCAAGGCTGGTGCGCGGGAGGCGGGCAGCGCAGGCCGGGCCTCGCTCACGTCGTGCCGCAGGGCTGCGCAAGGTGATGCTGCGGGCGCACCGCCAGGCCTGGTGCTGGCAGGACGAGTGGACGGAGCTCACCATGGAGGACATCCGGCAGCTGGAGGAGGAAACGGCCCGTATGCTGGCGCAGAAGATGGCCAAGTGCAGCGAGGCCGAGGAGGCCCCCGCAGCCGGCGCCAGCGCCGAGGGCCACCCGGAGCTGGGTGATGCCAACGGGCAGGATGGTGCTGAGCCGCAGGGGGCATCCGATGCCTCCCCTGATGATACCTTTGCCAAGCAATGGTCCACGTCTTCCCGGTCATCCTACTCTTCCCAGCATGGAGGTGAGAGACCTGGCTGGGAAGAGGGACTCTCTCTGAGGTGGGGTGGGTAGAAGATGGGAATGCTGGAGCCCTCCTCAGGAGGGGATGCTGTAGCTGGGGGGCCCCTGTTTTCCATCCTGGACCTCCCAGTGGGTGGCTCTGGGCACAAGAGCCACTGCAGGGGCTTGGGGCAGCAGGACGTGTCGGTCCCATGGAGCAGGAGTGACGCTGCAAAGGGAGCGCTGGGCTCTGACCCCTTATCTGGGGCAGGGGGGGTGTCTCCTCAGAGCCTGTCCGAGTGGCGCATGCAGAACATCGCCCGGGACTCCGAGAACAGCTCCGAGGAGGAGTTCTTCGATGCCCACGGTACAGCAGCCCGTGACCCACGACAGACACGTTGGGGCGCGCGGGGTTTTGGTGGTCGAGACCCCTGGGCACCGATGGAGAGGGAGTTCCCACTGCAGGCCCTTTACCTGTGCTCTGGGTGGGCTGGAATGCAACGCTCCGGGCAAGGATCCCGGGATGGGATCCCATGGCAGGAGAAGGGTGAGGGTTCTCCTGCCCACAGCGCTCTCCTTGCTGCTGCAGAGGACCTGTCCGACAGTGACGAGGTCTTTGCGAAGGAGATGACCAAGTGGAGCTCTAACGACTTCCTGGACACGCTGGAGCGGCCAGCGGAGCTGGACGAAGTGCTGGGTGAGTCTGGGACAACTGTGAGCCCCACGTGATGGAGCCTGGAGTGGCAAAGGCAACGCTGTGGATGTTAACCCCCACCCCCCACCCCGAGGCCTGGCACGCGTGTCCCAGGACAGCAGCCGGATCCCTCTTTGGAAACGCCAGGTAGGCTCACGCCAGGGCTGTCTTTGCAGGGGATGGAGCCAGCGGTGCCAAGGCTGACAGCGAAGGACTGGCGGGGCCTGGCTTGCCGGAGGTGGGTACCCTCCCTGCCCCCGGGACGGGGAAACGCAGCCGTGCCCTCCCTGGTGCGGATGCCCCAGCGGGGCCGATGGCAGCGCTCTCCTTCTCGCAGGGCGGCTCGGTGGAGAGTGCGGCGCAGGCGTGTCGGATCCACGTGCTTTTCCTCATCCTCCACAGCGGGAACATCCTGGACCAGGGGGTGGGCGAGCCGGGCTCCAAGCAGGCCGACGTGCAGACGCTCGCTGCCACTTTCGATGCCGTCACCCGCGTCCACTTCCCGGAGGCTCTGGGGCATGTGGCGCTGCGCCTGGTGCCCTGCCCTCCCATCTGCGCTGCTGCCTACGCCCTCGTGTCCAAGTACGCCTGGCTGGGGGCCGGGGGGCTGTGCTCGGGGTGACCTATCTGCTACGTGCAGGCGAGGACATCGTTTTCCCTGGCAAATGGCCCAGAAGCAATTGGGAAGGGGATGGTTGTGGAGAGGGGAGTCTCCTCCCCCTGGCGTGGCACCTATGGGTGCAAAGGGAAGTACAACGCAGCAGGGGCAGCCCAGCTTATTCTCTCCTGCGTCCCTTAGGCTTAGCCCGTACAGCCATGACAGGGACAGCCTGTCCAGCAGCCAGGACCACATCCCCCTGGCAGCCCTCCCGCTCCTGGCCACGTCCTCGGGAAGCTACCAGCACTCAGTGGGCGCCGTCATCACCCGGGCCAACCAGGCTTACAGTGCCTTCCTGCACTCTGGCGAGGGCACCGGTTTCTGCGGCCAGGTGAGAGGTGCCAGAGGTTCTGGCCAAATGGGTGCTTAATCTGCAAGTCGCTGGAGGCTGGGGGAGGATTTGGGGAAAATGCTGCTCTTTCCCAGGCATCTGCTGCTGGTCATGGGGCTGCTGGAGCTTGGCTCTGATCCGAGTGTTTTTTTTTCCAGTGTCCAAAGGGCAGAGGGGTTGGGGGCTTGGAGGCTCTGCCTCCTGCTCCTCAGCATGGGTCTGTGCCGTCCCGCAGGTGGTGCTGATCGGGGACTGCGTGGGAGGCATCCTGGGCTTTGACGCACTGTGCCAAAGCCGAGCGGGCTCAGGGGGCAGCCGGAGCAGCAGCCGCCGGGGCAGCCTGGTGAGTGCCCACCATGTCCTGGGTCCTGTTCCTGTCTGCCTGCTTCCCCTGCCTCCTGATAGAGCCTGTGTCCTCCTGCCCGCATCCCGATGCGTTTGGGAGCACAGGGAGGGCGGGAAAGGGATTTGCGCCTATGGCTGCCTCTGCGGCCTGGCGCTCATTGCTTTTCCTCTCCCAGAGCACGGAGCCCATCTCTCCCGAGCAGTGTGGCAGCAGAGACCCGTTGGCCGAAGGGGCAGACGGAGCGGGAGGATTGGCCCAGGTCAGTCCTGAGCCGGGGGCGCAGCTGCCCTCCCGGGAGCCCGGGGACAGCCAGCACCACAGCTCCTTGGGCAGGTGAGAGCCCCGTGAGCGCTGGGAGGGCCGGGGTGCAGCTGGGAAGCACCAGATGTGCTACCATGGGCGGATGGGGCATGTGCGCGTGGCCCTTTTGGAAGGGGACACATTTTGTGACATATTCTGTGGTTTATGTTGGGGGCGGATGGGAAATTTGCCCTTTGCAGCCTCCTGGGGAATCCAGCCTGGGCAGGGTCTTTGCACGGGTGCAGTCTGGAGCTCTCCCGCTGCCAGGACCTGACAGTTTTGCCTGTCCGGCAGCACACTGGCTCCTAGGTGGGTGGGAGCAGGAGTCGCCGTGGCCAGGAGGGCCCCGTGTCTCCCGGCCAAGGCTCACTCTGCGCTGCTCCCCAGCCTGCAGGCCGGCGAGCCCCCGCCAGAAGCGGAGGCACCACGGGGCGGTAGCTCGGCGCTGGATGGGGCTGAGGGCACCAGCGCCCGTCTTGACTTTAAGGTATCCGGCTTCTTCCTCTTTGGCTCTCCACTGGGGCTGGTGCTAGCGCTGCGCAAGACCGTCATGCCTGCTATGGATGGTGAGGAACCCCGTGAGCTGCGAGACCTCATGGCGCAGGGCCTGGACCCTCCCTGCTCTATCACCCCCTGTCGCTGGCGTCCCAAGCTTGACCCCTCGTACCTGCTTAGAAACGAGTTGTGCTCCCCTGGGACCTCCCCACACAACCTTGTTTGGGTTTGAACCCTTTGCAGGCTGAGCCTCATCTGTGCCGTCCTTGATGTTTGCGTGAGCCTGAGCATCCCCTGCCCTGCCCTGGGCCAACCTGAGCCTGGCCTGGTGGCCCAGACTGTGGACGTGTCCCTTGCTCAGGCCAAAGCGCCTCGGCTGGTATCCAGGGCTTGGCTCTCCCAGCGCACAGCTGGATGCAGCCTCTCCAGGGCTGACGGAGGACTTTCCTCTACGTTCAGCCTTTCCCCCAGGCCTTGCCTTTCTCCTTGCTTCATGAGGGCCCAAATGCACCGTGAACTCCTTTGCCCTTGCCTGCCACAGGCCTCTCCTTCCCGCCTCTGCCCTGGGGCTCCCCTGTTACCTGGGGGCTCCTTGTCACCAGCCACGTGGGCTGGGCGGCCTTGGGAGCGCTGACACCTTCTCTTTGCCACCAGTGGCCCAGCTGCGTCCCGCCTGCGAGCAGATCTACAACCTCTTCCACGCGGCCGACCCCTGCGCCTCTCGCCTGGAGCCCCTCTTGGCCAAGGCCTTCCATGCTGTGCCGCCTCTCAGCGTGCCCCGCTACCAGAAGTACCCGCTGGGAGACGGCACCTCCTCACTGCTGGGTGAGTGCCCTCGGCTCTGTGGGAGCCTCGCTGGCGTGACTGGAAAGGGGCAGAGGTGACTGGCAACCTCCGCAGCCCCCTTGGGTGCCCAGCACAGAGGTCACCGTGGGGTTTTCCACACGTTTGGGCATGCGGCTCTGACTTGTGGAGGCTGGTGCATCTGATGCTGATTCCCTGGCTTCTGAGCGCTGGGAGATGCTGGGAAAGCCAAGATGCATCTAGTGAGTGTGCTGGGAGGAGGAGCAGAAGGGCGCCCGCAGCAGTAGCCACAACATGGCTGGGCATCCCCAAAGGGGCTTTGGGCCGTTGGGGAAGACCCCGTGCAGGTGCCAGTGCTTCGACCTCACCGCATACTCTCCGTGGCTCTGCAGCAGAGGCCCTGCAGATGCATTCCACCCTCTTCCTGGCGGAGGTGGACGTTGCTGTCCCTAGCACCCCCACCAGCAGTTTCGGAGGCTTCTGGAGAGGCAACGAGACGGGCGAGCCTCCCACACCTGCCAGCACCAGCGAAGTCGTCAAGAGTAAGTGTTAGCCCCTGGCCTGGTATGTCTGTGGCGTGATGGGCTTGGGCATAAGAGCTGGGGTCAGGGCAAGGCAAGAGGTCCTGAGATGTGATGCAGAGCAAGAACCGGACAGGTTATGGAGCGGGGTACAGGCTGGATCCATCTCGAGATGGATTCGTATGAGCTCGTGCCACTCTCCCCGCAGTCTTGGAGCGCTGGTGGGGCCCAAAGCGCATCGACTACTCGCTGTACTGCCCTGACGCGCTGACCGCCTTCCCCACCATCACACTGCCTCACCTCTTCCACGCCAGCTACTGGGAGTCCTCCGATGTGGTGGCCTTCATCTTGCGGCAGGTACGGCATGCGCGTGGATGGCTCCGGAGGTGCGGGCCGGGCCAGAGAGGCTGAGCTGAGGCCGTGCTGCTCTGCAGGTGATCGAGAAGGAGGGACCACAGCCGACGGAGAGCGAGGAGAGCTCTATCTACAGCCCCGCTATCCCCCGGGAGAAGTGGCAACGCAAGCGCACCCAAGTGAAGATTCGGGTCTGTGCCCTCTCGGGCTATACGTGCCTGGTTGCTGCTTTCTGTGCTGTGCCCACCTGGAATTTTACCCTTCCCTAGGGCAGGCGTGGGGCTTGAGCTGCCCCTGGGTGCTTGGCCTTACCTGCTGTGCTCTGGGCATGGCACGGCCAGATCCCTGCCTGCCTGCCTGGGCTGGAGGGTGAAGGGAATGGGAAGGGTGTTGGGTAAGGGAGGATGGAACTCAAGGTCCCTTCCAAAGGGTGGCCTTGCCTGTGCGTTCCTGCCCTGCTCGAGTGATCCTGTCCCTCTCAGGGCAGACGCCTGGGCTGAAAGGTGTCTGGTGACAACAGCCCTGTTGTGGCTGCTGAGTCTTGTGCGGTCCTTGCAGAATGTGACAGCCAACCACCGGGCCAGTGACACCATTGTGTGCGAGGGCAAACCCCAAGTCCTCAGCGGGCGCTTCATGTACGGACCCTTGGATGTGGTGACGCTGACCGGGGAGAAGGTATTGCTGAGGCTTGTGGGGCCAGTGGGACCTGCTGGGGGCCTAGGAGGATAGGACTGATGTCTGCTGTGGCCGGGGGGGCAAGAGAAGGATTATAAGGAGCATGATCCTTCAAAATCCTTTGAGATAGTGGGAAAGAGGCAGCGTGTTTTGTAGATGAGTGGTTGGGTGGAGTACAGTGGGGACACAACAGCCATCAGGACCTGGTAGGATGGATGGGCTTCCTGGGACCAGTCCTTGATCGACTCTTTTCCCCCAACCCAGGTCGATATCTACATCATGACACAGCCGCTGTCGGGGAAATGGCTGCACTATGGCACGGAGGTGACCAGCGGCAGCGGGCGCCTCACGTTCACCATCCCTCCAGACAAGGCCTTGGCCATTGGCATATACCCTGTGCGCATGGTGGTAAGGTGAGAGGTAGCCAGGGCTGACGCTCAGTGTGGTGCGGGCAGGGGCATCTCAACGTGGTCCTTACTGTGTGCGCTTGGGTGACACGGGAGGAAGCCCTGTTGGAGGGCAAGTGTGTCGGGTGCTGGAGGCTGGGAGGGTCCCTGCAGCTCCGCAGGTGCTGGGCTGTTGGACCCTGATGCGCTCTGCTCTCCTGTGCCAGGGGCGATCACAGCTATGCAGAAGCGTATCTGACCGTGGTGGCGCGTGGCACCGAGTCAGTCGTGTTCAGCATCGACGGCTCCTTCACAGCCAGCGTCTCCATCATGGGCAGCGACCCTAAAGTGCGGGCTGGGGCTGTTGATGTTGTAAGGTAGGTGCCCTTCTCACAGGGTGGCAAGCACTCTCTTCTATCGTGACTCCTATTACGGCCCATTCATGAGATCAGGGCAGTGGGGACGCCAAAGCAGCCTTTTGTCCCCTGGAAGAGCTGGAGTTACCTTTCGCTCCCTGCAAAGGCCTTGTCTGGAGCCTTGTGCCCTTCCTCTACTGGCAACTTCTTGCAGAAAAACACTTCCCCCCTTTCCGTAGAGCCTGGTAGTGTCCAACTGCAGCTGGGGCACTGGTTGCTCTGCAGCCGGGCTCTGTGTGCTCTCCCAAGGCTGGGCTGGAGAGGGGATCTGGGAGGAGGGAGCTGCTTTGGCTGTGCCCGCTGTAGTGCTGGGTCCGCTCAGCATGTCCTGCCAGCAGGCCCAGGAGGCAGTTTTCCTGGTGAAGATGCTTTGAGCTCTTCCTGGTGGCACTCCACCGATGGTTGGTTTTAACCGTAGAAGCCTGTTTTGATATGGCACAGCTCTGCTGTGTGTCCGGGGTTGCTGAAGTCGCCACCAGAGGAATTAACATGGCCTTTGGGCAAGCCCAGGACAGGATTTAATGCATGGGGGAAGCTCTGAGGGCTTCTTGAGAGCCAGAGTCTGCCCTCTCCAGGCCTCTTCCTGTCCTTCCGGCTGCTCCGGAAGTGGCGACTTCCTCTTTCCTGTAGCAAACACCTTGACATTAGTCATTTAGTAGGGGATTTGTGGCACCCCCTACTTTTCTGGTAAAGCGGGTGTACTCAACAGTCATATCCTCCTCTAGTCTTTCTGTCCTGGTGACCGCAGCCATCTCTGCCTGTCCCCACCGAGGTGGCACTTTGTTGTCTCCCAAGAGGCTGTGCTTAGCTCTTAGCTCTGCCCTGGTGCGTCCTTGGGCTGGGTCCCATCCGTGCTTGCTGTGTCCCTGCAGCCTTTTGTCCCGCTGTCATGTGCGCCTCACACCCTGTCCTGCAGCCCATCCCGTGGCCCTGCTCTTTGTGCCAGGCGCTGTGATGCGCCCTGAGCCTCCCTCATGCAGTGACGCGTCTTCCCTTCCCCAGGCACTGGCAGGACTCTGGCTACATGATCATTTACGTGACGGGCCGCCCCGACATGCAGAAGCACCGTGTGGTGGCCTGGCTCTCTCAGCACAACTTCCCCCACGGCGCAGTCTCCTTCTGCGACGGTCTCACCCATGACCCGCTGCGCCAGAAGGCGGCTTTCCTGCAGAGCTTGCGGAGCGAGGTGGGTCCCGGCGCCGGCTGCTTGGAGCTGGAGACTCGAGCAGGATGGAGGTCTTGCCGAGGCGGCTTGGGGCCTGCAGTGGTGGTGGTGAGGACCGAGGCTGTGCTGTGGTCCCCTGCCCTTCTCCATCCCTGGGATCGGAGCATGGAGGAGCTGCGTAGTGGTGCTCGGTGCTGGGCCTGGTTGTGATGACAGAGCCTGGTGTTGCCGTTATTGCCCCGGGGTTGGGACGTGGAGGCTTGTGGCATGGAGGAGGGTGAGGAGGGGCAACCCTCAGGACTGTAACTGCGGGTGAGGGAGTATCGGTCCCTGCGCTTTGCCCTGGGCTCCAGCCCAAGGCAGACAGGACCCAGGGCATCCCTGGCCTCTCTGCCCTGGGAATCGTTGGATGTGGGGGGAACGGTCAGTCCCTACCCTGACACAGCTCTTCCTGTCCGTGGCCAGGCAGAGATCGCCATCGTCGCTGGCTACGGCTCCACCAAGGACATCTCTGTCTATAGCTCCCTGGGCCTTTCCCCAGCGCACATCTACATCGTGGGCCGGGCCGTGAAGAAGTTTCACAACCAGTGCCAGGTACGGAGGCTAAGCTGGGGGTGCCGGGAGAGGGTGACGCTCTGATCGCAGTGGTGGGAGCAGGATTGTCCTCACTGGCTCGTGAGGCTGGGGAGAAGCTGGCATGACTCAAGCTCTCTGTGTCCTGCAGTTCCTCTCCGAAGGCTACGTCGCCCACCTGGCCCAGCTCGAGGCAGCGTCCCTGGCCCACTCCCCCAAAGGGCCGCCCCGGCCCACGCTGGGCAAAGGCACCTACGGCTGCCCGGCGCCCGTCGACTTCCTGCGCAAGCAGAGCCAGCTGCTGCGCTCGCGGGGGCCGAGCCAGGCGGAGCGCGACGCGGGGCCCCCGCCGGGCCTGCCCCGCTCCAAGCCCCGCAGCGTCAGCCTCAAGCTGGAGGGTGAGGAGTGAGCCAGGGTGGGGCGGCCCCCATCCCGCCACCACGAGGCGCCCACGGCCACAGCCTCGATTTCCCAGCCAGGAGCACCCGCTCCGTGAGCCGGCACCGCGTCCCACGGCAGGCCCAGAGCTGCTGCCACGGAGAGGGAGGCCTGAAGCTCCCGGGGCCCTGGAGGACGGTGCTTCATGCTGTCCCGGGGGCAGGGGTGCCTCCCTTGGCGCTGAGCCTCCCTGGGTCCTGCCTGCTGCCCCAACGCCTCTCCCCAGCCTCCCCCTCCTGTCCCCTTTGTCCCTGTTTCTCCGGGTTCATGGGAACTGCGGCTGGGCACTGCCCTTTGCATTTTGCACCCCCGCAGCCTTTCCTTCCAGTGGGTTTTGGGGTGCAGGTGCCCTGTACCCTGTCCCTGCCCTTGCAGGGCTTTCCTGCCCTGCTCCCCCTCTCCCAGCATTTCTTCCCACTGCGGTTCCAACCCTCTACCCTCATGTACCTCAAGGCAGGGGCAGCACTAGGAGCTTGTGGTTACACCCTGGGGCTCAGCAGCACCATCCTTGTTACCCCCCCACCCCAGCCCCTGCACTCCCTTATTTATTTCCTTTTGGTGTTGAGAGTTGTTGGGGAGGGGAAGGGCTGCAACTAAAACACGGTTCCTTGTTCTGTTCATTTTGTTGCCGTGTGAAATAAAGCGATGTACAGAAGAGCAGCCGGAGTGCGTGTGGCTCCTCTTACAGGCACGATGCTGGCAGGGGTGGGTGCTGGAGGCTGTCAGCTCTCCTCATGCACTGGGGCCCAAGCACAAAAGTGTCACCCTGGGGCGTGCATGGAGGCTCGTGGATAAACGCTCAGAGCTTGCACCGCTGCAGGCAGGCTGGGGGGCACCTCAGTCCTGCATCCTGGCAAAGCAGGGAGAGGCTGCGCTTGCCCCACATCCTCTCCAGTCAGCCCTGGTTTGGCTGCAGGCAGGTTAAGCTCCCTGCGGGGGTCAGAGCTGGCTGCTGAGCTGTGGGCTGGTCCCTTCCCCCCAGCCCCTGCGAGCTGCTAAGCCGCTTTCTCCTAAGCCAGCGCGGCCCTTGACCTGGCACCGCGTGTACTGCATGGTGGGTGCAGAGCTGAGCGCTGGCTACTGGCTTGGCAGCCCCCCTGGCCCGGCCGGAGCAACTCAGGTGAGGGAGGCACATTGAGCCTCAGGCCACTGCCACCTCCGCCCTCTGCCCCCAGCAGTCACCTCCTCCTGCTCGCGGCGCTAAGTCCCGGGCACGAGGCTAAATCCCAGCTCAGAGACCGCAATCCCATCTCCGGGCTGGGCATGGCCGTGGGGGGGATGGCAGTCGGGGAGCTGCATCCAGCCAAGCTCTGAGCTGCTGGCTCAGACCGACAGTGCTCGGCAAGGCTGCAAGACGGGAAGGCGCCTTCGATCGATTAAGCTTCTATCGAGTAACACACAGTACAACTGACTGTCCCCAACTTAAAGAAAGGCAGACCTAGCACGGGGGAAAAACAAGTTATAGGGATAAGCTTATTGTTGAAGCAACATCACTTGTGTACGTATTAAATCTGCTTATATACTATGATCCTCTTGTCAGGCTCGCTGCGTCTGAACTTTTCTTGGCCTGCTTGCAGCTGTGACGGCAGTGTTTCTAATTGACCAGGGTCTGTGGCTGATTTTGTTTTATATTTGTTTATCTTTGGATAGTATGACTGTAGTTTTACACGGATAGCAGTAACAAGCAGTTATTCAATGTAGAATAAGATATTCAAGACTATAATAGAATGAGGCAGCATAAAGAAATACAGGCCTGGCCTGAGAGCAGAGGCCTTGAGAAATGGTGACACAGGATATGGCAGAGAGGAGTAGAGGCACGAAGCAATAAGAGACGGGGCACAGACTTGGCACCGGAGACCCCATGACTATAAACAACTCAGTCAGACTGTCATGGGGATCGTACAGCCGAACATGAAGTATAAAAACCACAAGCCGAAGGAAGGAATTCCAATGAGAGCAATGGGCTTGAGCAGGCTTCAACACACACACACAGTCCTTCCTGGTGACTGCAGATGCTTGGCAGTGTGATGACGAGCATAGTGTACAGACCGGCAACGAGATTCACATTTATACCGCGCTTCTACTGTATACCATGATTGCTATGCTCCGCTAGGGCTAACTTGAACATATAACGTGATTTAAGTGCATGACTGTATCACTGCTAAGTCAAAACCCTGCGTAAACATCAAATAACTTCAAATAAGTAAAATCTGTATTAAACATTAATAAACATTAATAAACATTCCACATGTGGAATATCTAAAAGAACCTGGTCAGAGAGTATTGGACTCTCTCATGCGTCCGCGTGCTCTACTGAGAGAAGATGCCCTTGAAGCGGACCTTGTCCTCCTTGTCCTTCTCGCGCAGGCGGGCTTCCAGGCTCCGCAGCTCCTTGGCCACGACGGGGCGCAGCGAGGGGTCGAGCGCCAGCACCTTGGCAAAGTCAGCCTGCGCCTCGGCCACGTTCCACACCGCCGCGTGCGCCTTGCCCCGCTTGAAGTAGGCCTTGACGTTGTCTGCAAGGAGAGAGCTGCTGGGCCGGCCCGGCGTGACGGAGCACCCCGGCCTGCCCCACGCAACCTCGACAGTGCCCGCTCGCCCCGCGGGCGCTCGCTGCAGTCAGCCGGTGTCTCCTTACCCTCATACTTGTTGAGAATGGAGGAGCAGTGATCCAGCACTTCGTAGTACTCCTGGCACTGCAGCTTGCACTGACAGTAGTTTAAGAGCAGTGGGGTGATCTTCTGGTCGAGTTCAATCCAGTCTGGAGAGCCAGGCTGCTCCTGCCCAACAGAAGGACAAAAGCGAAGGGGAGAGTGCAGCAAAGCTCCCCGGGGCGATGCAGGGAGGCCTGAGTGTGGGGCAGGGTAGCGTAGAGAGGAGCTGGGGACTCTCACCTTCATCTGCAGGTTCTTGAGACAGGCAATGGCATCATAGTACTTGGAGGCCGCCTCGGGCACCTTGCCCTGCCGGTACAGCTCGTTGCCTTCCTTGTGGATCAGCGGTACGGCCTGCAGCTTCTCCTCGTCCGTCATGGCCCAGGGGTCCTGCTGGTATGAGCCGGGCTCCTCCACCTGCCAGTGCCATCTCATGAGAGAAGGTGTCCCCAGGAGCTGCCCCATGGCATGGGAAGAGCCCCGCGTGCCTGGTGCCCACAGCAAACATGGGAAGGGGCAAGCGCGTACCGGCCCCACGGTTCTGGGAGAGCCCTGAACACCCTTGGGCCCCCAAGGTCAGCAGACCACCCCATGGCACCCCTCAGGCGCTGATGCTCACCTTGAGCACTTCAATGTCAAAGATGAGGGGCTGCGGGTTCTTCTGCAGCTCGTCGAGGTCGGCGTAGCCCAACGAGTGGTGCTCGTGCAGCTGGGCGATGCCGCAGCAGTGGCGCTGCCCCTCCAGCGGGTCCTTCCCCGCTGCGATGTTACGCAGGCTCTTGGACACCATGGGGTAGAGCACGACGTGCTGCGGGGAGCGGGGCGATAGCAAGGGCACCAGGGTAGACGTGGTGGCCGGTAAGAGAGGGGACACAGGGACGGGGCGGCCGCCAACACGCGTCGACAGACCCCGCCCCCGCTGTGTCCCCCATCCATGTGTCCCCGCCCCCGGACGCGTCACCCCCGTGTC